>CM073773.1:103325848-103808348 GCA_037158775.1 Hetaerina titia | reverse complement strand
TGGGAGAAATCTAAAGGAGGCAGGAATGATGGATTCAGAGTGCTCCTCAATCAAATGGCATTAGTCCAAAGCACCTGCAAAATGGCATGCTTGCAGTCGATAAAGCAGACAAAGAAACTGCCCAAATATCACAATTAATGTTCAAATAAGTGAATATAACTTTAGTCAAAGGCATTGAGATGCCATTTACAAATTAGCAAAACGAAGTACTAGCAATTTTGTTTGTGAATATACTGGTGGTATATCCACCAACAGTTCTACATACTAAAGGAAAAACAATAAGGACAGTAAAAGGGATTTGCATACTGCAAAACTAAAAACGCAACAGTCGTGTGACCTCCTTACCTTGTTCCTGCAACATATCCCCTCCCAGGCATCCTTCCTCCTGAGGAATGTCAACGTCCCACTCCTCCTTAATAACCACTTCTTCATTAAAGCGTAATTCTCCATCTTCCAAAGGGTCCTGCAAGATCAAAGACAATAATTACGGATACAGAGATGTCTATGTATTTCCATGCACTTATTTTGACTAATAGAAGTGTTTACATTCTCATAACCACTACTGCAAACAGAATAATAGGAACTGAAGTCCTTAAGGGTCACATGAGGTGAAATGTAATCAAAAGGATAACAAACAACAAGTGCAAAAGTCATGGTAAGAGAGGGGATTGTTCAAATTCAAACAGCAAAGTTTTACTTTGAATGACAGTGGATTCAATGTGCAGATGGCTTATTATGCACACAATATGAATATCCACACTCACCAAATTCCCTGCTTCATCATTGCCAGACCAATGACTGTCACCTTCCTGCATTGATGCAATCATTGGCAATTCTACATCATTTTCTGGAGCAACAGAGCATCCACTACCAGTGTCAATCTCCTCCTTGACAACGATCATGCCATCTTGGGCATCCACAGCACTGCTGTCAACAGTATGACTGGCGATTGGATCCTCATCAATGTTTTTCTTGATCTCACTGGAAAACTAATGCAAAGCATATACATTTTACGACAGAATAATGACAGATGATAAACATTTAAAAATAAGAGCATCAGGGCAACAAATATTTTGAGCTAAACAAAAATTAGAGCAGTATTAAAAAACCTAACCACTTCAAGACATCATATAATAAACATTTGGAAACAGCATTGGTTATGACTGCAATGCATAATTGCTTCCATTCTTTCACCTAGATTTTCAATTTGCTGTAATTATTAGAGGCGATCCAATTCATCCAAGTGCCCGCTGAATGACTGTCATCCATCTCAACCGTTGCTGTTTGAATGGAATAATTAAGAGAATCTACGGCACTACTCATTGCCCACACTTATCAACCATATCCCCTCCTGGCCTCTCTGTACCATTGTTGCCATGGCTCAGGACATTACTCTCCTCCTTATAAACCACAAACACAGAAACCAAAGGGAACGTTGGTTTGGTAGTTAATGATAGAGTTTACCCAATACTAAGCCCTACATGGCATTATGTGAAATTCTCCCATTAGCAGGGTATTATTTATTGGAAAGAGGTCAAATTCTTTCCCTGTGCCACCTATGGCTTCCTTGTGTGACACCTGGTTAAGGATTAAACACCTCAGATGAATGGCAGAGGGTCACCAGAGAGGTGTGCATAGGAATCTAACCCAGATCTCCCAGTTGGTAGTGCAATCTCTACCCCTTTACTACAACATCCCTGTCTGATTTATAGTTCCTATAAATCCCATTCGGAAAGGAACGAGGCATTCAGCATGGATAACATTTCATAAAACTTCTAATAATTAATTGGAAAAACCTTTGCAACAAGGATACGTCTTAGATGGACCATTCAAATAAAAAAAACTGAACACCAAAACCCTGAATACTCATGACACTAAACATCAAGGTGGTAATAATACTGAATGAAAATGTCGATAAAAGATTGGTTAACCTAGCAACTCATAAAATATTATTTGTCCAATGTCATTGGCTTTCTGGTGTTATTATACTAAATAAATAAAGAAATATTTAAAGCCCTGTCTAGAAGTAAGAGGGGAAAAGAGTTGCCTAAATGAGTCATTCAAAAAGCCAAATTTTGGCTTTTTAGACTAAATAAATAGAGAAATAGCAATTTTTGGCAGTGTCTAAATGATTTTTGTCGTTTATTCTGGTAAGTAATAGAAACTGCATTTTTAAAACTTTTTAAAGAAACAAAATTATCTTTCGTGACAAATTATCCGAGAATTTTAAATTTAAATACTTCCATTTTTTCCCTCTTGGGGAGCGAGTATCTTCGCCTAATATTAAAATAACTGCCATTAATCAAATAAGATTTATTATTGCCCAAAGATGTCTTCGCTACTGACATAGTTCAATTTAATGTATAAAACTGACCTCCTCTCGATTGGTTATCCAGTCTTTCGTTGCAGGATTGCACCCCTTTTGGATGCGATTATGGAAAACAAACAAACACTCGGCACACCGACGCTTAAACAGTCGGAATTCCGTTAGCTTCTCCATGCAGTTAGAACACACCAACCAGGGATAATTTGCATCCTCCACTACCTAATATAATATTTAATAATCGATATTAACCACAGAAAACACGAAACTCCTTTTTCTCAAATAAAAATATACTCTATTAAACAGTGTACAGAATCTATAAACCAACTACTAATTCGTTTAACTGAAAATTTCTGGCATAAATAATTAATAAAAGGACGTAACAAAAACAACTAAACTTACTTTAACATCTATTAAATCCTCTATAGTCTTTTCCAACATGAATTGTAATTTACTATTCTCGCCGAAAACATTGATCAACAGACCACGACCGTTTAAACACAATCTGCAGAGTTCAAATTCGGTTTTATCGCACATTCTGATCGTTTTAAAGTACTCAGAATAATTTACCGAAAAACCTAACTCTTAAATTACAATGATATCTTTCACATATTACTTGCCGTAGTATTAAAAGTTATTAAAACAGCAATAGCACACAAAATAAACAACTTCACATCTGACCATTTGCATTTCATTCTTCATCTGTTCTTTTAATTTTGAGGAGTTCTTTTGAATTGCAATTGGAGTCGATCGATATGGAAAGAGAGGATTTTAATCCGGGTCATGTATGAACACATATCTCGCGATGAATCAGATGTCATGCCATGCCTGAGTTAAATCAAATCGGAATTCGCCTTTTATAAGATGTTAATGAGATTATGTAGTATCAAAGGAATCATTTAATATTTAATTGACATCGAAATATAAGAATCAAAACATCAATGTTCCGTTCGTTTGATTCAAAGATTCAGGTCAAAAGACTCACCATAAGGATTTTTTTACGATGTAAATATTGAAGAATAACTATTAATTTATGCATGCATTAGCTGTCGTAGATCTAAAGTAATAATATCTCTAGTTCTATTGGGCCGTGTTTCCATTGATGAACTACTATAATAGTTATAAGTTAGTTATGGGGATAGGAAAATGGGGGAGGAAAAGCAACTAAGGATTATATCATAGTATTGATATGGGGGAAAGTATTCCTTAGATCACTATTAGTTCCTTTTCCAAGAAAAGAAAAGGCTTCAAATCGTAAGGAATACAGAAATATATGAAGTTTAATTTCGCACCCAGTTAACTGAACTTTGCCCACGGAGAGCTAGCCCACGTTTATATTAAGGTCGGTGGGGCTATGGATTTTTCAGTCTTACCAACGTACATGTTTTTCCACGAAGTAATTAGTAAATCTTCTAAAACAATGCATTAATCTCACAACATTAGACATATTACACTCATTAATACTCCCTGTGATCACTAACAAGTGTAAGATTGGGATCATTTACGTAGTATATGAATTCAAGTATTATCGAGTATAATTTGTCCAATGTAGTGATATTAATGGATTGTTTTAGGAGATTTACTTAGTTACTTCGTGGAAAATAATGTACGTTGGTAAAACTGAAAAATCCATACCCCCCACCGGCCTTATAGTCGTGGGCCAAGTTCAGTTAACTCTTCGTCATTATGTACAACGACATCGAATTGAATGCATTATCAAAATTTACGGCCATTAGGGACGAAATATAAGAAAATTTACTGAATGACAACACTTGTTCAAAAGTCTTAATTGAACAAACCCTATGGCCAAAATGCGCTCAATAATGAGTCATTTGTTGGAATTACAACTTGTAACTAGATGTGGCAACGATGCTTGATTTCTGCAATCTGCCATTGGAGAAGAGCGAATACGTTATAAATTAGGTTGAGAAAACGAGTAAATTGAAATAATGAAAATGTATAATACCCTTTCATTAGAAAAGAAAAATCAATGTTATAATTTCATTAGTTGGAATAATTTAGAAGACATTCATATCCGTTGTGTTGTTAAGAGATCAATGCCATCGATATCTATATGTCGATTATAAATATTTCTATCGATTGGTAATGCAAATCTGGCGGGAAGTGAAAGAGCACCGTAAACAGAATTACGAATGTTAACAATTTGTGTGTATTTTCTGTTTCTGGGAATTGTATGGGGTGTACAGGAAAAAATTTTATCTTTATAAATGGGTATTACAGGATTAATTCCATTCTTAGAAAAGGCTTCTACTCCCGTAAACTTACGCCAATACAAGGGACAAACCTTAGCAGTGGACGTGTACTGCTGGTTACACAGAGGAATTTTCTCCTGCGCTGAGAAGATTGCCAAAGGCGAAAAATGCGATGCGTGAGTATCAGCAATATAAATCCATAATTTATCTATGGTTTGTGGGAATGGAATTTCAGACTACCCAAGTCATACCCCGCATTTGTTGTAGGTATGTCACTTATTGTTTGAAATATGTGAACATGCTGATATCCCACGACATTAAACCGATTCTCGTATTTGATGGGCGATACCTTCCAGCCAAAGCAGCCACTGAAAAGAAGCGGAGGCAGTAAGTTACTTAAATTTTCGTAACATGTTAAATGATTTGTAGTATTATTCACAAGTGTTCTATATATATATGAGCATTTCTTTGATTACTCTTTTCAAAAGATCACGGGAACAAAATAGAACCAAGGCAGCTGAACTACTGAGACAGGGTCGTACAGCAGAAGCTCGTCGGTGTCTTCGTAATTCTGTTGATGTTGGCCCTGAAATGGCAGTTGCAGTGGCGCGAGCTTGCCGGAGTGTTGGAGCTGATTGCATCGTTGCTCCATTTGAGGCAGATGCCGAACTAGCCTATCTGAATAGGAGTGGAATCGCCACTGCTGTTGTAACCGAGGATTCAGATCTCATTCTTTTTGGCTGCTCTAGAGTAAGCATATATGCTATGTTTTTCTTATTTGCAAATTATATAAAAACTGAAGCTGCTTACTCAGCGTATGCAAGCTACACATTGTGCGGAGGCATTTCATTTTTTATAATTTTTTAAGAACAATCTCCATATTTCAGCAAATCTTAGAGATTTTGTGCATTTGAAAAGTTAGGAAATATGACACTTGCTTGTAGAATGATAAAATTCATTTCCTTTTAAATTTCTTAATGTTGACATTGTTCCACTATCTGATATTTATGGACCTGGAAACCTTTATTTCTAGGTAATATTCAAGTTAGATTTGATGGGTTGTGGCCTGGAAGTTATTCAAGATCGCCTTCATCTTGCTATGGGAGTTAGCCCAGAGAGGTTTTCTATGGATCGTTTTCGTCAAATGTGTGTTCTTTCAGGATGTGATTACCTCGCCTCTCTTCCTGGAATAGGATTAGCAAAAGCAAAGAAATTTGTGAATTCAACATCATCTCCTGATATTTCACAGGTATTATTGGTATTATTTCTAAGTATAATATAAATTTTAAAGAAAAATCAATACAGATGTCCTCTGCTATTTAAGTTGATATATATATATATGTATATATGTATATGTGTGTGTGTATATATATATGTCTGTCTATGTATTCTACATACATAGACAGACCTATGTATGTAGACCTGAAGAAGGCCTTGGAGTAGGCCGAAAGCTTAAATCATCTACAGTGTGAGTGCCCTTTTACGTGTTATCTGTTTTATTCTGTGTTCTATTGTGCCGTCCAAAAGTTATATTGCTCTCGTGAGTACTTCCGCATCATCAATATATATATATATATACATATATATATATATGTATGTATGTATATATATGTATATATATATATATATATATATATATATATATATATATATATATATATGATATATACATATATACATACATATATATATATATCAATGTATATATGATATATACATACATATATATATATATATATATATATATATATATATATATATATATATTATGTTTCTATGTGTGTGGTGTTTTTTGTGTTAGTGTTTGTGTGTTTATATATATATATATATATATGTGTGTGTGTGTGTATATATGTATATTAGGAAATCCTATGTGCTCTTTTATTATGGTTTTCTTGTCCTTTGGTTTTGAAATATACAGGGTATATCAAATTCCTGTAGTGACTCGCACTCCAAGCATTTGATACATATTTACCTATGGTGACAGGCATGCATTGTTTTTCTCTTAAACTGATGAACTCTAGCTACATAAAAATAGTATGCAAAATTAATGTACTAATTAGGATGATATATGACTGGAAATTCACTCCATCTTGAGACTATTTTTTGGCTGATTTTTGAGCACTAATAATGCATTAAGTTATACAGAGGAACTGTGATTAAGTCACTCTTGAAGCAAACATACATGTTTCATCAAAAGAAATTTATTTTTCTGAATAATGTCCTATGTGAAAATTAAAACAGTGGGTGATACGCATTGGGGAAGTTGGTTATCTATCAGTGTAATGGAGAAGAAATAGACCTCACTCAATTTGTATAGCCCGTTGAGAATACGGATATTGTCCAATGTATATATTAATGTCATATTATGGTTGAAGTGTGTCTTGCCACCCAGACATGAACCAATTAGCATGTATCATTAATAACTATTGGTAATTGTTGAATATTTCATGTAAAAATATTGCTAAGGTGTGTTATTTTCCTGCATTGTGACTTCTTTATACAATTTATGAAAGCCTGCCATTACTTCTATTCAATTTTCTATGGGTTGGAACTTACTAAAGTTAGAAAATATCTTATCGCTTGCCATCTTTGACACATGCATGCGTTGAACTCTTTTGTCTATTTCGATGCATTTTCATACCTTTAACTGTACCTACTTTAACTTATTGAGGCCTTTCCATGTGAAAGTTATTATTCTAGCATTGCAACTCAGCACCAAATATCAAAGGTGAGACTTTCATCTGGAACCTTGGTTTGAATTTTTTTTCTTACAATTTTGGCTCAGCTGGCTAAGTTTCTGAATGCTAAGATTCCTGGAAAATAACAAATAGCCATATATTGTAATATTAATTATTTAATATATGCATATTTTATTTCAATTGTCAAAAACTACAATTTCATTTTGATAGTATAGCTCTGAGTCTACTGATTTTATTTTGTTAGACATTGTCAAATAAAATGGAAATTGCCAGCCTTGATTATACAAAGAATAGTGGCCTCTCCAGCTATCCTGAAAATCATGGGAAATCATAACTCATGAATGTACATTTAGTTGTACATTGTGATGTGCAAAGTCTAGTTGTACATTTTTTTAATATATGGTTTAATAACCTAAGTTCTTGCCATTCATTTGAGAAACATTAATGATATATTTGTTTTTTTTTGAAAGGCCTTGCCAAAACTACCTTCAGCAACTGGATTGTATAATTTGGAGGTCACAGAAGAATACATTAAAGAATTTGCAATGGCAGATGCTACCTTTCTTTATCAACTTGTGTATGATCCAGTCAATAGGGCAGCAGTACCTTTAAATGATCCAGGTCACATCTCGCTGCATCTGGAGTTAGCAGATAAAATAAAAGGAAATCCTCAGCCACCAGAAATAGAATATCAACTGGCTCTAGGAAATTTGAATCCTTTCACTCTAAAACCCATTGATGACTTCAATCCCTCTGGACCTAGAGTGAGATATTTCAGTTTTATTCCTCCATGCATTTAGTAATAATGAAATTCACTAATGTTTAATGTATTTGCCAGCGTATAGGACGCATGAATATAAGATGTCCCTTTTTTAATACCCTTTTTTAAAACAAAATGTTCACATTTTCATGAGTTTTCATAATGATTTATTTTACTAATTTCATGGTTATTAATGTCAGTAAAAATGATACCTAGGAACATGGTATTTAAGTGCTGCCTTTTCAACACCAATCTCAAAACCCAGAAATACATATCCAGAGCTATATCTGTGTGTTAATGTGATGATTTCAATTATCCATGTTTGCTAATGTGCAATGGGTTATTATATACATCCATCATAGTTTTAGACACAATTTTCAATTCATAATTTTGATTTGGGTGCATAAGAAGCACCCTATATTTTAACCTTAGTTTAAGGGAAAAAACGTGGTCCTACGTGCAGGCAATTATGGTATAGCTTATTGACAATCATATTTCATAAGCTATATACTTGTTATTTCTATCAACAATCATTCAAATCAACGTTGTCTGAGAGTAATTTTGTGGAGCATCCCTTGCACATATAACACTTGATAAAATGCATCAAAGACTTCCCCCTTAGTATGGAAAAGAACTGTGCAAGGTTTATTCCCTGGCCATTGGGGGACCTTGTATTGTCTAAAGGATCTGCATGAAAGTGACTTCAGTTTGGCTTAAGTAAAAACTTGAATACTTAAGGATATTTCAAATTGATAGTTTCAGAACTTAGTTTTGACGAAAGAGGATGCGCATAAACTGCTACTTTTTAATGTCGCTATGGGGTAGAATTTTAAATTTCTTGGGGTTAAGTTCATCATTATCAATGTTATGGATGCAACTTTGCCATCTTGATCTGAATTTCACCATGCCAAAAATAATGTAATGTGAATTGTCCAACCAAATGCAAATGGGGTCTTCACCTAATATCGTCAATTGTTTCTCATGGGTTTGCATGTAACAAAATTAGCTACATTGATATTTATATCTTTCAATCAGTTTTGTTTTAGGAACTCTATATATGTATCACGATGACTACTCAGATGCGAGTGGGAAATGGAGGGTCTGGAAGGGCAGTGTTAGGAAGAGGTATAAGGCAGGGTTGTCCATTATCACTGGTGCTGTTCAAGATATATGTGGAGGAAATGATTACAGAGGCATAGGAAGAACTGGAGATAGGAATAAAAGTTGGAGAGGAATTGATAAAATCAGTTAGGTTTGCTGATGACCAAGCTTTAGTCTGTCAGTCAGCCAAGGGACTGCAAGCATTGCTGAGTGAATTGAAAAATCATTGTGATAAATGTGGAATGAGAATCAATATAAATAAAATAAAGGTTATGCAATTTTCCATAAAGAGAAAGTCTAAGCTTAACATTAAAATGAGAAGGCAAAAAATAGAGCAGGTAGAACATTTTACATATCTCGGAAGTGTTTTGGACCAATACGATCAAAGTAGTAGGGACTTAAGGAGAAGAATTGCGCTAGGAAAGGAGGCTTTCTCAAGGAGGAGTGAGTTGATGACAGGGACGTTGAGTAGTGAGGTAAGAAAAGACTCATAAAAACTTTGATATGGAGCGTAGCTATGTACGGCACGGAAACGTGGTCACTGAAGCAGGATGATAGACGTAGATGGGAGGTTTTTAAAATATGGGTGTGGAGAAGGATGGAGAAGGTGAAATGGGCCGAAAGGAAAACAAATGAGGAAGTGCTCTGTATATTGGGGATGGAGAGGAGATTGTGGGGAAAAATCATAAGGAGGCAGGAAAAATGGATGAAAAGTATTTTGATTGGTGGTGGGCTGTTGAAGACTATGATAGAGGGGAAAACGATAGGCAGATGAGAAAGGGCCAGGAATAGTACAGGGATGTTGGGCGATAAAGGAAGTATACAGAATCAAAGAGAGACTTGTTGCAGAGTAGGATGTTGGATTGTGTTTTGCTAAGAGAAATAAGAGATTTGGTAGTTCTGTCTATCTTAAATGATAGATTATCTAATAATAATTATATATGTATGAGATGATTATCATTTTAACGTAAGGTAGTAGTCAGTAAATATTGGTTGATCTGTGTTAAATTAATAGCGAAGAGTTAGTTATGGTATATAAAATTAACTAATGACATTGTTGCTTTTCTCTGCTCAGAGCAAAATTATGACAATAATTTTTATGTGGTGACCTCTGCAAATTAAATGCTATTGACTCTGAAATTTGTAAAAAAATATTGCAATTAATTCATTTTCTTGCTTAGTGGCTCCTGACATAATATGATATCGCGATGCACAAATTATAATTTTATAATTTGGGATTTTAATGCATAATAATGTTGTTACTTGGTTAATTATGATGAAATGCTACCTTTATGGAATATGTAATTAAAATGAATACTCATAACTTTTTAAAACAGCAGGTTGTTTAATTTTAATAGTAAATTACATAGTTAGTAGGTAATCAACTTCTGTAATCAGTTAATACTTTCATTTAAGTTATCTGGGATATTAATGAGTATTTCTTTACATTTGAAGGGGCCTTGTGGAGGTGGAATTGGGAGAAATGGTCCCCCGAAAAGGAAGTGGAAGAGCATTTGGGATACGAACTTTTTGCCATATGGGGATACCAAAAATTTCCACTCACACAATGCCCTCATGAAGGTGGAAAGAGACAGCACTTTTGGCAAAGAGGCGGTAATGGGAGTTGGGTTTTTCCATAGTCAAGGGATTAAGGATGGTCCGGTGAGGCGTTCTCCTCGAAAGAGGAAACACAAAGTAGATGTTGAAGGTATGAAATTTGTGTAGTGTTAGCAAACTTGATAGAGGGTTGACCCCTTTGAAAACTAGATAATCGTATGTGCTCCTTTTCCTTGAAAAGTCCAGGAATTCTCATTTATATGAGCCAATTTACTGCTGCGCCACAGAGTAATACCATGCTCAAAATAGAATTTCACAAATTCATGCTTTCAATACTGAAATTGGAAAGTTGTTAAAAGATTTTATAGTGCCTTCAAATAGGATTTTGTTTCGAGAACAGGAATCCAGTGTGTCAGTTGGGAGAGGATGTGATTCCCCTAAGTTAGTGAAATGTAATGGCCACGATATGTGCACAGTGTTTCCATAGCAGCTGACTGTGGTTAACCAGGACTGCAAGGAGCAGGTCAAGGGCAGGGCTGCCAGCCAATGTCTAATCTATTCTTGTGAGGATGTGTAACTGCTTAGAGCCAAAATCTTTTTGGCACTCAAGGCCCAGCTATTCAGGTTTAAAATCATTTTAGGAGTAGTGGATTGAACTCCTCAAAAAGCAATACTTTTCTGCATGTACTATTATTATATTAACAGTAGTCTAATATCATAAGTTAGACTTTGCATGGAGCCTCTCACTACATGCCACTGTACTCCTAACTAACATAAAAATCCTTACAAACACAACATACGAGGTCTGTTCAAAAATTAAGGTGACTTTATATTTCTAGGAAAAAATATTTCTTCTTCAATATTCAAGTTGTCCACTTAAAGCAAATCTGACAAGCACTTTTTGGTATAGCCTTGAGCTCTTCCAGCAATGCAGTCTTTATCTCCTCAATCTGTGCAAATCTCAATCCTTCCATAGGTCTCTTCAGTTTTGGGAACAGGGAAAAAGTCACAGGGGGCCACATCCGGTGAATATGATGGCTAAGGCATAATTGTGGTGTTGTTTTTGGCCAAAAGATCTCTCAAAAGCAATGATGAGTGAGCAGATGCATTATCGTGATGCAAAAGCCATGAATTGTTTTTCTACAATTCAGGACATTTTTTGGTATTCCTTCTCAAACGGTGCATACTTCAAGGTGATACTCCTAATTGACTGTACAAGATTGTGGTAAGAACTCCTGATGGACTACACCATGGTAATCAAAGAAAACAGTGAGCAAAACCTTGAGATTTGATTGAACTTGGCGTGATTTTTTCGGTGTTGGTTCTCCTGGGTTCTTCCACTGGGAGGATTGGGGTTTGGTTTCAATGTCATGACCATGTACCCATGATTTTTCACCAGTTATGATACTTTTGAGTAAATCAGGATCATCATTGATGTCATTCAACAGCTCCTGAGTGATGCTCATGTAACGGTTCTTCTGTTCAAAATTAAGCCCCCTTTCGGAATGAACTTTGCTGACACACGTCTCATGCCCAAAACAACCAAAAAAAATTGCATGAGTCAACCGATATGTTAACATCCTGAGCAACTTCTCTAATAGTGCGTTGACGATTTTTCAAAACGGTTTTCTTCACTACTTCAACATTTTCATTGGTTGTTGACCTGTTGGGATGTCCAGAGTGAGGTTTGTCATTGGCATCTTCTTGGCCATCTTGGAAGAGCTTGTACCACTTATAAACATTTTTTTACTCGGAACAGACTCACTGTATGCCACTGTTAACAGTTCAAGTGTTGTTGAGCACTTGATTCCTTTTTTACACAACATTTGATGCAAATTCTTTGATCCAATTTTTTATAGCAGAAAATCGCCCAGCACACGAAATCACAACTGACATTTGTATCTGCCACTAACAACCTAAATATGCTATATTGTTGAAGTTGTAAACAAATGTTTGAGACATGTGTACCTACACAACAAAACAAAAAAAATGTGAAATTTGAAAAGTCACCTTAATTTTTTAACTGACCTAATGTACTTAAACCCAATATCCTTATAAAACAACATATCCTAATAGCACAAAATACCTTAAACCCAATGTCAATATAACTCATTCTATAGCTCACTGTTTTCTGTATTCTCCACTATCCTTTAATTCCATCCAAAAATATTCTTTTCCTCCCTCTGCTCTGGTATTTTCCCCTCTTACTATCTTCAGCATCCTATTGCCTCTCAGTTTCTCCTACAACCTCTTGTCCTACCTTCTTAGAAATACTCCTTGTGGCTATTTTTTCCCATAATGCTGAGAACTTCATTATTAGCTTTATTTACCATCCACTTTGATTTTTCCATTCTCCTCCACATTCCTTTGCCTTTGCTACAGTCCATTTCGCATTCCAACCTTCACAGAATCCAACACTATAAAGTATGATTGACTACATTAATACCAGGCCGATAGGTCTCGATGGTGGATGGTCCACAAAAATATGCCTAATCAAGTTTCAAACATACAGAAGAAAAATCATGTTCATCTGGAAAGTGGGGAGAAAGTCAAGGATGTGAATCTGGAGAATGGATGTTCACACTTACATTAAAATAAAAATAGAGATATTTGCACAATTTTGGTAACTACCATGATTTCATTGTAGTAGAACTATTGCTAGGTACTAACTCTGCTAATCTTGACATGGCATCAGAATTAGCTTGAATATTTTGTCATAAATGCTTAGAGATAATCCAATTTTATCTCATTAAGATATGTGCCTAATCAACAACATTTAAGAGATGGATATATGTGTATTCATTGCCAACCAATTATTGTATGCAGGACTCAATATAGAAAAGCATACATTAGGAAACACATTCAAAGAACTGTGGGAGAGGCCATGACAGTAACTATAATAGTATCATCCACTAATGTGCATTTAAATGCATCAAATTTGGTGTTAAAATCATTTGCCTTGACCAGGATTCAAACCCTCAATTACAGTCATTTGTGTCATTGTATGTACGTCATAACTACTTGTTCCTTTAAGTGCCAAAAATGCATTGTGTAAAAGGATGTCTCGCTGGCTTAATTAGCTGAAGCACTTGACTGGATATCGAGGGATCTAGGGTCAAATCCTGGTCATGGAGAATAATTTTTACAATTTGAAATTGATGGATTTTTTAAAACACATTGATGGAGAATGGAATGTTGTTGAAAATGTCCATTGATATCAAAATATACTATATGCATTACTTTGTGTATATTTAACAAGTATAAAATAACGAACATGTTAAATGTTTTAATTAAGATGCATGCATATTGATTCTTGTGTAGCAAATGGAAACAATATCTTTGTGGTTTTGTGTACCTTTAATTTGTCATTGATTGTAGCCACCAGAGTGTATTTAATTCAAAATGAGAATATCATTTTGGCTGCATTCATGACTTATGTGGAGGAATATGAGGTGGAAATTGTGCTTTCATTTTTATGTGTAAATATTTATAGACATTTTGTTTACCTGTGTCTTGTTTATTTATATTATATTTCATTTGTCGATTCATACTTGTGTATGGTTTTTGTTTTCTTTGCAGAAGAAAATATGGTAAAAGAAGCTACATGCTCTCCTGAGGACCTTGATGTCATCTATGGCTCTCCTTCACCTAAAAGACAAAAGAATACGTCTCACTTATCGGAAAATGTCCAAAGTTGCTTTAATTCTTTCAATGGAAGCAGCAACATGGTTGTTGCTGAAATTATTGGGCCACAGGACATGGGTGGTGTTACGATGAAGAGAAAACTTTTCAGCAAACCTCAAGAGTTAAGTCCAATGAAAAGTAAATCTTCTTCTAACCTCTCAAATGCAGCATTAAATTTTGAAGGTAAAAAAATGATTGTAATAATCTTTTTCTTAGCTTTTGTTTATCTTATCTCCCAAATTTTGTGGCAAACTTTAGTTTCTCTTTCATTTATGACATAAATTGAAAAAAAATTGTTCTAGGTGGGTCACAAGAAGATATACCAAATTCAAGTCAAGAAAGTGTTCCTCACAACTCAGAAAGTGATCTGAAAGCAACAGAATCAGAGGTGAAAGAAAATGGCATTAAGTCAGAAAGTGTGGATCCAGTGTCAACATTATCACCCAGGAAAAATTTCCCTACTGTTCTCAAAGAAAATGGTGATGACAGTGACAAATGTGTTGAAAGTAGTTGTCCGAAATCTCCCATTTTAGGAAGACGAAAAAATCTCAATCCATTTGCCAAGCCTTTGGGTAGCAGTTCAGACTCTTCTCACAGTAAAGGAAGTTTTTTGAAGTCTCCTGGGTTATTCTCAAAATTGAATGAAGGAACATCAGGGATGAAAACGGTTGTGAAAAGCAGGTGAGTTTTAGATCGTGTTAAAAGCTTGAAGCATTGCTTATGCACATTATATTGTATACCTTCATGGCTTAATTCAAGGCTGTGTATCTTCAGGATGTGTAGTGTCTGGGAGAAACCTTAGAACTCAGAGTAAGAACCATACTCTCTAAGCCTACTGTATTAGTGTTGATTGGTTATGGGTCAGTAAGCATGATGCTATTTTCAATTTCTACTCTGTGAGATCAGTTTTTTTATTTTTTATCTTTAATTTGATAGCAGAACACATAATATTATTCATACACAATCAGAGCTGAGCTCTGATAAAGAATGTTAGTCAAGCCAAGAGAAAAAATGTCACCATGCAACCAAAACTGAATGTTGGCTAAACTATTTGTGATGTTGATATAATAAGTAGATGAAATCTAGATGTCAAGTAGGCATTTTATGTAAAAGTATGTGGGGGCATATACCTTGAATTTCATCATTCAAGGTATTTTGGATCTGTATTTAATGTCAGTTAATTTTGCACATTTTCTAAGGGCATTAACAGTTCTTTTTCTCATTTGTAGGTACTTCGTTAGCAGTCCTCCTAAAGACATTGGCTTGTCAGGGAATGTATTAGCAAAAAATAAGTCTCCTATTCTGGAAAGATTAGCTAACAGTGATATATTGTGTAATGACAAAAGTGACAAAGAACCAAGTGCTTGTGATGAACTTAAAGTAAATGATATCGTTGGAGGTTACTTAGAATCTGAGAGAAAAGTATCCTCTCCTCTTAAAAACAATGACATTGTGGCTAATGTATCCCCCAGGAAACCAAATAATCCATTCTCATTGGACTCGGGCACCATGAAAACTCCTGTGATAAGAATAGAGAAACCTTTCAGGGAGGAAGATGAGTGTGCCCTTCAAGACATTGTAGCAATGGATAATCTTGGTGGGGGCAAATCAGAATTTTCAGAACCAAGAAAGGGGGTCTTCAATTGGAGTTCACTAAAGGACAAGTTTGTATTTACATCTGCCATCAAAGATGCAAATGAATCAAATGCTGCCTTGCATATAAACAAGCAGGTAAGAATGGAACTCAGAATTTAACACAATTACAAAATGACAAAGGAGAAATTCTTCACATGCAAATCAAAAATGGTTTTAAATACATGTTATTTGAATGTGAAAACAAATCAAGTGACCCTGAATTAGGTATCAATTATAAATAAAGAGAAAGGGAACGTACTACAGCCGAATGAATGGAATAAATAAAAATTACCCAAAGCCGTACTCTTAGGGGCACTAGTTAGGGGACACGGGGGAGGGTACTGTGATGCAGTGTCCGTGGGGAAAAATAGTGCCGAAAAACCTGACGCCAGGTGTTTCACCTGCCAAGCAGGCCTCTTCAGTTTTCCCCACGGACACTGCATCACAGTACCCTCCCCCGTGTCCCCTAACTAGTGCCCCTAAGAGTACGGCTTTGGGTAATTTTTATTTATTCCTAGGTATCAATTGTTTAATTATTGGTAAATTGATACATTTGCAGCTAATAGTGGTAGTATTGCTTCAGGGTTCCTTTTAAAATGATAAAAATATTTGCCCATTATAGATATATATATTTATATAAATTTTTTTCACATAGAAATAGATTCAGGAAAAGGAACACATAAAAAGGACAAACACAGGATTTCGTGTTTGAATGTGTATTTGGCCAATGTGGATCATCTCTTTCTTCTGGTTATGCGTGCCATGAAATGCACTGTTCCTATGTTTATGTAGTTGTAGGATTGCTAACCTATTGTCCTTTCCTCTTGTGTGTTGTCTATTTCTCCTTTGGTAGGTGAAACAGCTCCCTAACTCCATTCCTTTGCCAGAGAATTGGGGAACTTGGTTGCTTAAAAGACCCACAGAGCTCAATATAAGTGTTGTTTATAATAGTTTTACAATATAAGTATATGTTTCCTTGAAAGATCAAAGGGTGAAAGCATTGGCCCGGCAAGTCAGAAGATCCAGTGCTCAAGTCCCGGTTAAGGAAATATTTTTGCACTTGTGATCTGCTTGATTATGCCTTCCCCACCTCTCCTTTGCTCATCCTTTATATGTGTTCCTATCCCTTTTTCTTTTTCCATGTGAATGAATATTTGTTCGCCATATGGCAGAATTTCGTGTTTGACTGTGTGTGTGGTTGGCAGCTATTACTTCTTTGGGTACCTGGCCCTGATTTTTTGTGTCAACATGTTTTATGTACAGCCAGCCCTTATTTTTGTATTAAGCCCTCATTTTGAGAGCTTTTAATCTTTTTTTTTAACAAACGGTCAAATATTTTGCAGCTGGCCCTGGTTTTTGTACAAGCCTATTCTTTAGCATGACAGCCTTAATTTTTTAAGCTGACCCCATTTTTAGCAATCATTAATGTTATTTGAACATCTTTTCAAAAGATACAGCCAAGGATATACATATCTAAATGAGACCCTTTGCATCATCTGAGACTCCAAGTTTGTATCAATGGTTTCTTGAATTGTAGATCACACAACACTAGCAAGAACAGGTACCTCACTCCCTCATTCCACCTTCACTTTTCCTCACTTCCTCCTGGCACTTGTACCTTACTCAGACACCTTAAGTATTGCACACACCAATGACAAACAGCTCTGTTCCATGAAATACAGAACTCATACCAATGACACAGAAATCCTTTGTGTATCCAAGTCTGACCCTCTGTATGACACTATTCACTGTTTCATCATCTCTGTATCAATTTTCTCCTCGATGTAAATTCAGTATATTCTCCATTTACCTTGTTGATGTGTTTCTGGAAAATGTGGCATGGATTAATTAAAACTATATATATCGAAGCTGGGTTCTGCATTGATAATTCCAATGTTGAAATCAATATTTTAAAGCTCCTTTTATGCATATACCTATTCCACAAATTTATAAATACATTTCATGGAGAGAAAATTACTTAATGTAAGAAATTAATAGGCAGATATTCAACAGCATTACAGATGTGGTGGCAATGCAGTGTAACAGGAATTGAGATTAAATTTATTAATAAGGTGCCTCATACTCAATAAAGCAAAAAAATGTATTTATAGCTGTACAATACTAGTCATAGTGCCCATTTGACCTAATATAAATAAATTATGAAAGTTAATAATGAATTATTGACTTTGCCTTTACCACTAAAGCTAATTAACTTTTATTTTTTCCATAGTCGTCCCCAAAAGAGAACCAGAGGAGAGACTCCTTGGGAAATACCCCCAGGCCAGTAGCAACCAGAGGTCGAGGCAGAGGTCAGAATTGTAGAAGGCCAGGTCTTGGCCGCAATTCCACTCCGAACGCAAAGCCAGTGACAGTTAAAGGAAATGTTTCTCAGCAAAGCCTTCTCATGAGATTTGGCTTTAAAAAAAAATAGTGCACAATAAACATGTTATTTTCATCTAAAGTCATAGTGCTCAAGAATGACAGCTCACTCATTATTTTATCGAGTTAATTATTGTTTTTGTTATATATATTGTGTGTCTGTATTTCCTAGCATCTCCATTGTGAATTTATGTAAAATGTTATGACAGCTGATTTTGTTATTGACCTAGACATATTTTGTTGTGCTTTTTGAGAAAGTTAATGTACATGTATATATTATAGTGGTTTAAATCTCTTCCTACTTTAAAAGAATCGGGTCATATTTATTAAAATTTTATATTCATTAACTTTGAATTTATTATTGTGTTAGTCATAACTGGTCCATCAGAAACTCAGAGGATGAACATCAAGTATAGAAAAAAGGTTTATTCTATAAGCTGGCAAGGCAATTTGCAAAGTGTGCAGAAAAAGTAAGGACCTGTGAATTTGGTAGACCATAACAATTTTTATACCTTAGATCAACAAAGACAGGTGAGAAAGATAGCATCATAGAGAAACTACAATAATGATTTAGAAGTTAATACATGAAGATCAGGCAGCTTGATGATGTGGAAAAAGATTGAGGAAGAATGAGAGTCAAATGTTTGGAAAAAATTAAGTGTCCAAATCTTGCAATGGTGTGTGTCCAGCTTTCTTGAAACTCTTGATGTGAACTATATGATTCTGATTTATGATGGCTCAAAATTATATATCTTGGTAAAAGTTGTGTTGGCATCATTATAATCAGTTATTTTACAATTTGGAAATCATATTTATGGGATTATGTTTTTGATAGCTATTGTTCTCTCCCAGGCATATTTTATAATTAGTGGAGCTTTGCATGCGATTCTTTTATCTGGTAGAAAATCAATTCCGTTTTTGACTTGTTATGTAATAAGTTTGAAATCTTGCTTCCTAGTGAGGACAGATTTTACTAGAGTGGCTACTCAGTTGGGAGTTTCTCAATTGCTTCAAAAATTCAGGAAAAATGGAATAGGACTTAATTTGTTGAAAGAGTTGGGAGCATGATATGGAATTCAGTAATTTCCTATGAAGAACAAAGTTACTTTGTTGCAGTGTCAGTATATGTTTGCAGTACCAAGGCGATTAAATGTGCAATCCCAGGTAAAAACCAAAACTGAAGTATGTTCACATCTTACCTTGGGAGCCACTATGATACCATGTGGTAGGCAGTGTTAGGTCACATCCACTAGTATATGGTCAAGTTAGCATACATAATTAGATTCCAAACACTTCAGAGAAGAATGAAAAGGGGTAGGCTTAGGTAAATCTGGAAAATATGGCAATAAAAATCTAGGAAATCAGTGGCCATCTCATTTACCCAATCGCATCCTACATGAAAATGAGGTGCACACTCCATGGTAAGTAAAAAAAGGTGATATAAAAGTAAATTTTATAGTAATTCCTTATGAAAGAACTAGTGTTCATCTTACAGGAAAATTGGTATGGTGCCTGCCCAATTTAAACAACTGAGTAAAGGTAAGGCTGAATAACGAGTGTAATGGTAGTAAATTTTATCAAAGTGTGATATTGCATTCTCTTTTATAATGGAGAGATGACAATAACCAGGAGCTCAATGGAGGGCATTTGTTAGGACTCCATGTTGGATTTGATAATGTAGCAATAAATTCCATGGAGATAGAAATATGACATATTAAGTGAAGTGTGCATGCGTATTTATGTATGAGGGCTCAACTTGCATATATACAGGTATATCGTATAAAAGTATGTCTTCTCATGAATTTTCCAGGTATGGAGCCCAAAAATACTATGCTCAAAGAACCTAAGGTTGTGGACCAGGAAGCAATTTATTAAGCGCTCAAGTGTAGCATGGCTCTCTACGGATCAGAGACATGGGACATTGGAAAAATGAACCTGCGAAGAAGAGAAGCCCAACATAGTGCTGGAGGAGAATGCTGAAGATTAAATGGACAGACAAAGTGTGGGACGAGGAAGTATATGGAAGAGGAAAGGGCCATATCAAAAACTCTACAGCAAGGAACCACACGGATTGGACACACCTTGAGGCAGCATTAATGGAATAGTTAGAAACAATATAAAAGAAAATTAATCCAAATATCCCATTATGAAGGCCAAGAGAAAAGTACATAGGACAAATGAAGAAGGATATGTAACAGAAAACTATCAGGGGATGAGGGAAAACTCTGAAAAAAAGAATTGACGGCCCAAATCTTTGGATTGAAATACTTGCGTGGAGAGGAAGGTCAAAAAAAACAGGAAAAACAATTCCAGTGACCTATGCTCAGTTGATCATCTCATCAAGTCAGTATCCATCTTGCTCTTTGTCCTGCCCTACTTTTTCTTTCTTCTTTTCAACTCAAACTCCCATGAGAGAGGGTGAAGTTCTACCACAGCAGTTGTCATGAATGAGCATATTAATAGGTTGTGGATTAATATTTATCTGAGAGTTTGCCAATATTTCAGCCTTGAAATATGAGCATGGCATACTCTATTTGGTCCCTTTGCTGAACTGGCAATGAGGAGATTTGTGAGTCAATTTCAAACAATTTGTTCTTTCTGAAAACTCAAAAAGGTATATTATATTAGCCCTGAATGTAGGTAGATGACATCTACAGATGTGGCTTACCATGCTCATCAGGCAATTGAGTAAAATGCTTGTATGGTTACGAATTTAAGAATTGACCCATTTGACATGGGCCAATTTTTACATTGGCAACCGTTTATTTCATTCATGGGCCCTGAGGGAAAAAAATACACTCACTCAACCTTCACAATCAAAATCTAATTCTACACATATATAGGGTAGTTCCTACCAAATGTGATGTAACATTCAAATGTCACTTCTTTAACTTATCAAACTGTAAACATTTTAGTTTCATAAAGGTTGTGCGATCTTTTTCCCAAGTTAGTACATCTGGACACTTCAAGCCATTTCAATTGATTCTAAATCTTTTTGAATAGCACAATCTCCATTCATTGCTATGCACTTATACCATCTTCTATTCCACTGTTTAAAGCATCCTTGGAAGTTCTCAGCAGTTGGGGTTTTTAGTTTTCTCATCGTTTCTTCATTATTGTGTCCACATCTTCCCAGTGGTGTCCTCTCATCACATTTTTGCATTTTGGGAATAGAAAATAGTTGCAGGGGGCGAGATATGGTGAATAAGGAGGATAATCAGTGATTATGATTAAATTTTTTGCCAGGAACTGGCGAACAATCAATACTGAACTTGCAGTTGTATTGTCATGGTGAAGGATCCATCCATCATGTTCGGTTAAAATAGTGTGCACTGTTGATTTTACTAAATTCAGTTAATCATCTATCATTCGGACAGTTTTTGGACGATCGCTAAAGAAAAAGGACTGCACATGATCAATGTTGTTGTCAAAACAGGTGGTTGAAGGTCATCCTGGCCTTGCATCATCTGTGGTGTCTTATTGGCCATCTTTATAATGCTTAATCCACTTGAAAATGGATGTTTTCTCAAGAGCATTATCACCTTAAACAGCTGTCAACATTTCAGTAATTTCTTGATAACTTTTACTGCACTTCACTAAAAACTTTATCTTGATTTGTTCCCCCATGATTTCATGTGAAAGAAGTGCACCGAGATGAAGAGGGACCTGATATAGATTAGTTTGATAGGTGGGGAATCACAAAATGTTTATTTGATAGTTGTGTCCATCCAAAAAACCTACCTTAAACGGTAGATTACCTAATAATAATATATATAGATATATATATATATATATATATATATAACTTTTGGACGGCACAATAGAACACAGAATAAAACAGATAACACGTAAAAGGACACTCACACTGTAGATGATTTAAGCTTTCGGCCTACTCCGAGGCCTTCTTCAGGTCAGACTCAGAGTCAGTCGGAAGAAGGCCTCGGAGTAGGCCGAAAGCTTAAATCACCTACAGTGTGAGTGTCCTTTTACGTGTTATCTGTTTTATTCTGTGTTCTATTGTGCCGTCCAAAAGTTATATTGCTCTCGTGAGTACTTCCGCATCATCGATATATATATATATATACATATATATATATATATACACACACACATATATATATACATATATATATACATATATATATATATATATATATATGTATTTTTTTTATTAGGTAATCTACCGGTTAAGGTAGGTTTTTGGATGGACACAACTATCAAATAAATATTTTGTAACTCAAAACAAAACCCAATCCAGCAACCTAAACTACATCAGGTCCCTCTTCATCTCTGTGTACTTCTTTCCTCCCTTCATCCCATCCAACATCCCTATCCTGTTCCTGCCATTACCTCGCTTGCCCAACATTCTCCCCTCTATTACCTTCTTCAACATTCCACTACCGCTCAATATGCCTTTCATCCATTTTTCCTGCCTCCATAGGATTTCTCTCAACAAACCCCTCTCCTCACCCACCATCTCCAGTACTTCCTCATTTGTTTTCCTTTTGGTCCATTTCACCTTCTCCATTCTTCTCCACACCCACATTTCAAAAGCCTCCAATCTACGTCTATCCTCCTGCTTCAGTGACCAGGTTTCCACACCATACATAGCTACGCTCCATATCAGAGTTTTTACGAGTCTTGTCTTAACATCCCTACTCAACATCCCCGTCATCAACTCCCTCCTCCTTGAGAAAGCCTCCTTTCCTAGCGCAATTCTTCTCCTTACGTCCCTACCACTTTGACCGTATTGGTCCAAAACACTTCCGAGATATGTAAACTGTTCTACCTGCTCTATTTTTTCCCTGCATATTTTAATATTTAGCTTAGCCTTTTTCTTTCTGGAAAATCGCATAAACTTTGTTTTACTAATATTGATTCTCATCCCATATTTATCGCACTGAACCTCCAATTCACTCAGCAATGCTTGCAACCCCTTGGCTGACTAAACAACTAATGCTTGGTCATCAGCAAACCTAACCGATTTTACGAATTCCCCTCCGACTTTCAATCCTACCTCCAGTTCTTCCCATGCCTCTTTAATCATTTCCTCTACATATACGTTGAACAGTACCGGTGACAATGGGCAACCCTGCCTTACACCTCTTCCTAACACTGCCCATCCCGACTCTCCGTTCCCCACTCGCACCTGAGCAGTCTGAGACATGTACAGGTTGTGGATCAGTCTCCTGTCCCTCCAATCCATTCCTATTTTCTGCAATACACGCATTAATTTTTCCCAATTCACTCTATCAAACGCTTTTTCGAAATCTACAAAACAGGCAAAAACGTCCTGATTGTATTCTATATTCCTCTCGACTAGTGATCTCATTACTGCAATGGCATCATGCGTACCTCTTCCTTTCCTAAACCCAAACTGATCATCCCCTAAGTAATCATTTGCCTTGCTCTCTATCCTTTTGTTGATGATCCTGAGAATAACTTTAGCTGCGTGGGATATCAAACTTATTGTTCTGTAATCCTCACATGACGTAGCCTTTGCCTTTTTTGGAATAGGAACTAACATCGATCTCACAAAATCTTCCGGCCAGATTCCTTCCTCATAGATACTACGAATCAGTCCATATATGGCCTGCTTCCCACCTCTTCCTAACCATTTCAACATTTCTACAGGAATGTTGTCCACCCCCACAGCCTTATTTGCTTTCATCTCCTTTAATGCCCTTTCTATTTCATCGTCGAGTATGCCTGGACCTAAGCTATCTTCTTCTACGTCATGTTCCCTTTCTATGTCTAACCTTGTCGGCCTAAGTTCTTTACCATACAGTGTTTCTATATATTCCTTCCATCTCTCTTGGATTTTTCCTGGTTCAACTATTATCTTACCACACTTATCTTTAACTGTTAGCACAGATCTTGCCTTCTTACTTCCCGATAATGACTTAACCTTGCTGTATAGAGCACCAATTTCACCCTTCTTCTGTAAATTTTCCATATCCTCACATTGCGTTTTCCACCATTGCTCTTTGGCTTTATTTGTGGTTCTTCTCAATTTATTGTTTAACTCTTTGTACTTCATTTTGCCTAACTCTGTGTTTACATTTTTCCATCTTCTTCTCTTGTCCATCTTTGCAATCATCTCATCCGTTACCCATGGTTTCCTTATCCTTTCCCCGTTAATGGTTCCTATAGTGTCTTTAGCGGCTTCCAATATCCCTTTCTTGATACATTCCCATTTTTCTTCGATAGTACTCAGTTCTTTACTGTCATCCATCATATTCTCTACAGCCTGCTGATACTCCTCCCTCATTTATCCATTTAATGCTTCTAAATTCCATTTCCTAACCCGCCGCCCTTGCCTTATCTTCTTGAAACGGACGTTACATTTCATAACAACTAAATTGTGGTCAGAGTCTGCATCCACCCCTGGGAAACTGTGCGAATTTATCACACTGTTCCTAAACCTGTGCCTAACCATAATATAATCTAACTGATACCTTTCTGAGTCACCTGGCATTTTCCATGTATACCTACGCCTTTTGTGGTGTCTAAACCATGTGTTGGTGGTGACTAACCCCTGTCTGCTGCAGAATTCAATTGCTTTCTCCCCGCGTTCATTCCTCGTGCCTAACCCATAGTCCCCCACCTCACCCCATCTCTTCCTTTGCCTACCGTCGCATTCCAATCTCCCATTACTATCAAATGTTTCCCTGCAGGAACACTCACGATGATATCCTCTAACTCATCGTACATCCTATCGACTTCTTCCTCCTTGTGGTTGCTCGGTGGCATGTATACCTGAACAATGATCAAGTTCGTCAGCTCTGCTTTAATCTCTACGAGTAAAATTCTATCAGTTGCTTGCTCTATGTTGACTACGCTTCTTCTATATATATGTATTATACATAGATAATTAGGATGGGAGAATGTTTTTTTTAAGGTTTTCTATTTGGCATCGCAGTCACTTATTGCCCCTACCTTACCCAAACCATCACCTCCACTGTGGATGCACATTATGACAGTACCCCTTCATCTACTTGTGCCCTTACCACGTTCCATTCCACCTTCAAAAGCAAATTGTTTCTGGTCGTAGAAATCGGTAATCAATTGTTACTTAAATATCTAATTCTCTCTATCACTATTTCCACAGGTAGGATATCATGAAAAATTTGGATTAAAAGGATAATTAAAATGGTTGTAAAAACTGGCGTACAACATTACACAGCAAAGAATAATTGTGATGAATAATTATTCTTTGGCTTTCAATTAATTTGCCCGGGTGGTCTGATATTCATATTCTTTATAATCCTTCTCTTCAGTCATATATGTTATTTAATACGGGAGGAAAAATGATATATCAAGAAATAATGAGCTCTATGGCCTCATAAGTTAAAATAAGAGGGGAGCTGAAAAACTCCAATGGCCGCAATAATCAGTCACAACTCTTGTCAGACCAATATGTTGTGTTGGTTTTAACAGGAACCACGTCAGGGACCAACCACAACCTCTAGACCAGAATACCCTCTGTGGTGGTTTACGGGTAATTAATCCATGCCAGGGACCACACACACACTATCCTGACTGGAATCCTTCACAAGGCTGTGAGACCCCATTAAAAATTCCATTTCCACCTGAAATCTTGAAAGCAAAGTAGGTATAACTTACTATCACATGCAACAGATGGGAGTATGTACCAAATTAGGTGTCCCTCTACTTGGAAGTTTATGAAAGGAGTAAGTCAACATGGCCAGAACTTGAAGGTTCATGGAGCAGGAAGTCAATATGTATAGGTAAACCATTCCCAAATTCTATTTTATCTTCTTAAGTATTTTTTCTCCTTTAAGGCCTTCACTTGAAATTTTAATTTCAGACTATCAAAAGCAAAACTCCCCCAGTTATAAACAGGTGATATAACAAATGTTTTCTCCCATAAAAATTAGAGTACTTTAATGGGCCCTTGTTTTCATTGAAAATGGAACCATAGTTAAAATAAGCACACATTAGGATCTTCAACACCTCATTTAGGAAAAAACTCATTGGGTGCTTCAAATTAATAATTATTTATTCGAGGGTTCACCTCTAACATCAGGCTTTATAAATAAAGGTTGGAAAAAAATATATGGGACATAGCACGAAAAATCCTTTTTCTGTACTGCCTAGGTAGGAAGAATGGATATCCTAAAGGGCAAACATTTGGGTAGAGATGAGGCTGTCCAGGTTGAAACCATAGCTCTCCTGTTACTAGCTGAACTCTACCCACCCCAGGCCACCTCACTGTAAGTAAAGCCATAGCTCCGGAAAATTTTGCACTTATTTGTAATGATCTTAATAGGAAATTAGTGATGGCAAAAACTTTTCAAAACATTTTTTTGAAAATTTTCTTCACGATAGCTGATGATTTAGCTCTTTGGCCATCACTGATTACAAACTACTAGGTAATCACTGGGTTTATATTGTTGTATCACTGTAACAAACCTTTAACTTACAATGAGATAAATTGTAGGTATTCTCTTTTATTACAGTAAATGTGATTCAATAAAACCACATGGATAACACACTGTTTAGTTTGTAATGCAGTTCTGAAAATGAAACATTTTGTGTTCATAGAGAATAGGTAAATACAAAATCTCTCCAAAGGAATTACAACTGTAACAATGAGGCTTTCATTTTTTACCACATTCTGTATGTAAATTTGCTAAGCTTAGGTTTAAATCTCTTATGATGGCCCTAAAAATATCAAGGATTCACAGTAAATTACAGTGCAACATTATGTATTAAACTACATTTTCATTAACACAGTTGCACTCTCACCACCACACATTCCCATATACACAAGATGCAACAACTTTTCAGTAACTAGATATTTTATCTAATAAATATCATAATATGTCTATGTACAAATGTTAGTTACATTATTCCTCTTTCTCTTAAAATATTAAAATAATAGTTTTTACTAATTAGGGGAAAACTGAGCACAAGTGTGAGATCCTCAAATGAGTCCCAGCACTGCCTGCTCATTAAACACCAGAAAAGGTTTTGTTGAACATGACATGAAATTTATAAATGTCATATAGTAGATGCTGAGGGATTTGACTTCCTTTCTCAAAGTCAAAGGCATTGATCACAAGCAGTGTCTACAACATGGAATGATCGGTTTCAATGAATTTAGACTTATGGCATGATTTGGTGATGATAAAAGTAACTTGTCTCTAATAAATATTGGTAGATTGATGTGAAAATGTGTTTTCCCATGACTTTATTTTTGCAAGAATATGGGTTCTTTGATATTTTATGTAAAAAAGGTAACAAAATTGGAGACTAGAAGGAGTTAATTGGAAGATGACTAGTAAATTTATATTCACTGCTGACCAATTTAAATAGGTAAGTAGGTAATTTACAGATTTGAGATCACCATTTTATTTAATATATCAAATATTGAATTTATTTTTGTCAGGCTTGTTGTCAATCAGGAGCTCCTAACTGGCAGTATTTTCTTAACCAAAGAAATTATCATGAGTTATGTTTATTCCATTACTAATGTGTATCATGATAATCGAAATTACACCCTGTGCTAGTTCATACAGTTAACAATGCCATTCAAAAACTAGGAAGTCAATCACTTCTATATGTATAACTGTTTCCTGCACAGTATACAAATTATTTAGTAAGTATCTGAATTCCTTGCAAATTAGCATATTTTTGCAACTCATCCTTCAATAAATAGGGTTGTTTTTCAAAAGCAAACTGTAATGAATGTGTTGCAATGGTAAGCATGAATATTTTTATACAACCAAATACATGCAATACAGATCATACTAGATAAAGAATAGTTTCATGTGGGTAGAATTTGTGCTACAATTAACTAGGTTACACAGTAGTCACATTGAACTATAATGAATGATGTAGTTTAACAAATAAATCTGCCTCATTGGAATAATTAAGTGTCACACGTAACATCAAAGGATGCCTACCCTGTCTTTTAAATGCCTTCCATAACAAACTGTATGCCTTTGGAGTTTTAAATAATAGTAAATAACCTTTTAGGTGCAAGTTATCATGACAGTGAACACATTTTTCTTTGAGAAAATGCCCCAACTTTCTCTCTATGCCTGGTAGATAATAAGATTCTTTAATATGTCATCAATGCTACTTTAGCAAGGACCTACACAAGCACTATGTGTGGTATTTCATGGAAGATACAAGTAGTACCTATTTCAGAAAAATGTACAAAAATGACCCCATTCTTTAAACAGCCTTTAGAGACAAATTTGAAGCAGTCATTTTAATTTATTAAGCTCTTTTCCATTTATTCTATCCTAGTTGGATTTAATTTAAAATTTTACTTTTGTGAAAGAGAATTTTAAAATGGGGACATTAGGTAAATTACACTTCACTGTAATTCAAGAAATGTTACTGTGCTTCAATTTTATTTTTCTAGCTCCAATATGACAACACAAGTGATGAAGGAATGTCTATTGAATTTAGTAGAATTTAAAGTTCAGTTGTATCTAAAAAATATATCACTGTCAAAACTCACACTTCCATGAAAACCTTGGTTAGTTATGTCATATATTGATCTCTAATGTAAAATTTTGTACATTGTAATCCAGACATTTCAGAAGTTTTAGCACACATTCAAACTGAAAATGTGTGTGGCAACTTTGTCCATGTCATGAGGGCAACACATAACCCTCCTAATATATATTCACGTTCCCACATTGGAGGCTTATTCTCTGAAATCACAAGATCTTCTGAATAAAATGTGTGCCACCTACTATGCCTTTAAAACATCATCGAATTAATTGCAGCAACAATATTGAACTAAAACTTTTTTGGAGCACTGGTGTTAAAAAATAAATACTAAAATGCAGAATATAGAGCAATTCCTAGGTGGAAAAAAGTAGAAAATATATTTAAACTGGTAAAAATGAGACCTCATTAAAAATTTCAATGGAAATTCTTTCAATGAACAAATTTTTGGATGAACTCCTGGATCATCAATAGAAAAAAGACTAAATGGATATAAATGCCATAGTCACTGAATAAATAATATGAAAACTTGTTATGCTAGACTGGAAAATATATTCAACTATGCATGCTGTCATGAACACCTCATTTGCTGTCTAGGCATTCCATTAATGCCATATGATTTCTTCATAGTTTCTATGATGTGAGTGAGAAAAAGTGATGTTTGTTCCAACTTTATGTTCTTCATTCCATCTTTTCCTGCAGACCAGGAGAGAATGTCCATATAACTGCGTTAAAACTTTGATGATGAAATGCTGAAGAGGTAAGAGGAGTTAAATCTGACAGGATTCATATTTTTTTCTGACAACACATATGGTGTTGAAGTGGCAGGCATAGAGCTAACTCAAACATACTCTCAGAGCACTGCCATGGCACTGGAACTCAGGAAACCTGTGGAAGAAATGGTGCATATTATTGACATATTAAAATAAAATAATGACATTTTTCTGAGTTTTTGGATTTGAGTAAGATGATAAAAAAGCATTCAATTCTTATCTTACACTACCACACAAAGGGATTTTGAAGATTTTAGCTAAAAAATATCATCAATCTAGTATCTCAATAGTTTCAGCCTCAACTTTGTGGAAGTTCATTTTAATAAATGAAAGTAGAAAAACTTTGTTACAATCCACCACTTTATTTTCGCTACTACTAGTTTCGACGCTACGGCGTCATCCTCAGGTACCCTCAGGACGCCGTAGCGTTGAAACTAGTAGTAGCGAAAATAAAGTGGTGGATTGTAACAAAGTTTTTCTACTTTCATTTATTATCAATCTAGTATATGAAAATCAGATTCTTTTCTGTATGCATCACATTATGTCATATATGGTGTGCATAGTTTCTTGAGAGGGCTGCTAATTTTATCATCATATGCATCCCTCTTGGCTCTTCCCTCTTTTCCTACTATTGACTCTTAGGAATACCATTATCGGCAGTGTTTATCTGGTCATCTTTGTTTGCTTAACTTTTCTGCATTTGGTCTCAGCAAACATTTCCAATTCATCATTCATTTCCCCATCAAAGAAGGCATTTCCACATGTGAGCCAAGTGTATACTGCAACTTGAATGACAGCTTTGGGCTACTTTTTTAATTTCTATCCAGTTAAAAATCAGCTATAGGCAATAGCTGTCTTTCTTCAATGAAATCTTCATATTTTAAAATTGTATCTTAGACCTTGATTTAGACATTAAGTCATTTGTAACTTATAATACAACACAATATCTTTGAAATGACATTATTTATAGTTGACTGATAACAGAAATTCATGCAACTAATATGGAATGGAAAAATTGGGTCTATAATTAACAGAATTAAACAATGATTCAAACCTTACAGTATTGGTACATGCGTGATCAAAATCAAAAAAAGCAACTTCAGATAATTGGAAATGTAAGACTGATATTCATTAAATTTAGAGTATTATTGCAATGCAATAACTAGGAGCAATGAATGCATTTCTAACATATGTTTTGAACTTTATTGCCTCACAAAATGGCTCAATGTCAGTAATTTATCACTTAAGTTGAGAAAATATTTTAATGTGACCTACAAATGTGTACCATTGATTTATTTCCATCAGTACCTATTACATATTGGGCATAAGTATCTTTTAATTGTTCATCAACACACGCATTAAATGACTGAAAAAAATGTGTACATTTCAATATGGGAGCATTAGGTTTGTTAAATTTGTCCTCTCTGAATAGAGAGGATATATTTCAACAATTAAGAATGCTGTATTACCTTATATGCATGCCTTCTTCCCCTTCCACAACACCACTACTGTACTCCAATTTCTTTCTCATAGACTTCCTCATCATTAGGTATGTAATAGAGGAAGAGCCATTCAGGTTGAACAAAGGAGAAATGTTCTTCACATACTTTAAACGGGTAAGTGATTACCATACAGATTTGGCGTTGATTGGAAGGGGAGACAGCAGCTGATGACAGTTCAGACTAGGAGGTAGGATTATCCTTTCGTGCCGAGAAGGAAACAATTGATCTTATGCCCTTGACTGACGTCTGAAAGAAAATTTTAGGAAATTAATTCTCTTCAAAGAATTGTTGTAATTACAAAGTTATTAGTAAAAATCCCCCAAGAGAGCATTTAATTTTGAAATTTTGTTTAAAGAGAAATAATGAAGTGGCTATTTGTCTACTAAGAAGTGATTAGTGCTGGCACCAAAATTATTTCCTGACAAAAATAGGCCTTAAAATACAAAAGTATAAAGATATGTGATAAGTAACGGTCGTATATACAAAATAATATTCATTTCATGGCTATTTTTGACTCCCATTATCATTTACCTATATAATGTAATGCCAAGAACATGATCCATCTTTTACCCTGCTTTATGTTGTAAAAAAAGCTTAGGAAAATTTATTCCATACTGAAAGGAACTTAATCTGTCTTTATTTGATCTTGCAAGTTGATAAAAATGAAGTTTTAATGGAAGAAAATACATTTATTAAAATGTCTGTGGTAGCCAGCACACATCAACTTTTATAAAGAACTTATCTTAAATTAGCAAGAATCCAATAATATCAAAAAAGAGCAGTTGAATACCAAAATCACAGTCACCATCCTGTCTATTATAAAATTTACCCTATAGTAGAAGGATGCATGCCCATTTTATAAATCAAACAAAATGAGATTAAAACAACACACTTTCAAAAACACAAGAGGGATATTTAGAGGAGCTTCTTTTTAATGCACTTTAACTTTTGTTTATGCCACTAACGTTATTGCTCTCTCCATTAAAATAGAGTTTAGGGTGTAATACCAATGCAAGTGGTTCTTTTAAGAATTAATCAGGCTTTTGCTGGTGCCCTACACATAAAGGTGAAACAACAAAATCTCACTCTAAAATTGGGAACTCAAATCAAAAAGACAGGGAACTATTCTTGAAGAAGGGAAAGTAAATGAGCACCACATATTGATGTGAAAAAAGGGTGTAGGTGAGCAAAAACTAGTACTTGATGACCTTGAACAGCAACTAGGATGCAAACCATCCTCTTCAAAGACCTTGTGGTGAGCTCCATGGTCCAGGAGGCAGAAGAGTCAGAAGAATGACAACATTTTTTGTCAGTCCCTTCCAATGGTGACTGAGATAGCAATGGAACTTGAATTCTTAAGAAATGTGCATCCTATTTTATGATGGTTACTTAGCATTATAAATAATATAAGGTACATGATAATATTGCATTGATTAAATGGAAGATTGATCATGATTTCCATCCTATATGTGGTCTATGGATATTGCATTATTGATTCCTGTAAAAATGGGCAAATTGTTAATTTTTCTGTTGTGAAAAAATAAAATGACTAATGTATAAATTTAACTTGCCTTCTTTTTGGCCCCGCTGAGGAACTCTTTGTACATCTCTGATCTCAAATATCTTGAATAGCTATCACTTTTCATCAAGTGATACACATGTGCCTAGAAGAGTATAGAAAAAATGGTCAAGTTAAAATTCTATGGTACTTGGCTTAACTTCATGATGAATTTTGAAAAATAAAAACTTGGAAAGTTCCACAGAATTTTATTTAAAATGATAAGTTTTGTTGAACAGTTGACATCATCAGTTGTCTTGCTCTCAAAAAAGAGTGTGTAGTGTCTTGATGTCACTATCCTCTATTTGGAATTTAATAACTGTTCATATTCTTATAGGGTGGGTATTCTTAATAACTGCAAATGAACGAATTTCCATTCACCAAATGGATGAGAATTCATTCCATCTAATAAAGATTATTAGGTATTATAGGAACCCAAAATTATTATTTATAGAAATGGTTATTCCCTTCAAAATTAAATTGGTGATTTCAGACTTGAAGATGTGCAAATTATTCATTGAGGAAAGAAAAATTACCACTTTGTGAATTCTACCTAATATATTGTTACATTAAGTGGAATTCACAAAGTTGTCATTTCTCTTTCAACCTCCAGTCAAGTTCATTCCCAATGCTTGAATGAAATAACTGAGGGACATTATATTTAAAAATTGATTTGTAATCAAAATGATGCACCATTTTGTCTAACCCATGAAGTCAGTTGTCTTCACATTTACATGCCATACACTTATCTACTCATTCGCCTAGAGAATTTCTAGCAAACTGCTCTGAAAATTCTCATGCATCTTGTTACCACTGGAGAATTTTGCGGAGTTATTGATCAGAACTGAGTCTCCCTGCTAATGGGGAATTGCTGGAGGACAGTCTAAGGAAGTGAGATTCAGCAGATGAGAAATATATTCTATCCTAGTAATGGAATTTCCCTCCAGAGATAAAATAGGAGAGATAAGGAGAGCAAAAGTGAAAAGTCGTGAAGCAAAGTGAGATTGGACACACCACTTATATGCAAGTATGAATGAAGTATACTGTGGTGGTTTGGTCATGTTGAGATAATATAAATATAGTTTATCTATTTATTTAATGGGAATAATCCTTTTAGGCAAAGAAAGGTAAAAAACATATATTGGTTCCACAATTATATAAAAAATTTTACAAACAGGTACAAATTACATAAAGTTACATACTCGTTATTAAAAATTAAAATATATTTTAAAATTAAAGAAGAATTTTGACTTACAATACATGAAAGACATTTTCAGGTTATATACAGGTACGCAAACATAACTAGTTAGGTTAATTAATGTGTAGTTTAATCATCGAACAGATAAATGGGAGAAGAGTAAATGGTAAGCATAAAAGGGGTAGACTGAGAAATTCAAGAAGGAATGTGAGAAAGGTATGAACCTTATGATGAAATAAAATATTCATTTACCCATGGATCTAATGCCAAGCATTTTTTGTTGACAACATTATCAGTTAAAAATTCATGTACATTTGTAATTCCAAATAATGTTACCTTGTGCTTCAATAGAAAAAATGAATTTGTCAAAAAATAGCAATAACCATTTTTCAAGTAAACATACCGCAGCAGTGTCAAATGTCCACCTATCCGGAGACTTCATATTGCGCTTGGTGAGTTCATTTGAGCGTGAGTCCACGTTTATTGGACAAGAGGCATCAGGGGCTAGAAATTCAGACCAAATCTCTTCTACTCTTGCTTGGACTTCACTCTGAGGAAGAGATTTTAGATCCTGCACAGCCTCCCAGAATCTAAGAATGAATAAAGAATAGTTGAATCAAGATAACAGCTTCATTTAGTGCAACAATTTCAGAGAGTAAAAATCATTCGCCTTGACCGGGATTCGAACCCGGATCCCTCGATATCCGGCCGAGTGCTTTAACCAATTAAGCTCTCTCTGAAATTGTTGCATTATAATGCACACATAGCGGGTGACTCCGTTAAAGTTACTATTACAGTTTCTTGAAAGCTTCATTTAGACTATTTTCATTTTTAAAATTTAATTCTTACCCCAAAAACAGCCTATACCATAGAAGTGATCAATAAGTAAGAAATAATAAATAATTACAAAAAACATAACAAGGGTAAAATGTGGTTGAACTGACACAACTGTAGCATTTGTAATTATTTCCAGAAATTGCTACTTTGACCAAATTATTCATACATTTGCACTTTTAAAATTCTGATACAGCTAGATTTTCCTGGGCAATCAGGTATTATGTAGATATGCATTCAATCAAACATATCTTATGCTGAATCTTTGTTAAGAGAAAGGTTTTGAAGGATTTTTAGATTTCAAAATAAATCAAATGACAGAGATATAAATTGTGTGCAGATTTTCCCCTAAAGTTAGAAATGAACATGGCATGGATATTTTCATGAATAAAAACAAAAACAAGAAGCCCTTTCCCTTATTCTTGGTGTTTATTTCTTCATATCCATTTTATTTTTAAAATCTTTGAAAAATGAATAATTACTTTATAATATCTTTCATAGCTATCCCTCTTAGAGGAATGACTTTTGTGGTGTTTACATCTAGTGTTCTTACTTGAGGTTCTCCCCACTGAACTCCTTATCTAGAAATCGAATAAAATGATCTCTACCAACTGGGTCACGGAGAAGTTCATGCAGACCAAAAGCCCACCGCTTAACTCTTCTGGTTGGGATCTCTCTCCTGTTCAAGAGTAAAATTATATTTTTAAGTTGGGAAAAGTATGGTGTTTAAATCACTATTCATTTCATTGCCTATATTCTAGTGCCAATACTGCTTTTACTCTGGGAAAGAAAACATATAGTATTTCCTATTTTACCAACTCTAAATATATTTCATCTATTGAGGGAAATAAACATATTATGAAAAATTAGTTTTTTACAATGGAAACATCCCTATACATTACATACTATTTCAAACTTTTTGAACTCAGTCTTTGCTAGATTAAACTTAAAAATTTTACCACCTCCACGAAGAAATGTCTTCATGGAAAAGTCATGAAACCATTAAAAGCCATGAAAGCTTAATTTCAAAATTTTGGTATTTTCTCAGCTGAATGTCATATACCTTGAAAGTTGTTGATCCTATTTTTATACCTTTCCATTCTATTGTAATAATGAACATTGCCAAGAAGATTTCTATTAACATGTTTTCCACAAATGTATCTATGCTTTATGATACACTTTCATGATTTTTATTGCTTCCAAAATATTAAAACCAAATATTTTTATTATTTACATATCACCTTTTTTCCTGAAGGAGTTAGATTTCAAAACTTTATTAAAATTTTTTATTGGTATGGAGAAACACACGTCCTTTGTTTGAATTTTACGATTGAATAGGCATTAAGAGGATATTTACAAATTGGATAAAACAGAAGGGAAAAGACTTACGCTGTCTTCTCTTGCTCCCAATAGTCTGGATTGTCTGTCAGCCATGGATTTGGTGATTCCGTAGCAGTGAAAAATGGGTCATATTCCACATACTGTTCAAAGTAAGAAATATACCTATAAAGGAAAGAAGAATGTATCACATTTATTAGTAAGAAAATTTTGAAACGGATTGTAGAAAATTTCAAATATTGCTGACTGTAATACAACCATTAAGTATGGCTAAATAAACATTTGTGCAATATTCAAACCTGTGGTTGGTTTGTGTCACACACCTAACACCATTACTAATTATTTGCTTCAGCATTTAGTGAGTTTCCTGCAGAGTCATGCCCAAGTTTAAAACTCTATGTAATTTTATTTTTATTGAGTACTCTTTACAGATATCATTTTACAAAGCCCAATAGTTTGCAAAATAATATCAACACATAGAGCAAGAATACTGAGAAACTAAGTGGATGAACTCCACACAATTCACTAGTTAAGATTGACTCATGAAATCAATTTACTCTAATTCATCATTTCAATTTGTGAATATGTCAAAATTCACTCACGCTTCCGCCACTTTGGAAACTTTAAAGTTTCGTCTATCGAGTCTATGACGTAGTCCTTCTATATCCTTTCGTAAACCATCTGCTGCTGCGACATCAGATGCACAAGACGAGGTAGGAGTTGAAACTGTGGCAAAAGAAAAGAGTTTTAATAAAACCATGAAATATTTAATCAACAAAACAATAGCTTGAAGTCGTTTAACGATTGTTACCAAAAGAAAGAAACTATGGTAGCCCAAAAAGGATGGTTGAGATATGAAAGGATGATGAGGTCTTGATGACTCTGAGATGACTGATTATCAATGCACCATCTACATACCATCCTACTGAAGGCACCACTGAGCTACAGTAGTGTTGGCATCAAAAGATGATGGGTAAATTAGAAGTTCCTAGCTAAAGAATTATGTAGTCGATAAAAAAAACTGAATGTATGATAAATTAAGTGTTAAAATTTTCTCCAAAATTTACAGTCTGAGTTTGAACTACATAGGAGAGAGTGTAACTTAATTAGATAAAATTTAAAGAAGTTACTATGGAATCAAAAAATAAATTATAGGAAAAAAGTAAGTGTTATATCTACAATAGAGAACATACAAGATGATGATGGGAGTGAGTTCCTCGTATGATGGGAATTTCTCCAGTTACAATGAGAAAAAGTCAAGACTAAGACTTTTGAAAAGGTTCATGTCAATTGACTTCAGATTATAACTTTATATTATATTATAACTAACTAATAACTATAAATTATAATTATAACTACACATCCCTAGGCAGCCCTCAAAATATTCAAGATTACATAAAATGAGTAATTGTTGATATCAAATTTGGTCCAGAGGATTTCACATATTTTTCAGCTTTTTACTGACTGCACCTTCCCCATGCTATTTTTTTCCACAAATTTTCGGCTCTACAACCCATTTGCCCATCTACTCAGACAAATTTTACCTAAGCTGTCAATTTCACAGTAAAACTTCAGTAATTGCACCCAATGGAGAGTAAGAAAAAACTGTTTTCATTGATGTTAATTACATGTACATTGCAAATTTTGGGCTCTTGCCATGTGCCAAAACTTGTCATTTTCTGTACTGCGTTATCCTATCTCCTGCCCTCTGCAATGACTATATGTAGCTATGTATTGTTGCTGTTCCTTATATTAGTACTTTAAAAACAAATTCATAGATGCTTAGAATTAACAGAAGAACGACTGTTTGTGTTCAAATGCATCTTTCCCAAAGCCCAGATGACAACTCACAGGTATTTATTGGATATAATAAGTACTGAAAAAATATATTTTAACATAAGTTTAATTTCATTTGATATAGCACTTTAATAGTGCATGAAACCTCCAGATGAAAACTCACTTGCTGTTCCAGTGTTTTGGTCAGAACCATCATCTCCTCCCTCTTTGGCCTGGGATTCTACTTTCACTTCCTCTCCTTCCTTGGCCTTCTCATTGCCCTCACTAGAAGACTCCTTCTCTGGGACTGAGGGTGATGTAGAAGGGGGGGCTCTTTGAGCAAGAGGGTTTTCTGATGTGGGCTGTTGCGTTATTGGTTGAACTGAGGGTGGACTCACTAATCGATGGGGTCTATTTACTCTGCAGGCTTTCTTTATATCCACCTCTGTTGTATTCACTGACCCAGGCTGTTGAAATGGAGAGCAGGAGAGAAAGAGCGTCAATCAATGTTTTTCATTTTAATGAACATAAAAATTTACTACGCTGTTTTAATGGCATGATACTTTCACCTCAAAACCCAATGGCCTAGACCAGTAACATCCAAACATTTTTTATGATAGTACACCTACTCAATTTAAGTTTTTTACATGACCTGCTTTAGATAAAAGAATCTGTACACAAGCAAATTTTTTTTCTTGGAGTTCTTTGCATTAGTGAAGATTTTTAGCAAGTATATGCCATTTCATAATCAAATTTAATGTACGAAAAAACAGTACCATAAAATCCAAGCAGATCAATGATTTAAGTAGCAATCTAAAAAGCAACCCTTTAAACATACTTGTCTTTAAACAAATTTGCAGTTCATTTACTTCAATTTTTTAGGAATGAAGTAACTTGTGTTAGAAAAGAAGATAATTCAGCAGCACATATCTATGTAGCAGTACATCAAAAGTATGCCAAATTGTAAATATTAAAAAGAAAATATCCATTTAAAAGACACATATTGTTAAATGGTATAGTTAGGCACCATAACTGAATTTGGAATAAAATAATATTATTTTTTAAAGGAATTTTAGCCTTAAAAAAATGATTACATAATGAATGACATTATTTGGAGTACCTATTTAGTGTAGTAGGTACATAAATTTTGGTTCATAAATTAAAGAAATGCCATTAAAAATATACACAATTATAGAAAAAAATAAAAGCAATGATGCATATAATTTCAGAAACAAGCAAAATACTACTTTGAAGTACTATAACAAGACAGTGTGATGAACAAATACACACAATCAATTTCCTTACAACAATTTAACTCTTAAATTTACTACAATAGTAATTTAAAGCAAAAATTAATGAAAGAGAAACTAACCACTGGCCGGTGAACATCCCAGAAGGCTCTTTCTTGTGAGTCAAGTACCTTTCGCTCTAATTTGTCTCTTTTCTTATCAACTTTGCTTTGTGCTTCAGCTTGCATAAAGATGAACTCCCACTTCCGAGAAAACATTTTTTGTAGCCTAGCAAGGTTTTCAGCTTCATAGTCAGCCAATTCCAACCTTGTTTTGTTTTGCATTGTTCGTTTGCACAGGTACACAGCTGTCAAAACATAATATTATGATATTCTGAATTAAAAATGTTTCACTTAATACATTTTTGATGGAAGACACGTCAGCAATATCTTTTCAGTTATTTTCCTTCAATTACATGGAATTAATATCGAAATATTTAAATAATGCTTCATATTGGGCTCCTGAAAAAATCATTTTAGGGCATTTAATTCCTTGATCCTATTGTTGAAAAAACTGCTTTAGTGGACTTAGTATTTTTATGCATTTCACAGCAGTTATATTGACTTCAACATATGTGTTTGTATTTCAGCACTTATTTACCAGAATCTTATGCACATATTAATGAGGATTACTTCACAACAATATATTGATTAAAGCATAAAAAATATTCCCCCAAGAGAGAAAAGGAAAGCATATGGTAGGAAATTACAGTAATTGTAGTTAAAAATTATTGAAAATATTTTTAGTGAAAATTAAGATTATGAACCCTAATTATTAGAAATACAAATCTTGGCTGTTTCATTAAGTGGCTTACCATAGTCAGTATTTTCGGGTTCCCAGGAATTTGATGGCCAAAAGTAGGGTGTCTAATGAAATAAAAATAAATGCACTTTGATTATCTACACCATGAAGCTTATCACTGTATAGCATGACATACATGATAAATAGCAACAAGAAGATGAATACTGACACAAAGCTTAGTAATTTCATCAGCTAACTCAAACCAAGATTTTAGAATAATTTGAGATGAGAATTGACTTTTCAATAGATCATTGGTAGCACCTTCAGATGATGAAATGGAAAGTGAAGTTACCTGAAATCTATAGAAGGTCCCATCATTTTTAACTGTAAGCAGGTGATCATCAATTGGAAAAAAATAACCATGGGCAGCCATTAAATGGGCTAAATGTTGAGCTTCTACAGGGACAAAGAAAGGAATTAGTCCACATAAAACCACAATTAGAAAGCCTCAAATAGAAATTAGGTTTATATACATGAATACTATATCAAAACTGACAAAATAAAATTTATATTGAGAGCATTAAATTAGGTATATTTCAACTTGACGTACCTTGATCATCTATGTCCAAATTTTTCATCATCCATGCTACTAAATCTGAACCTGTGACAGGAAAATAATTATATTTTGTAGAACTGAGGAGTGCAAATTAAGGTGATGTACATACACACTTCTCTGTAAACACCCCTATACCATGAGCTGTTTACAAGAAAGAAATTTAACTGATCAACACTTTTAGTAGCCACTTTGGCTTTTGGATACTGATGTGCAATATTGGGAGGATTTTATGTTTATTATACTTCTGGACCATACCAATTGAGTTCACATACTATTTGAGCAATAGTTGTAAACTGTATACATTTTAAACGTGTACACCAGTTTCCACAGGATACTTGCCTTCCACTACCCATCTCCATTCTCCACCTGCTACTCTTTCCTGTGTAATGCCTCTATATTCTGTGATAATTTTATTGACTTTGTCTAGTCTACTCTTTCAAACTCCTCACAATATATGAGGGAAACAAAGCCATCCTAATTATAAATTATATCACTAGGTATGTTAATGCCCTCATTTCTTCAAAATGGGATCAGCCTAACTGATCTTCACCTAGGTAGTACTGACCCTGCTTTTGACCAATCTCTTGTTGTTGACTCTTAATTCTACCTTTGTTGCATGTGAAATTAAACTAATGGCCCCAAATTCTCAAATATCACTATTTAACTAAATTTTGTTCAAATTGTACCTAACAAAGTCTTCTACTCCAATTCTTTTTTTTTATGAGTGCTGCAGATAGACCTGACAAAGCTTTTCATATTTTCAAATTACTCTGTTTGCTTTCAAGTATGTGTTATTCTGATGAATATCATTGGTAGTTAGCAAATTTTTTTCAGAACATTTTTTAAATTTCCTCTGCCATAATATTGTTATGTGGGGTATCAGGTTGTGTCTTGTAAGGCAAGGGTACAAAAGGTAGCCATATTCATTTTTTAATACATCCAAAACCTATCTTAAATATTTTTCTACTTGGTATATAATCATGATATGGTACCAATTTAGGCATCATTTACTCATTGTTTTCAAGCAACTTCATTTGTTGGCATTTATTTCAGTGCATTTCAGGTAATGATGATCACAGAAGTAACCAGTTTGACTAAAAACATACCCGTAAACACCGAAGGTATTTTGGACATAAAACTTTTGACTGTTTTAACAGGCACACCGGTCGTCTCGTCCTGCATCTTCTCCACGATCTGCTCCATCTGCAATTGACAATAAAAATGAATTTCAGCGTAAAAATAGAAGCATAGTTTTCTTCTTGTCAGATAAAAATAGATTGATAAAATAAAAGAAATTAAATACATATCTTGATGAAAAGCATCAATTCAATAATTTTGAGAAGTGAATTGCATATTGAATTAGTTTCGTCACAATTTATAGAACTTAGATGTATAAAATGAAAGTACATTTCATGGAATTATGTGTTTTTATGAATTCTAAGCTACGATAGGTTATGTTTAATTTCAATGGAATTGGCATTGTGTACTATGCTTTTCCTTGTATTTTCTCCATCCTCGCAGTGTGGTTAAGAGGGGATTCAGTTGAATGGGAGACTTTTGATAGGGATCTTAGACTTACTCATAACATGCATTTGTTTTCTAGGACAAATGTTTCAGATTAAAGATAAGAAGTTTTACAAGAGAAATGGTTTCTTCATTAACTATTCAAATAATCTATTAAGACTCCTCTAAAGAAAGAAAGAGATATTTTGAGGAAAATCCAAGGACCATTGAAAAACACATAAAATATTTGGATTAGGGGAAAAAATGAGGGTCTATATAGGACTACCAAGAAAATCACAGATACGATGAGAAAAAGAAGATTGAAATTCTATGGAAACCTAAAGCAATTGGATGAAAATAGATTAACAAAAAAATATTCAACTATATTTCAAAATTAAAGCACACAACAGGATGGTTAGAGGAGACCAAGAGGGATGCGGGAAATATTGGAATAACGGAGGAAGTGGTTCACAGCAGGGAGAGGTGCAGAAAACTAATAGACGATACAAGATTTACTAAAGATCAACCAGCGCAAAAAACAAAGAGGGAGTGGACCAAAGAACAACGACGAACAGTAGGGGAGAAAATGAAGAAGTCCTGGGAAGAAAGAAAGAAGAAAAACCAGAAGTCTTGAGGTCACTGCGGTCCATAGTTGGCCAAACTCAATTAAATAAAAAGACTCCTCTTAGTAAGAAACTTCCTCTTGACACCATTCCGTAGCATACCAATCGTAATGACATAAGATAATGCCTTTAGAAGTGGTAGCCAAAATGCTAAACATAGTTCATGGTAATGCTACTTTTATAATGAATACGAGCAACTAAAAAGTGTTCCTGGAGGAGCTAGATACCTGTACATCATTAAAGTTACCATCACTTACTTTTTTATAGACAATATGATTGGGTGTATCCTCATGACTGGTTTGCATTGGTTGGTGTTGCTTCTGCTGGTTGGACAGTAACATCTGCTGCCCTGTCTGTTGCTGAACATTTGTGTTGGATGTTCCTGCTGCTTGCCCATTGTTAGATTCCGTCTTCCTCCTGCTGCACGATTTGTCGGAGCTCATAGTGACCATCACATGGGAGTTAAGAGCCACATTGCCCTTCTGTAAATAAATGGAATAATGCATGTAAAACATTGTTGCTAACTCATGAATTATAATGCCACCAGAGAAAATAATATATAATAAATTAGTCTGGAGGCCATCAACATCACAACATAGAATAAAATTTGCAATGCCATAAACAGTGTTATTTGATAATATGCATGCCAATATATGACAAAGTTCGCATCCTCAAATGTGACACCAATATGTTTCTCTTTTAGATCCAAAAGTGACATTTTATTACTTCAAACATTTCTTCTATTGTATTTTGCCTGAGCCTTAAATACTTGTATATACTCTACATAATTGTCTACACTTTACATCATACAAAAACTGTGAGTTTGCAGATTAAGTTTTCTTGCTTACAGTGAAAATAATGCAGGCAAAAAATGGCAATTGTTCTTCACATGGATAATCATAGTTTTGGCAATAATTTAAATCTGCTTGTACTTCTAAAAGGAGAGGCACAGCATTTAATTAATTTACTATAATCATAAGCTCAGAATTACAGTTTTAAAAACTTTTTGATCAAATAGAAGTCAGAGATAGTTTTATTCTATACACAGCTGCTCTCCACAAAACTCACTCATTCTGAAATCTTTGAGAGATATTTTTAAAATGTGGAATGGATTAAAATATTTCAGAAATTTTTAGTTTTATGGACACATGTGAAATAATGTTGTATGAAAACAATGCAACAGCTACCACTTTCACAATATAATTTTACTGCAACTTTTTGGGGTTTACTCCAAACAGATAAGATTGTAAAATGCTTCAGGGAAGTGCCACAGCCAGTTGGATGGTTCAGGCCAAAATCTTGTCAGTAATTATAATTCTAATGTAAATATTTCTTATAAAGTTATGCGTTACACAGTTTAAAAGTGTTTGAATAATCTTAATCCAATAATTTACTATCACCACACACACGGATAGATAATAGGAAAATGGTCAGGATATGCCAATTATTGAATTTCCCGAGTTCTGAAATGTATTAATTCTTCATGAATATATGCAACAATTTTCTCTTTCTTATGGATGAGGAACTAAAAACAATGTTCAACGTATTTTAGAGAACTTTATTATTTAATAATTACTCTAATTGATAAGAATTGAAAACTACTTGATCAGGAAAGTAAACTAATATTCTCATTTCCGACGGGTGTTAGCATTATGTGTCTCTTAGGAGATCCAATTCCATGTTCACTGGAAACTAAGGAAGGAAAATATGGTTCTGATGACTAACGATGTAGATTAATAATACATTTCATATTCCGTTAAAATTTGGAACTCCACATTCGTCATAATTCTCTTGCCAGCCAAATGTAGCACCTCTCCCACTGACTTTGGCGCACATAATTCTTGAGTGATTCAGGTTACGAAGGCATTAGTCAGCCGCTCCAGAAAGCCCTAAACGTAATTCTCCCTCGACACAGTGCTATTGACGTTATGGTGTCGGGAAATCCTCTCCAACATTTCCGCCTCACATCTTTTTTCCCACTCCACCTCGGAACAAAGATGAAAAATCTGAGGAGATCGCCCTCAATTTCATGACTGGAAGACTTTTTCATTTCTCGCACGTCTTTTTCATTTTTATTTTCCCTTTCCCATGAAATGAATCTCCTTTGGTACTAGACAGCGTCAAATGATGCCGAGCATGCAGCAAAAATTAGGTGCCTCCCTCGACATAATTTGTGCACCTCCGCAAAAAAACCCGGGTACAATTGGCACCGAAAACAGTTTTGTATACATTTATCATGGTATATATGATAGAAGAGAAATTATTTAAAAATTAATTGGGACTACACGATACATTTACTAGGCAGGCCGAAAAAATATTAAGATTTGGCTGTTAAAATATGTCATTGCATACAACGTGGGTGAAAACAGATTCACTTCAATTGGAAAACATAAATTTTGCTGAATTGAATTTCTTCTCGACCTTATTGACAAGCGATGATTGTTGGTACCGATGGCTAAACCATTATTCTAAGGTGCACGAGACCCGCACCACAAAATGTTCTAATTTTCCTCATAACTGCGTGATGTAAATCATGTGAATAGAATTTAAATTCGAATGAAAGGCATCATATTTCATTTCGCGGAATCGATTCCAAACTTTTTTTCCATTACATTAGGCAGGGAATTCGATCGTACTTTAAGGCACCTTCTCAGATCGACGCAAGTATAAGGAATATTTATGATGTTTTTGAGCCATAAGAATAGCATTACCAACTATATTTTTTTGCATCAAGGGTTTGTACTGGAAATAAAATAACATCAAATGTCGTCATCGTCGTCATTGTAAGATTGTACGATGACGTCACTAGACGTCATCGTACAATCTTACAATATCCCTCCACGCTTACGAATAATTTCGCTCACACCCGTAAGTCGCGCTCTCTATACTACTATTTGGAAGAAGGGACCATTTAGCCTCAATTTCGCCCAAATAAGACGTTTATCTATCTATTGACTAAAATTTCTATCAGTAACATTTTCCCCATCCAACAATTGTGAACATACAGTATCAGGGTAATCAATTCGAAAGTTAGTTTTCAGAGGTATAGCTCAGTCCACGCTTATCCTTTGGGTGTGAGGACTTCATACATTGATGATGGGGGATAGTTCTTTTCCCTATCGCATCATTCGGCTTCCCACCGTTCTAGTTCTAGTTCCCAGGAAATCGCACCGCCAGGAATTTCAGAGGTAGTTGTCCACACCTGGGATTTGAACCCTCCGAACAGAAGCCGAATGCTCTACCCTTTAAGCTACCACGTCGCCTGCCATGACTATTACTTAGCAAAATATCAATTCGCGTCCCGGTCTGCCCCCCTTACTCCCGATCCCCTTAATGTGACGATTCGAATGGCTGAATCCATCACACGCGGGATAATGTCCATAACGATTTCCGCTCGAGAGGGAAGGGGGGAGGACTATAACCGACGGTCGACCGATTCTCGGATAATGACAGAATATTCGTCTGCGTAAATAATTTGCGCCAGCAGCGGTGCCCGACTTGGACCGGAACCGGTGCGCATGCGCGTGAGTCTGTGCACCGTAGAGAGTGCTGCACGGCGAAGGGAGGGAGGGTGGAAGCGGGGGGCTCTCGCTAGGCGCGTGGAAGGGGATGGAGCCACGGGGGCCAAGGGTGTTGCGGTCGGTCAGCCGTTCTTCCTTGGAAGTATCTGAAATATCCTAATTCAAACATGGCACGTCTGGCCGAATCGCAAGGATTCTGCGCGATGGGAACCTCACCCTGGGGCGACTGAATTTCGCGTACGCTGAATGGGTCACGTAGGAAAAACTCCTACTTACTTTGAATGGCTAGTTTGCCATTTCAATCCGATTCGCATTGAACGTAAGAATGTAAATTAGTAGTTGAACTCCGGGCATGCAGAAAAGACCATGTGGACGGAGTGGTTAGCAGTCACAACGCACCGTCACAACACAAGGCAAAAGGTCAATTCGACACCTGTCATTCTGCATACAAATATTTCTTGTCGCATATATTAATATACAATTTATTTCGTAGGATTCAATCTAATTTTTAAGTACTAAGTTTAAAATTCTTATATTTTTTACATACATTGCTCGAATCCCTGAGAATACAAGATCGCTTTACTGAGGTGGCAGGATTTTTCGAAATCATTACAATTCCTAATTAAGTACTGAAAGTAATTGAAGGGCATCACCCAATTCGTAACTTGGGAAGTTAAACTGCAGACCCCCAAATGACTTCTTTAGTAGCATATGGCACGATTTACTGGTGGGGCAAAGAAAATTATTATAAAAAATTCAGGTTTACCCTAGCATTATTAAAATTATTAAGGAAAGTCTCCTGCTAACGCAAGGTAACTTATTCTTCAGAAAATTTTCATTATGGCTTCTTTGAATTCCGTCGCCATCGAATAACCTCTTCATAATGCCCGAATGGGCCCGGTAAGGCGCTACACTGGGTTTCCATATTATTGCGGGATGAAGTATCCATTCGCCATTCGTAAGATGGCACTCGGCGATCCCTGCTCGTATGTATACTCTGGGAAAACCTGGTGCAGATACATGACATTAGCAATCCGAAGACATTAAAGGGACGAGAATGAAGTCGGACGTCCATATTGGAGGAAGAGTGAGAGGAGATAATGGGAAACAAGAAGGAATGAGGAAGGAGGGAAAGAGACAGAAGCGAAGGAATGGTGAGGGAGGCAGAGATAGGGAGAAGATGGTAAAGAGATGGGGAGGGAAGAAAGGGAAAGGGTGGGAAGAGGAGATAGGAGGAGAGAGATAGAGGGGAGGAGGATGGAGGAAGGGAGAGAGAGAGAAAAAGGGTAGAGGGGGTGGCGAGGAATGAGGGAGAGAGGGGAGAAGGAGGGTTGCCAGTGGGGGAGGGTAAAGTATCTCGGCTAAGGCTGCAGGTCAGGGCCCTGGGTCCTATAATCAATCACCCCATTCGTACTACCAGCCCCTCCCACCTCCACCCACCGTCGGGAGCTTGCTCACCCCGCCCCAACAACATACACACAAACTCACGTGCCCACACGGTTAAAAACCTTCGCCTTTTCCCATCCCTTCCGATAAGGGGACAGGAGGACGACGATTCCCATTCGGGGTTTTGTGGGCGGTGGGGAGGAAGGGTTTCGGGCAGGATATGATGCCGGACAGGGGGAATCGGATCCTTGGGGGTCTTGCGGTAGCGGGGTAGGGGCTGGGGGGTGTAGGGGTGGGGTGCAGGCATGGGCGAGGACATGATGGAACTGGAGGGGGAGTGGAGACAGGTAGGGAGATGGCCCGCTCGTAGTAACAGATTCTTAAGATGTTAAGGGGCGCAGACAAAATTATTCACACGGGCATGCTCTTGCGTGTTTACTCGCGATTGGTAATGCACTCGAGGAGGGCGCATTTAGCATTCAAGAGGTGGCGAGTGTAATCTGTTCACACAAGACATGCCCATAATAGCACCACCTCAATTCTACCTCAATATTAATACTTGTAATACATGTGACAGCGACACAATCCACATCTATTTCAACTAGTCGATTAATGAAACTCTAATAAAGTGGATTCCACTAAATATCTTTTCTAGGTAATTTTTATGAAGAAGGATGCATCTTTGTCCACTTCTAAATCCAGCTTATTGCTTTCCTGAATATATTGGATTATGTAGGTTTCTGTTGCCTGCATGACCTCTCTACAAATGGCGATGGTTCTTTTTCCATGAATTTAACTCACGTAGATTATTCATTGCCTGATATGAGCAAAGTTTAATACAACTACCAGTCTTTAATGTACCGTAAATGACCGCAACCCTTCGCGTACCGTGCATGCGAGGTGTGGATGCACCCCTTGCCACACACCAAGCTAGTGGCTTTTGGGGTATAATGTAGATGGAGATAAAAGCAATAGGCACAAAATATATGGCGAGTTAGATCACCAACGATGAAAAAAGAAGACATGAAGTATGCATAAGCGTTTTAACACGTCAGCACGCGTATCCTCATTTTTGCATGACACTCACGAACTGTGCGAGGTAAAAGCACTTTTCCTTGGATTTGTCGCTACGGCGAATCAATCTTTCGTTTCCTGCCGAAATATTTTCAGAAACCACTTCGTGACATCAGGACCGTGAGAGTACTTTGGTGTCGTGAGTAAATTCGAACGAATGACTGCAATGGGTTTAATTAACCAACGAGACTTCTTGTTGAGAGAGCCTCCCATTTCATATTTTCTCATGACTTCGTGAAGATTTGTGATATTTCTAGACAGTTTTTCAAGAATTATTTCATTCAATTTTCGTGTCACCGTATCCGGTGATGGATCCCAAAATGCTCGAGGCATATTCGACGTGGATTGATGTTTTTATGGATAAGAGTGTAATGTATTAACAAACATCGAGGAAGACAAGAAGTTTTGGGGCAAGGAAGATGGATTGGATATGTCAGGGCGTAAAACGAATACGTGAGATGTACACTTGAGAGACCAACAGAAATGGTGAAAGGATGACCAGAAGATAAAAAGAGAGACATAAAAGTAATAGGTTGGAGCGATGAGGAGGAATGGCAAGAGAACTTGAAATAAGAATATCAAGCAATTAGCTCGCTGGAACGAAGAACAGAATTCACCTTTAACTAGATTTAAAAATAATCACAGGCCCAAGGGTTACCCAGTTTTGCAGTGATGAGACCGATCTTGGGAAATTCCATTTGCGATTGTTCCCAAAATGCCACGGTGAACAGCATCTTATAGGACACATTCCACGCCAAACGTGTCACTGTTTTGAGACATCTGCCGCGATTGTGACGATATTCAAACCAATTGTTGACTTCAACACCTTAACCAACCCGGATTTTACATATGTCATGGTAGCGAACGGATAGCAGGTACTGCCCATTCCAAGCCGCCTCACCAACTAACATTGCACTAAACTATTTTCCTCATAACTTAAGTAATAACTTAAACGTATCAATTTGTAACATACCTAGTTTGTTAAGCATTCAATTCTTATTCTGTTTTCTTCAAAGTTTTAATTTAATTTTTTACGAGAAAATAAAAACCAATTTTATTTTAGATTTTATCTTGAATTTGAACAATTTGAAAAAATTGAACGTTGCTTCTAAACTGAACCTATGTACTTATAGTATCCTCCCACTAGGAAAACTTTAGTGGCTTGGATACTATGGAAATAACGGCTCCATCAAGGCAGTGGTGCGGTCACGGTGTTGCAGGCGACGCGATCTGTGCAAAACTTCACAAAGACACCGGGTACCTTAAGAATAAATTGGTGTGAACTTAATTATTTAGTTCAAGTCAATATAATACTTAAAATAAATTGTTATCTAGTTTTTCTGTGGTGAGACCGACTTTGTGAGGCTCAAAATTAAAGGGATACCATCTTTTGCTTAAACCCCATAAACCCGCGTGATTAATTTACAACAGTCGATGGACAAACAAAATGGTTATTGCTTAAGGACAAATAATATCTCACGCACATGCGGCAAAGTAAATGGTTTCCTTCAATCAACTTTCGTTTTCATCGGAGGCACGGTTTTAAGTTCGACTTCTGAGTTCTCCTCGTTTTGGGAGTCCCATTTCGTATATCGATTGAAAGTAAAAGCCTTCTTCGTACTTTTCCATAAACCTATTAACACACCGGTTTCACCTTAAAAAGGCATCATCTGGCAACTTTTAGAAGCTTGAATTCCATTATGTGGGTGGCTTTTTGCCGTGGGGAGGGTGGACGGTAGAGTGGAATGGGAGGGGTATTTAGTGTTGGAGTGTTTGCGACCAGGGTGGAGTGCGCAAGGGTGGACGCGAAAGGTAAGGAGAACGCCCGGTGGTGGGGGGGGTAAGGGGCAAGCAGGGGTCGGAGACCGACGGAGCAAGTGCAACAGGCGAGGGGTGGGCGGGGGCAGTGAGGAGAGCAATCGCTGGGAAAACATGGACCTTTGCGTCACAATAGAGGGGGAAGAAGTGTAAAGGCCGTGTGTCTGCGGACGGGTCACTCGGCGACCCTTTAAATAATATGAGGCTGTGGGGAGATAGGGGTCGTTATGGAGAAACGGAAAAAACCCGGAAGGTAAGAGAGACACGGGGACACGACCGTACCTCTTTCGAAACCACGCAGGCGGATGGAAGGGTGGGGAATCGGGGAACGGCTTCGGAATGGGGGGGATCGGTGGGGGTGGATTATTTCAGAAGAAAAATATTGAGACAGCCATTGTTTTTTATTTCACTACCAAGCATACTTCCGTTTGGAATATATCACAGCTCCTGACGACGCTTCGTGTCAATTCGAATTCATTCTCGTAATCGCAAATTCATAAAGTCGTTGTTCTGGTGTAACTTGATGGAATCGATTCATTATGAATTGAAAGAGCTCTTGATGATTCTAAATAATCTGTGTGTAATAACATAAGTGTTGCTCTTTAAATAATATTTTAAAACGCCTAAGATTTCGAGGATGGAGATGATTTGCCAAGGAGTTTAACCAACCAGCGAGTCGAAATCTCGAATTAATTTAATTGACAGATGAGATTGGATCTCACCTTGTAACTAGTCTTTAAGTGCTTTAAATCGTGCATTCAGGGTAGGGGGAGCACTTTGACATTCGTTGACACTTGAAAAATCGTACTTATGTTTGGAAGGGCTTTAGAGTGAAGTGGGGAGCACTTGTGTTCGTTGGGAATCTAGTATGGTCACATTCATCCGTGAAAAAAACAAGGTTTTCCCATGATTCGAGAGTGAGTGAATATCTTGACCACTCATACCGAATTTAGCGAAGGCATGGGATATCAATGTGGTGAGCTACGGTTTAAGCTAATTGTGATTTTTGTACTCGTGTTGAGTGTATGCTAAACTATTTCACGAATTAATTTAAACTCCCGTGGAAAATACTGCCACATTTATTTTTCCAGTTTAGATTAAATGTGTCGATTGATGTGGAGGAATGATTTGAATGATGAATGTCGAATGATTTGAGGTACGAAAATCAACTCGATATATTCCCTAAAGCTCCTTAGTAAAATAATTTGATACATCCTGTAAACCTCCTTGCAGACATCGAACTGAATTTTTACTTAGGATACGGTTTTATATTTTATAATAAGTAACTCAAGATAAACCATGTGCAGCGTGACTTGATAATTAAAATGAACAGATTTGATTCATAATTTAGGACGAGCGGCCATTGAAATACAAAATATTGAGATGGAGAGACTGATCTTACACTTTTGTCTTTCAGAAATATACTCACGTTCACACCGTTATGTTGTTTGCAATAGATTCATCACTGGTACCATTTTCTCTTCGAGATTTCAGAATTTAAAAGTAGACTTTAAATATTCTGCGTGGAGCTAATTTCGCACGTCCAAGACGTCATCAGGTGTCCAAATATTCGGAAATCCCGAGTCCGTGTGCCTAACATTATTTCGTAATCCAAATACTAATGACCCTTGAAGAGCGTGAACAAATTTGATTTACTTAGCCGGTCCATCAAATAATTCACACTAAAAATTATGATCACAAAAGCCTACACACATTTTAAAATTCATCCCAATAATTCACTATAAACCCATAGAGAACAGGGTAATCTTATATTTCCCATTGTATAATTCCCATTACAGTCGTGAATTCTGTCTGAAAGAAAAATATCGATTCTTTCGCATATATCGAATTTTGCGTGTATTTCCGCTGTGGAATTAATTTATTTTTGTAACAGATTTAGCCCACCTAAATATCCTTACTGCAGTATTCTATTGCAGTGAAGGGATTCCATCATATGTCCCTAAAACCCTAGAAGTTAGCACGTAGGTTACCAAAACGAGTATATTCATTGTGAGAATTTGCTTCTTCCCTTATTCAAGAAGTTCGCGTCATAGGTAGACTCATATGGCCCTCTCCATGTCCGGGGAGGAGGATTTATTTCCTTCCAAGAATCGACCCCTTGCAATCATTCCTGACATCGGTCCCGAACCGCCAGGGGCGAGCAAGGACGGAGGACGCGAGCGGCACGCCTGACCTAGGGGGGGGTCTTACTTTTAGATTCCTGGGTGGAAAACTCACACGAGCAAAAAGGCAGCGTGGAAGTGGGACGAGAAAAAAATACGTCTCGAGCAAAAGTAGGAAAAAAAGGGAGAAGGATGGAGAAGGGTGGACGCAAGGGTTGGAGGAGAAAAGGAGAGAGAGAGAGAGGAGGGTAGGCGGATGGAGAGCTCCGAAAGGGAGTGAGGCAGAGGGGAAGGGGCAGGGAGAGGAAAGCGATAGGAGGAAAGGGGTGGACAAAGGATGATGAAGGGGAGAGATGGGGAGGAAAGGCAGGGGGAATGGAGAGAGAGTGAGAGGGGTCAAAGCCATTGGACCATGCATGCACCTCCCTGCACATTTCACAGTGGCTGAGCGGGGTAGGGCTTACCGAAGCGAGGGCCGCAATTGTTGAGGCTGGAGGGGTGAGGGAGGGAGTGGGGAGAGGAGGAGGATGTTTGGGGGGGAGGTGGAAAGAGGAATGGAGGGAAGGGCGAGCAGGAAGGAAGGAGCGGGATGGAGTAAGAGTGAGCGACGAAGAACAAACAGGAAAAGGGAAGAAAGGGACAGGGAACTGATGAGTCCGCCAACGTTATCGAATTGAACCGGACAACTTCATTATGTTCCCGGACGGCTCTCTTCCATCTCTCTCTCTCTCTCTCTCTCTTTCCCAAGGTCCACTGCGACAGAGGGAGTATGCGGCGCGGGGGATAAAAATGAGGGGCCGCCGTCAGTCGTTAACGAGGGAAGTGCGCGGAAGACGAAGAACGGCGATCACAGGAGATGGAGGAATCACGTCTCTCACGCGAGAGGACAACGAATGTGAAAACCGGGTAATGATGGTGATTAAAAACGACGCAAGGACTTCACGCGCACGAAACGTGACGATTTGGACATCGCCCAATAATATTCAAGATCATCATCAGTATTTCAAACCAAAGACTGGTTTCCTGCAGCCCTCCATTCTTCTCTATTCCGTGTCAATTCTCTCACTCCCTTCTCTGAATGATTTCCTTCTTGATTTGTCACAGGTACTAGAGTCTCTAGGTCTTCCTTACAACTATCTCTTCTATTATGTTTTTTTTAATTAATCCATTGTGCCTCAAAGTGTGCTCAATCCATCAATTTCCTCCTTGCTGTGGAGAGCACCGATGTTACCTCTTCTGCTCTTAATTTAATTCCTCGTTCCTCACTTTGACGGTCGAATTAACCTTTAGCATTCCCCTCTAGCACCACGTTTCAAAGACTATTCTTTGCTGGTCCACTTCTACAATGTTCCATGTCTCTGACCCTTATAGAGTACCATGCTCAGTATTATTATTATTAGGTAATCTACTGGTTAAGGTAGGTTTTTGGATGAACACAACTACTAAATAAATATTTTGTGACTCACAGCAAAACAATCCGGCACCTACTATACATCAGATCCCTCTTCATCTCTGTGTACTTCCTTCCTCTCTTCATCCCGTCCAACATCCCTATCCTGTTCCTACCCTTTCCTCGTTTGCCTAACATTCTCCCCTCTATTACAGTTTTCAGCATCCCACTGCCGATCAATACGCTCTTCATCCGTTTTGCCTGCCTCCTTAGGACTTCTCCCAACAAACCCCTCTCCTCGCCCACCATTCCTAGTACTCCCTCATTTGTTTCCCTTTCGGTATATTTCACCTTCTCTATTATTCTCCATACCCATATTTCAAAAGCCTCCAATCTACGTCCATCCTACTGCTTCAGCGACCACGTTTCCGCGCCGTACAGAGCTGCGTTCCATATCCAATTTTTTACGAGTCTTTTTTCTACATCCTTATTCAACGTTCCTCCTCCCATCCCTCCTATCATCAACTCCCTCCTCCCTGCGGAATGGATTCGTTGCAGCAAGAGAAACACCGCTGATTGATGAAGAGGGAATGAATCAATGCGACGAACACAAGAGATTGGAAAAATAGCGTGCTTTGGAGAAATATAGGATCGTGCATTGCTCTAAGGGTGAGAGCACTGACCCCCTCCCCACAAAATGGCCATGGATATCAGGCATGGACCTGATTTCAGGATGGTGTCATTGGCTCCGGAGAATTAATTACAAACCGATAGCCTCTCTAATGACTCCGTCCGTAAAATTTATATCTCATCGTAAAAAAAAGTCTTAACAGTATTTTGGAAATTTACGCTTTCTTAAGAGTCCACATTGATATACCTCCCTTTTCATTTGTGGGACAATTAAGTTGTACATTCATACGAGTATTAAATATATAATGGGAGAGGAGGAAAAGGAAAAAGTTTCTTACAGATTTCTCAATCCCTTTTCGACCAGTGCCGTCACTGTTGAGACTCGAGCGCACAGGTGCGCACTACACTTAAAGACATGACATTACACCAGTTGACATTAGGGACGCGTGTATTGATCAGTTATTCTTTTTACGTCTGGAATTTTTCCTTACATGTTATCTCCACCAAGCATCTGTTAAAATTTCTTTTCGTGCATGAGATATAATGCCTAAGATTTATAAAAATGCTAAAGAGTCAAGATTCTACAGTCGCTGTAAAATTTAGGATCGAATAATGAATTTTTAATTATCGCCGCCAAACGTAATTGAAAAACAAAAATCACGATCTAAAATGAATTATAAATAATGCTTCGCGGAATTATTAATCAAATACTGCCCATTTTGTTTACTATTTCAAAGCATTATTTTACAATTGCAACACATTATTTTGCCAATAATTTATTTTAAAGTATTCTTTGGGAATATGTCACGTCTTTTTGCTACTGCAAAGCACATTAGAAGACTATCGTAGTTGTTCAGACCTTGTAATAACGAAAGTAGAGAGAAAATACAACATTATAGACTCAAACACATAAAAGTTATCCAAATTTTTCAAAATAAGAAGGAAATGTACACCGTAAAATAAAAACAAAAAAACATTCGATATGCAATGAAAAAAGAATACGAAAACTGAATAAAACACAAGTGTTGGAGAGCTGACGAAATTTTAACAATGGAAATGATTAATGGTTAAAGCAAAGAAAATGATTACTGAGCATACAATTAGCATTAGTTTAATTTCCATTACAGTTGTGTTAAAAATGTAACTACGACGTTAATTTTAAACATATTTTTTCCCTTAAATTAAAAAATAATTCAATTACGGTTGTTCAAGCAAATACTAGTGTCCAATGAGTGGGGGCAAGCGTGCATGCACTCAACGTGACAACATTCGTATTCGTGACGCTAATTTGAATGCAATACTAGAGATGATTTGTCACCAATTTCATTACGTAAATTCAATTACCGATAAATAAACAGTTGGTAACAACAATGCTTTGAGTAGGAAAAAAGAAACCATCTAGCACCAATAAACATCGGGGTTTCCACGACATTTAACAGCGCACAACTGACTAGCATCAACTGTGTGCTTGGCTTGTGATCATAATGCATAGAAGCTTGAAATGAAAACTGTACGCCGTATAGAAAACTGTTCCTGCAGTAATATTGGATAATTTGCCTTAACTAAATTGCTTGCATCCACAGGACTATTGGTCACGGTGTTTAAAACAATTTAATCCATTTTGAAAACGTTCTCGATAGAGCTTCCAACCAGTTTCTGGTAGTGCCTTGTTGAAATAAAGCGACATTAAACAAAAACACGAAGCAGATAGACATATACCGGCTTCAATTAAAGGAGCCGTTTTATTTGAAGTGCCTACGAGATTCATCGGTCCCATTCTTCTAGAGGAGATAGGGAAGTTGCTCTGCGCCATCAATCGATCCAACTGCATTCATTCGTAGGCTGATCACAGGATGACCATTTAAACATTCCTAACGCTCGCGGATTCAGTTACTAATCCCTCATCTTGAGTGCAACATTTCTTGTGCTGGCACTTCGTGGAGAAATCCGAATACTAGGTGAATTTTAACTGAAATCACTGAATACTGGGGCAGTGAAAGGAGTTGGAAGTCTCCTCTAAGCTTGTTTCAATGAGTGAAATATCGGAATGAAAGAAAGAATTAAACTTTCAAGGATTTTTCAGCTCTGGAGATAAAAACAATGACACATCACTTTCTTCGAGTAAACGCTTGTTCTTTCGCCTGAATTTCACGCTGAACTCTTAGAAAATAGAAAGAAAAATAAATAAAGAATGCGCAAATGAACTCATTGGAATTAATCAGCATTTTTTTAAAATTTACTCTACAGCTTCCGAAAAAAGGATAGCTGAACCTTTTGTAGAGGCGGATAAACGACATAAAGAGATCAGAAATAGTTCTTTTGTAAGGAAGTTTGGATAACGCTGCCGAAAGTGTTGAAGATTACAATCTAATGAATTTAAATGCTCGATTGTTCCTTCCGCAAAAATAATTTAATATAATCTAAATCTATCAATGTCCTCACGAATATAATAGTTAGTTTTCAATCCGTAGAATTGGCGGGTCGAACATGTCCCCCTTATCCCAAAGTAATTAAACGACCTCCTTTATCTATTTATCATTGTTTCTATTCTCTCACATTATGTTCACTTTGTCTTTCTTTACCCAAGACTTTTCCTGAAATAACACGAAAGCTTCCATATTGAAATGAAATGAAATTATTGACTTTGTAATTCCACACAATTTAGTGTGTGTTATACCGGATTATAATATATTATAATACGTGTATATTAGGAAGTTATACCGGAAGCTACAAATTTTACGTAAGCTTCCAATGGCGTCGTGTCTCTTCTGTTAGAAATGTATCAGGAAGAAGTGTTTCATTGGTGATCGATCATGGGAAAGGTTATGCGCATATACAACGCGCTCACACTGATTGCATATTGAAAGAGTTAACTCTTCATTCCAAACTGAGTAGGTGCTCAAGGTGAGACTTTGAATATTCTTACTACACTTGCAAACGATAAAAAGGAGGTAGATACGTATCGTTTGAACTCTTCGTAGTTACCCAACGAGTTATCGTCAATTGGAAACTACGATTTATGCCAAAGACACTCGTAATCGTCGCGTGACTGAAGTCTCTCTCACAAATCCCAAATCACTACCTCCAGTCATTTAAAGTCCAAAACCCCCTTTTTATGCACTGAAGTTTATCAGTATGACTTTCCCGACTTCTGTAAAGATGGAAAAAATTGAGAAATAAAGATATGAACGCCCAACGTCATTAAATTCAGCCATTGTATTCAGTGAGCTGAGGCGGCCCAGTAAAAAGCTATTGCCCTCAAGCCTGGTTGCTAACTCATTCAGCCACTGCGCACGGTAATAATAAATTCAGCTCTCCAGATTCAGGAGAAATAAAGCAAATATTCGTCGTAAATTACCAAGATAAAACGAAAAATACCACGGGATTATAAAAAAAACCTCGGAAAGAGATACGCCCGAGAAATCATGCAAGACAGCGGACTCTAGGTTCCCTCTTTTCCGGCCTATGCGGACTCCCTGGCTGGATAACTGAATGACTCCTTGATCAGGAAGCACGTTATCGATATGATAAATAGGCTATAAGTTGGGGATAAAATACAAAATTTGTTTTTAAAAAATTTTTTTAGTCTACGAGAAAGGTGAATTCACGAAAAACAGTTAATTTTAAATGACATAATACATTATACACTCGGCCCTAACAACTCTTGTATTGATTCGGAAGCACCGCAATCATATCATCAACACAGTTAATTTTAAATCAAGAGCTCGCGATCCCTGCAATGCTTACGTCTTGTTTACTATGTCGGTCTGCTCTGACCTGAGTTGAAATACGGAAGGAAACATTGCATCTTTTCCGTCAATATATTTCACCAAATATGGATTTTCTGAAGTCTTAGTCCCAGGAAACAGGATGTATAATACGAAAATGATATGCAAGACTTGAGTGATTCAGACTGGAAAAATAGATAGCGGGCAAAGCGTGGGTCAATCAGGATAAAAGGGGCATCTACTGTATTTGTAGAATATATACCGTCATTAGAATTCTACAATGATTGATCATTCCAAACCCAACTTCGACTTAACGGGAACACTGATAAAGGAGAACGACATGAAGAAGAAATGGGTATAAGGGTTGTTTTTTTACCCTCGTCCAATTTCCGTTCTTAACAACAGGGAAAAAAACTATACTTTGTTGCGAAATGAAGGGATAACCTCATCCGCATAAACTTCCTATACAAATCCTTCCTTTGTAAGTATTCACGCATTCCAAGTTTTGTAATGGATTACTATCGATTCAATCCCGTGAATATCTCGCTCCATACTATGCGTTGCATTTCCGCTGGAGAAGACGAAATGATGAGACTTTACGTACAAACAACAAAGGGAGACTAGGGAATTACAAGTGGGCTCAATTAGCGATCTGAATAGGAGAAAATGTGAAAGAGCCACTACAATTCCGCACGTACAGTATGAACTGTTTATAGTTAACTTTTAAAGTTTCGTTTCACCATTTGTATAACGTATACATATACACACGTTTTATATGTGATATAGCCCTTTAAAGCCAACTCATTCATTAAATTATTATTATAAGGTCATCTACCGATTAAGGTAGGTTTTGAGTGAACACAACTGCCAAATAAATATTTTGTGACTCCTAACAAAACGCAATCCAGGAACCTACTCTACATCAGGTCCCTCTTCATCTCTGTGTACTTCCTTCCTCCCTTCATCCCGACCGACATCCCTATCCTTATCCTACCTGGTCGTTGCTCAACATTCTCCCCTCTATCACAGTCCTCAACATCCCACTGCCGATCAGTACACCCTTCATCCAGTTTTCCTGCCTCCTTAGGATTTCTCCTAACAAACCCTCTCCTCCCCCACCATCCCTAGTACTTCCTTATTTGTTTTCCTTTCAGTCCATTCATTAAATACACTATGGAATTTATTTTAATTAAGACTAGCATCGTAACACACTTTGGCATGCTATATCACTATGAGAGGAGAACGAAAAATAGTAATCCACATATTTCTTGGTTTAATTGATAATTATTTAGATGGAAACATGTAAAAATAAAATAATGGTTGGTCGGTAGCCAAATTGACTGCAAGGCTGGAAAAATAGAGAATGAGTTTTTAGGATGTATATTTTGCTGCCAGTATGCATCTCGGGACTTCAAGAAAGGTCAATTTAGAAGTATATTACAGAATTACGACATCTAATGGTAGGCGTAATGAATACAATTTTATTATTTATTTATATATTTATTGATTTCACTTCTGACGATAAATATTCGAAAAACTGATAACGAGAGACGAGACACGGAGGATAATTTTCCTGTTCAGTTTAACATGCACAGACGTGAAGACGGAAGAGGAAGGCCACACGTGGCAAAGTGTTTGGGGCAGTTGGGAGGGAGGATGGGGTGGGGAGAGAAGGAGCCTGGGGAGGGAACGCTTTGTGAGATGGGGTTCGGCAGCGGGGATAAATTCGCTCCGTCCCTTGGGGCGTGAGGGTCCTACACCTCACCCACCCGCCCTCCTCCCCTATCATCCCTTCCGCACAACTTGAGATCGAGGCCCGGGCCTAAGTAAATACACGTCAACGATCGCTCTCGGACGGCGCCCCACCAACCCCTCCTTCATCGCGGCCAGCCTCCCTCCACCCTACCCAACACACGCATTATATATCTTGAATTATTTTAACGACGAAGACCCGACACTGCTTGCGAGCAAAAAGGAATATATTTAAGGAATTAGAATGGCGGGAATATGTTCAAACGGAATGGAGTCAAAGACATCGAACTAAGCTCAAAGATGGATGATTTACATCAAATATCCAAATACAATAAATACAAATACATCGATTCTATTGAATCAAATGAGATAACATGTCTTGATAGACCTACTAAAAAAATTGGATCCGTAATGGGAAGCAACCAAATGTGAAGCATAATCACATACATGTATGAACATCACATCAATACACAACATTTTAAAGTTTGTGATAAAGCTTTATCGGTACGTTTTATTCGAATGTTTCCTTCTCACGAATTGTTGACTTCAAATTTGCCCTACTAATTTGGTAGATTATTGTGTCTCTTGGATTTGTTGTGCCTTTTAATCGATAAATTTCAATGTACTACTAAATATTGAATACAGCACTACAATATTTTTATTCTCATGAGTCCATTTCAAGCCTTTCCCGGTCGAAGGACGGCATTTAGCATGCTTCCACCGTCAGAAAAAAGAAAGACTACTTAAGCAAAATCCTCAGGAAGTAATTGATACGGATTTCAGCATAGAATTTGCTACGGCTGTGTAGTCCGGAAAAAAGCAGCGTCTAATAAGAAGAGGGCACGTGATGGAAGGGTGGTGCTACAAAATATATGACAATATATTGGAAAAACTAATTTACAATTGAAAAATCCCTTCGAAGGATTGGTGAAGAAAGAATCACATGGAACATAACGATAAGATAAATACAACGAATTGCAAACATTTTTAAAAACAACAGATAGTTTTTCCAAAATACCAGTAGAAGGGATCGAGGAAGGAAAAATTCAATGGAGAATAAGGGGATGGAAGATATACGTGGTCTGTGCAATAAATGTGCGAACTGGTGCAATCTGACGGCCATGACGCGGACTATAGCCCCGCCCACTAGCGGCGCTAGTTGCCCGAGACCCAATGAGCAGTCTGTGCTTGGCGGATCGTCGAGCTGTGCGTATGGTGCCAGTTATGTTAGTTTCTGTTGTCCTTGCTTTTACTGCTCGTCGAAAATAGAAATTGACGAAATCACGGAGCAACGAATCAACATAAAGTTTTTTGGTGGAGTGCGGTTAAAATGATCAAAAAATTACTGAAATGTTGACAGCTGTTTACGGTGATAATGCTCTAGAGAAAACATCCATGTTTAAGTGGATTACGCGTTTAAAGATGGCCGACAGGACGCCACGGATGATGCAAAGCCAGGATGGCCTTCAACCACCTGTGTTGATGACAACATTGATCGTGTGCGGTCCCTTGTCCTTACCGACCGTCGAAAAACTGTCCGAATGATAGCTGATGAACTGAATTTGGGAAAATCAACGGTGCACACTATTTTAACCGAACACAATGAATGGATCCTTCACCTTGACAATGCATCTGCACATTTAGCATTGATTTTTCGCCAGTTTCTGGCAAAAAATTCAATCACCATCCTTGATCATCTTCCTTATTCACTAGATCTCGTCCCCTGCGACTTTTCCTATTTCCAAAATTCAAAAGCATGAGGAGGGGACATCACTGGGAAGATGTGGACGCAATAAAGCAAGAAACGACGAGAAAACTAAAAATCCTAACTACCGAAGACTTCCAAGGGAGCTTTAAACAGTGGAATAGAAGATGGAATAAGTGCATAGAAACGAACGGAGAGTACTTTGAAGGGGACAAAATCGATGCAGGCTATATTTTGCAAAATAAAGTTTTCATGGCCTCAGTTCGCGTATTTATGGGATAGATCTCGTATGTCGGACATTAGAAACCTCGCCTATCTTGAATTACTTGACTATTTTCCTAGATTGAGATGAAATTCAGGTGTGTGTGTACATATATATCCGAGTTACACAATACAAGGAACGGGAAGAGTTTTCTATTTTAAAATATTCAGAGTCTATAGTCTGAAACGAAATGGAAAGTTGTTACATTGAAATGGAACCAACGAGATACCATTGAATTGTGGAACACTCCATTGATTATTCAAGGAGCATTACATTACCAAAACAACCCCGTAAATAATCAAAGCCATCTTGAGAATGTGAGGAGGGTCCTGTTTACTCGATAATTTGATGTTGATAGGGCGCGAAATTCGATACTTTCAGGACATTTTGAGTATCCTGTTTTAGGTTTTGAGTAAAGTATTTAATAAAACCAAAGAACCTTTCTCATTTCGAACTTTACATTATTATTTCCAATATTTTCACATACCTAAGTGCATAGAGTACTACGAACACTAAAATTTTTCGTTATTTGAAAGAATATCTAGTTTAATATATTTAACACGAATAAATATACAAAAATATAAATTGTGCTGTATTTTATCAAATTTAGAATAAATAATAAAGTGGGGAATATATCTTTATTAATAGTGCATTCATCCAAAATCGTCACTTCTCCCGAAGATCTTCATTTAGATGATCTAAGATCCCGAAGACTTCACCTAAACGGAAAACCGAAATGAATTAAATGAAACGAAACACATTTGCCAATTACATGCAATTCTAACACTCAAATGAATTGCATTTTCTAAGGCAGTCAAGGGTTGGTGGTATATTATCCCCAAAAGAATTTAAAATTATATTGATAGTTATACATGCCAATCAGCATAATAATGCGCGGATTCTCAAGAAATGCAAGTTGCTGATTCGAGAGAGAATATTAGAAAATAAGTGAAGATAAGCAATTTCGATACAATTTAAAAGTATTGGAAGCATTACAAAGGAAAGTTTTAGTATTATAACCATGGTATTTTAAAAAGTTTTTCCCCTTCAAATCTTCAACGTTTCAACGGCTGTGATAGAATTATTTTTAAATTTTCTGCCACAACAAAAACGGCGGTGAACGCTGGTTTTAGCCATGCCTGGCTATTATTATTCCTGGCTAAGTTTTAAAAGTTCTGACGCAACGCGTATTGTATCGGGAGATCCTAATGGTGATTTTTGTAAAAATTACGTTGGTATGAAACTTTACATAATCTTTAAGGAAGCCATTGCGAGGAAAATGATTGAAAATAAATCATTCAAACTAGCTAATACTATACTCGCGCAGCATTAAGCTCTGTTTTGTTTTGAGACATTCCAGAAATTAAGAATTGTATTTCGCAATCTGCTTTAGCCTCTTTGTGCCGCTTTCCTAGGTACCATGGTAGGCGGGCTCAAAGGCACACACACTCACTCTCCCGTAAACACGATCCAGGAGATGTTGTTCTTGAGCCGACCCCAACTCTGAGGAGGACTCAGTGAAGAGAGGCATTTTATGACACCCTAGGCCCATTTGAACGATCCTTGACGGTTATTTTTGGTAGTAAATTTCCATTTCCGTTTGGATGCGTGAAGATTCAATTCCGTTTTATCTGCGAAAAATGACGGTCGTTCTCCCGTGCTATTGCGCAAACTTCTTCGTTCGTTCGTTTTATGCTCGCTTAACCTTCCGGAAGCTTCCGCGTCACATCCTGGCGGAGGAGCTAGAAGCATTTTCTTCCTTTCGTACGTTGGAGAGACCCTCAGCTAATAAGAATTGCAACACGACTCACTTTATTTGCGAATACAATTGGTATCGGCAGTTTATTTCCATGTGATATTTCAACACAACAAATATGAGCGCAAAACAATTGCCTTATTCAATTTCCTTTACACTACTCTTGCAATTCGCACCGTCCATTATTCATTTCTATCTCGCTCCAAAGAAGATCGATAACTGGGTATCTTTTTTTTCCATCGACCAATTTGTGGAAACGAAGTCTGAGGGCTCTTGAATGCATTTCTCCGAAATACAATGTGAAACCTCGAAATTACTCGATTGAAGCTACATAAAATACCAAGGACAAAATAAACCAATTCTTTTCATGAAAGAAAAGTGTTCTTTAATGTTTTACAAGATCTGAGATCAAAAGGCTTTTATCAAAAATTAGATAATCTCCTCATGCAATTCTCCTGCGGGTACTATGCATCTGAAGGGGGAAATTTTCCAGTCCATAATTCAACATGATAATTTTTCGAATAATTAACATAGTAGACTTTTCCTTATACAAAACTTCAAAATACATAACGAGTATACCTTTTAAGCCTTTCGTTCATTCCTTCTCATGAAAATTTCTGATTTCTATAATTAAAGGAATAAAGTTAACTTAAAATTAATTTAATATAGACAACATTGCTGCTGGAAAAAGAAGTTCTATCGTAGTAGTAGTTTTAAGGGAGGCGAAGAAAGGGAAGTTATAGAAAAGGAGAGAAGTTCTTTGAATTGAATCGAATCACTTTGTTGTAACATTCTTGCTAGTATGTTCTATACTTGTCCTGAGACAAGAGGTCTGAGGTAATCACGAAGGCAAATCCACGACGACATCAAATAGAACAATACTTGTAGGTGATAGGATCTTCAATGGTTTTTGAATACAGGAGAAGATCAGTGTTTACGGAGGAATAGGGCAATAATGGATGCCATTTCATTCAATATCTATCGAACTGCTCCAAAATAGGTGTCGAGGGATGCGTTTTCAATGTAAGGATATTGAAAGGAATACCTCGCCCCTTTCTATTGACTTTATACCGTAAAGAATGATCTTCTCCATGACCAAACTCAACAGAAATGGAGACCATTTCGCTTGAAGCTCAGGAGTGGAAAAATACTGTAATATATACCTTGCTATCTGATATCTCCTCTCCAAAGTAAGTTTCAAGCTTGGCGTGAAACGTTTATGTGGATGAGCGCTGAGAATTAAGGCCACTGGCACCATTAGTGATTGGGTTAATTAGAGAGTGGGCAGAAGAGCGTAAAGAGAAATCCGGCTTCCGAAGCAACTTAATTTTAACGATGAGGTGCCGAGGGGTCCACTGTTTAACGTCTAATTCAACGGGCAGAGCACTGAAATTGAAGTTCTCTCTTTATATTACATCCCTGTATAGAATAAAGTAGGATTAGAACACAAATCCTCGGTCCATGAAAGTAAACACACAGACACACACCCACTTGAAGACCCTAGTAGGTTGGGCCGTAGAGGCGGCAACGTTTATCGTGCATACGTGATTTCCTAAGTTAGGTTGTTTTTTAAATATATTTATGGAATGAATAAATTTAATGAATGTATAACTGCGCCACTGCACAATTAATTCAGATGGAGTACTAGCCAGGTGGATGGAGCGCTCGGCTACTCGTGGAAGGGTGGCTCCCGGGTTCAAATCCAGGGTGAGAGCCTTGGACAATCCTATCTGCAAAAACTCCAGCTTTCCGATTTTTCGGATGGTGTGGGAAATTGCAAGTGTTATGGGGAAAGGAACGAGCACCCTTAACCTGAATGCTTGAATGTCATACATACGCCAAAAGGAAACGCTAGTTCGAAATGAGCTCTACCTTCAACTATCAAAACATTCGCTGATTTTTTACCATAATTGAATTAATGCTCACTTTTCTGGAACAGTTCCCATTACTTTTACTGAAGTGGAGACTAAAACATTCAGCAGGAAGGTACTCCAAATGAAGTGTTCTCCATCAGAAGTCTCCATTTCCATCCAAGAAGAGTCCATCTCCATCCAAGTTAAAACAGGATTTCACCATCAAAAATAGGGATTCAAGCCCTCGACGTGTGAAACAAGGGTCATCGTTAATCATTTAGATTCGGTTTAAATTTATCAACACCACTGAAATCCTTATAAAATGGTTTGACATGTTCTTTTGGAATTCGGTGAATACGCGGAGTTGAGTGTGACCTTGTGATTAGCCAAAAATGGAGACATAAATCTGGATATTGCACGCAGGTTAAAATATTCCATCCATGGTATCAAAAAATAATTCTTTTTTTTAAAGCCTAGCCTCCGCACATGACCAAGCATAAATCAACTTATCTTTTGGAAGGAATTTAAATTTATCTTGCTCTTCCCACAAAAATCTGCTTCATGTTTCTCATTTTTTCCTTTCCTTTTTTTGACCTTTTATGGATGCACGTATATTATTGATTCGTTTATAGTTTTTTTTTTAAATCAGGTCTTTGCCATTTTTGATCCGTGTCATTTTTTCTAATTTTTGCAATCGATATTATTTTTTTAATATATACAGAAAGCACGTGAAATCATTTGTTAGGTCCGATTTGATACTAGATAAATAGCTTGCAACGAATTCGAAACCTTATTCGCCCTCATGTCCCATCGTCACTGGCTATCAATCTTAAGATTGATTTGACGCAGCTCTCCAATCATTTCTTCAATCAGTGACATCTTCATGCCTAAATTTGCCTTCTTCTTGACACCCGACATTACTTGCTCCATGAATCTCACCCAGATTATTCCTCCCTAGTTTTCCCTACGGGTTTTCCTCTGACGAATACCTATTCGTCTTCAGGCCATTTTGAAATAACAGACTATCCCCTCTTTTTTTCAGAGTTGCCTAGCTGGTTATTCGATATTTCTATTTTATCCGCATCATTTTCCTGTAGCAACACAATTACAATTTATTTTGCCACCACATCGATGGAAAATGAGGCGTGACGTCAGCGCATCGCATGTTTGCTGGTGTTTCTGCTAACCGAAGCACTTATCGGTCGTTCCATTCGAGCGAGAAAGTTAAATCGGAGGACGGCACGGATATAAACGCCAGTGCTTAACAGCAGCGGTGGCAAACCGGATGAACTACTGACTGATGGTCTGCGGAAATATATCCAACAAGTGCAGCAAATATCATACTAATAATGTGTTACCTATGATTATACAAGCTTTAATACTTTTGTTATAACTAACCCAGTGTACTTACCATTTCATTTAGTGTATTTTGCGTCGGTCGAGAGCATGCTAAGATACGGTATAACAGTATCAGGTGCACTGGGTCAACAAAATTAAATATATTTAACAATAAGTAGAGAAAAATCTTAGAGAGAATTTTTTAGAGACAAAGTCGAAGAGAATTTATACTAGACGGAAAGGATATTTTTCAACAGCTGGGAATATTATCAGTTGGCAGATTTATTAATATTTTATTACCAAATAGGATGCTAACAGAGGTGAATAATTGATGCGATTGACATATGGGAAGGAGTAATAAGTTAAAATATAATTTTTTGATAGAATTCGCAATGTTATGCATTTTAAAATCTCGAAATTGTTTCCATTGTTTCCATGGCAACTGCTATAATTCCAACCACTGACTGGCTTAGCCACCGGATCAGATGAAGATTGTCTCAATTTTACATTTATTCAAATGCACATGTACTTCTTTCTTTCATTTAAACATTTGTAATTTTATGAACCATGTTTAGGCTCTATCAAAATACTCTCAATTGGTTAAAATGGAAACTTTATGATCATTATTTTTTAGATTGTCGAACCTTTTTAAAGAAATCATGAGCATGGAACGCGGGATTCAAAGCCGTGAGTTGAGTAGTTCCGAATGGTTGGCGACCTCTGTCTGCATTGCGCGGTAGGTAAAATTCAGCACCGTTCTTATTGGGGAGACGAAGGGCCCGACGGTCGGGGACCCTTGCAATGATGGGAAGCGGCGGGTGAAGTGTGGACGAGTCGAACTTTCGGGGAGCAGAGGCAGAGTGGAGAGAAGCCCGTCGTCGTCTGGTATTTCTCTCAAGAATGGGTGCCAGGAGGCTACATGGTTGAACGTCCATCGGTGTAACGCATGGCAACATGAGACAACTTACGCAGAAGATTCCTCCGTCGGGATTCAAAATCGGGACTGTAGCGTGTGGATCAAGCAACCCCCAGCTTCCGCACCCATCCGTTTCCCTTTCGAATCGGGCACGGGATGATTGAATGCGGGCAAAGGGCAATCCCAGGAGAGGAGAGTTCCCCCGACCCGCCCGGGCGGCAATTTTCTGCGCGGCGGGCCTGCGGCGAGTTTCCGCTCGCCAATAAAAGGTCCGGACCCGCGGGGAGAGATTGAATCCGGTGGATCCCTTCCGGAGGGGTATAAGAGGGAAGGGGAGGGACTTCCCGGATCCACTCAACGCCCGGCACACCTTCCACCGAGAGGAATCCGTGGCGGAAATTTAGAAAGAGCCGGGTTGGCCACGTTGCTACGGGATCGGTCTCTGACGTCACGTCCCCTGCCTCTCCTCTCACCTTCTGCCAAACCCATCTCTGATAGAGAAATGTGATTGTTGCCGTGGAAAGGCAATTGTAATTGCAAAATTTCTGGCGAAAGAAAAAAACATCGGTTGATGAATTTCCGTCGAAGGACATACGAATTCTCCCCATAGTCTGCATTTCCGTACAAACTAGCAGCCTACTTTGGTTCGATACACAAATAAATCGATATCGAAGGAAAAAATCATTGGATTGGAATGAATAAAAATTGATAATAAGGGATATTTTAATGAAGCAGAGAAAGCCGAAATTACGAAAATATTTTGAATTAAATCGCACCGAAATTTTACCGTGTTGATTTTCAAGACGAAGAACTTGGGGGCGTTATGTGTAACTGAATCTGAAACAAAAAAAAACAAGTTCGAACAACACAGAGAAAATGCTGGTATAATGTTTGTTGAAGTGGCCTTGAATTTCCATACATGCTTTTTCATTTTGATTACAATATAACATTTTTGAAAACCAATTTAAAACGAACTACACATGCCAGTCTTAAGGCAATTTATAAAAACTTAGGAGGTAAGTTATATGCTGCCATTTTTAAATTTCCGTCGCGAGAAAATAAATGACAAGACACACAATTGGGGAAATAAACTCAGTGCTTCTTGCAAAGGCAAAATGGTCATTTTTCATTAATACGTAACGGTGAGATGGAAATAGGGATTCAGAGACAGTCGTCTTTTAGAAATTGGCTCACCATCAATCTCTACTCTCCCAATAACCATGAGATAAACATGCTCGGAAATAATATAAAATGATTAGGGCCCAGCACTTCGGTTCCCACATCTCGTGAGTCGAGCTTTCGGATTCCAAACCCGTCTGGGTCAAGGACGTTTTACTGCCAGAAGAGGAAATGAAAGAAGTACAAGCTTGTATAATAACAGTAAGAAGAAGTACTGCAGGGAGTGAAATGAAAGGAGACCTAGTCATAGGGGATGAATGGAATGTATAAAACTAGCACAGGGAACTGGGAAGGAGAAAAGAAACGCCAAGTTGGAGTTCTGCAAAGAGAAGAATATGGGATCGCGAACATACTCTTAGAGTGACATCAATGTAGAAGATACATATGGGATGGTTGCGGGCATAGCCGGATATGAAACAATTTGTATTATATTTAGAAATAGGAACAAGAATAAAGCGAAACAAAAGTAAGAGATATCCTGGTGCATATAAGAGCATTTCCTATTACCATGGAGAGCTATTCGAGACACCAGAAGATTAAATGAGTGAAATATGAAAGCATGCAAGGATCCAACAAACGGTGACCCAATAAAACAAGCACAAGGGATGGTAATATTCGTAAATAGGATGTGGAAAGAATGAAAATCCTCCGTTTTTCAGGTGACAGATTATTTCAAAAACACGGAATTGACCCAACCTAAAGGCATTCTTCAACGTAGTGTATTAGATATTTCAAGGATATACGCAACGTTATGATTTATTGTAAATTTAAATCTAATGCCCTGAAGAGAGAATTTCAAAGAAGTGATCGTGCTAAGAGGAGAGAAATTAGAACGAGGGACACGTATTCACGTAACATTCAAGCAGCATAACGTGGGAAGTAAGGAGCTCGAGAGATATCAAGCTCAGAACAATTTAACCAGGCCTCAAATAAGTCGGCATTTACGATAAAGGGGAACCTGCTAAGCTCAAATAAGATGATACCAAGAGGAAACATTCGTTTGGAGTGTGGCGCCCCCAGCTAGAGGGCATGTGCCTTGGGAAAAACAGACGAGCTAGGAAAGGTAACCTTCAAAACGTAATGCTGGGTCCAGGTACTGAAATTCAAATGGATAAACACAGCGGGAAAGAGGGAAGTGGACATATGGGTGACATGGTGAGTGAGCGAGAATGATTTTTGAAAAATCTACAGTAAATAATAAAGATAAAGTGAGGATGGTTTGAAATAAGCCTATTCTTAATTTTTTCACGAATGGATGTTTTATTTATTTATTTAAGAGTTTATCGTTGCAATTAGGCAATTGTCCTGGTGGCAACGGTCAAGTCTGGTCAACTGTCTCTCTTACAATGGACATATACAAGAAGAACAGATAGGAGACCAAATACTCTTATGTACAATGACTTTTAAAGATTACCAACCGCACCTTTACCACCACCCATGGGCTAGAGTCACACCATACAAGTACATACATACTACGCATTGTCCATCGTGGCCACACTCCGTCCATAATCACGCACTCTTCAATTTCATATGCCGTTCAAAATCATGCACCGTTGACACATCATTCACTTTTGCAATACAACTTTTCACACCGTTCACATCACATACAAACAATATTTTAATAAGTACAATAGTATAATAACCACTGATCAATGAAGTTTATCACCTAGGGACTGCTTTACAATTATTCTTAAAACTCCTAAAATTGGATGGAAAGGGCCCTAACAAACCTCCAGGCAGCTGGTTCCAATTTTGAATGCTATCCACGACTGAGGTCATACACGAGTAGTACTACCAAAAGCCATTAAACACGGGCAAGATCAAACATTCCGGACGAACAGATTTACGCAAGCGGGAATGAGAGAATTCAATGATATCAAATATTCTGTGATGATAAGGTAAAGCTTCACGGCATTACTTTCGTTTCACAAAGCATGTCTGGAAAAATGTTTTGCGAAGTATTAGAAACTTCACAAAGGGGCGAGGAACATTCAAAATTAAATATATTTAAAGGTCCTAGAGAAGATGACACAAGAAATACTAAACCTTAGGGAAACATGCGTAGCTTTTGCATCAATTTTAAATGAGAAACACATACGACAGGAAATTTGGAGGAGTGAAAAACAAATTTCGTGCAAATGGGGTCTGGACCGGTCGTCGTGTTTGCCAATCAAATGTTTCATTTTGTAAATTTGAATAAAAAATAGAGTGAACTAATGATATTCAATTAAAATACCCTTGACTCGATATTAATCAACGAAAGGCTATCTAAGAACACAAAATAAGAGCTAGTATCCCCGAGATTATTAAAAGTGCAGGGCAGGATACTTTGAATTTCAGTTAATAAATATTTAAGGAGTTTGCGATTTTAAAATAAATATTATTTTACGTACTATCGACCAAGAAACCCGTTATGCTATTCTTTAGGAATCAAGCGTGAATTCCATTAATTTCGACCCTTCGATAGCTGAATTTTCTTATAGAAACAAGGCCGCTGAAGAAAGCTATACACAGAACTGATACAGTCGTAATTTCCAAATAAAGTATGTCATAACATATGACGCAATGTTGAGGAATAATGGGTACATTAAAGCATTTTCACTTTATCAATCCTCAATTATTCCCTGATAGGACACGGGAATCACGTCCTCGTGCCATCGAAACGTCAACTAGATATGAGAGTGTCCTTACTCTGTGTAATATACTTTAGATACACGGTATATAAATAATTATATATTATGTATTAATAAAAATTATATACATATATTTCAACCTTAAACTCTTACCTACGTGTGTAATGTCTAACCCAAAAATTACATTAACTAGTGCATCAAGCTAACATAAGAGCAAATACAAAAGAATGTAGTTGGACTATTCACAAAATATGTACTTGGAGGTAGGAGCATTACATTAAATTTAAAATAACTTTTGAATTCAGGTGGAATAGAGGAATTTTTCATGTATTATTGAATGTTTTCTCATTCCCATCGTTTATACTATAAATATAATTTCGCCCGTATCATTCGAAAGTGCAAAGTATTTTCATTAATACGTAATAAAATGGAAATCCAAGCCCCCGGAGGAAATGAAAACGAACAGATTTCATCGGCATATCGGAACGTATTTTTATTTACGAGACCGAAAGAAAAAAAATGAATCGGTTCTCATATTGCTCCGATAAAATATGCTGATGATAATAAGCCTCCCGTGGATGTGTCTCTTTCCATCTCACACTGCATCTAATACGGCTAACGATTCCTTGACCGATGAACACGCGAATGGGACTCGTAATCGTAAACAGCACGCGAACCAACTCCACGCGTCACGGAATCGACAAACCGCGGCCTGGAGAAATAACAACGATCAGCTCTCAGCGTGATTTCCTCCGCCTGAAAGTTGCAAAACTCTACTCTCAGCAACAATTTTGATCCCAAATATTAAGGTAGACGTAATAAAAAAAATTATTTCTCCCGAGCGAACCGATCACGCCACACAACTCACAGATGGAGAGGTCGCTAGGAACGCGACTATTTCTACATTTTACTATTAATGTTGCAAGTTTTCCTTGGCTTTCCATTTCATTGCATTACTCACTCAATATGGTGAATATTCCTCCGCCGAGTCTCCGTCGAGTATCAGGCTTCATTACCATCATATCTCCCTAAGGCTCTGGTGTGGGAGGGGTTCGTTTGAACTGGGGTAATCACGGCTGAAACTACTGGGGTTAGAGGCCCTGCTGCAAGTGCATCCGCTTTCGCGCAATAGGCAACAGAGCTGGAATACGACATATCGCAGCGGAGTTAAGTTTCGGACGGTCTCATGAACCGGTCTATAGCATTACAAAATAGTACAAACTCATCCATTTGTGTTAATGGAACGGTTCTCCGTAAAACCTTGTGGGGCTACTATTATTCCCATCAGTTCCTCTTACACTATCCATCTACTTACTTAATGGTATATGTACTGTCCATTTTAAAATTCTTCACATTGCCATTCCACAGTTACCTGACATTCTACCTCATGTCTGAAACATCGCTTCATAAAACACCTCAGGTTTTTCTTTCATCCCGCAATAATTTCCTCTGTTTCCGATCCCACTCAATATTTATTGAAAAAATATACCCTTTAAGTTACCGCTAGGGTGTGTGGCAGGGGATGAATACACACCAGAATAATTTACCCGAACATGACCCCTACCGCGGTCGAACAATGTTGTTATGATACCCTATCGTTCGTGGAAAAAATGACACCTTAAATCTATCTGTTCTACACTTAATCTCTTTAATTTTATTGACTTGATCTCTGCAACCGTAGTAAGATGGGGATAATAATACATTTGCAACATGACTGCTAAAGATATTCCTTTCCAATTTATGCAAGAACTTTAATCAGTAAGTTAAACTTCGCTCCGTGAGTGATTCCCAGCCTAGCTGCTCTAATATTTTGGATACGCAACTAAGTTTATCATAACAAAGTTTTACAAATCTAGCTCCCCTAAGCCGCACGCGATCCAATATTTAGTTTGGTTCTGCCTCTGTCCAGCATAGCTTCTTTATACTTCATCTTCACATCTCAAACGCCTCCGTTCAAACTCTTCCCCCAAGGACCAATTTGGGAGGCACACTACGGTTCACATTGAGTTTTGAACGGCAAGAATCAGTCATTGGATATTCAAATCCTGAATTTCACTTTTAAGCTTTTGTCTCCGCTGTGCTGATCGAGACCTAAAAGGTTTACTCGCAGTTTTAACATATTTAGACATTTACAATATCGTACAACATTTCTCAGAATTTTCTAATAATTTCCTCTGGAATTTAGGTACCATGTCTTTTTTTCAATCATAAGGCATTTGCTCCAGACATTACAATTGGTATAGCATGGCTCACTGATGGTAATGCACAATATAGCGTCTTTTATGGTATATTCATAAAATATACCATGATAATGGGTCGCAGTAGGTCAAGGGTAGAGCGTTGGACTAGTGACTAGAGGGCCCGGGTTCTATTCCCGGGTAAGGCCCTCTCTGGCCATCCTCAGCTCCACCCAAGCTATGTGATTTTTCGGGTATCCAGGAAAACCATAATCATAGGCACGGGGAAAGGAACTAGCCTCCCTTGTTTCGCTGAAGTATGAATTTCACACACCGTCGGGCTAAGTACTAGGTGAACTGTTTAATCAGCTAACAAACCGATCTTCTGGTTGAATACTGTGTTCTTACAGCGTTGATTAATTATAATACTAGAGGTAAGCATCATTGATGAAAGTTCAAATTTTTATCAATAAGTCCACTAAATGTAAATATTATTAAGGAAGACAAAACATATTGGATAAAACAGCAGCCAAACTTCTTAGTTTCATCAGTATGCTTTACACGACATGCTCAAATTTTAGCGAACGATGCTCCTGATTGTGGCTGTATGAAATGAGCTGGGCGCACAACCACTGAATTACAAATGAGCCAGCCGCAGTGTCCCACCACGCCTTAAAATGTCTGGAATTTCCAAAAGTGGTGAAGACCTACGGTTTATTATCATTCCTTGATGCTAGCTTTACCACCAGGGAAAACATCCAAGTGCCAACTTTTCATTCATAATAAGTCACTCCTCGACGTCAAAATAATCGACGGTGAAGTAGGCGACGATTGACGAACGGTTACTCAAAATTGAAAGAATATTACTAATTATGAGGAAAACAAAGTTAGCACTTTTCTACAGATTTATTTGTAACGTGCAACGCGTTTCAGTTCATCGAACCATCTTCAGTTACAATATGAACCATCGAACCATAGTTAGGTACAGGTCTTGTACCTGAAGATGGTTCGATGAACTGAAACGCGTCGTGCGTTACAAATAAATCTGTGGGAAAAGTGCAAATTTTGTTTTCCTCATTATGACGAACTTCCACTACATCCCGCCTGAATCTGTTGAATATATAACTAATATTCAACGGATGGTCTAAACGGCTCAGGCAGTACTACTTGTTCGGGAAACCGAACATATTTTTGACACGCTGTCTTCCAAAACATGGAAATATGACCATTTAACTTGCTAGATTAATATTTTACAAATATTTCACCTTTCAATGCCATTATTTCCAGGTGTCTTCTGACGCGAGACATTACGCTTAAGACTGAAACTAAAGGTTACAGATAGAATAACAACTACAACGGAGGGTTGAATTACAAGAGCCAAGTGATGGAAGTTGCAACAGTGAGAATTTATCAAGTAAAATGCACATATATGGGTAAGGTATATATCACGAAGGCTAAACAAACCCTTACGACGCTGCATAACCCGTGATAACTATGACGGAACTAATGGTGATTTTGACGAGAAGAGCATGTTGTACTTCCAATTAGCATACTGCGATCAGAATATCAACCCCTATGGTGTCGCAGATCTCGTATTGGATGACAAATCATACTTTTCGGAAAGTAACAATAGATTTTTCATGCCTCCTTGCACACAGATGAAGAGTATTTTATACTTACTTTCACAACACTAAAATAGTTTTCAAACAAAACACTCACTACCAGACTTAGAGACACCAAACGGGCCATTCCATTCGGAAATATAATTTTAAAATGGGATACTAATGGGGCGTCGTTCAATCTCGGTAAAACCTTCCCCATTGAATTATGTCCGATTTCACAGCGTGTTATCTGCTGAGCGGCTGTTGGAATTTTAAGTCTCCCCACCGATCTCGTTAGCGTGTTAACGATCGCCTCGGACCTTATTTCGGAGTTAAATGACTCGGGGGGAGGGAGAGAGAGGCGGGGAGGCCAGGGAAGAGGATACACTTGGGCATTGGAAATTAATTTGATTTGAATTTCGCTAATGCACGCGCGGCACTGTAAGAGCGCTCATGCATTTCAGCACGGCGACTAGATAAAAATAAAACCCGGTCGGACAACCGAAATGAAAATTTTGGCTCGGATAAACAGGCGGAAAAAAGTCCCATTTTTGGACATTTAGGTATTCCACGAGTTTTTCCAATGTTGGTTTCTCATTCACTCCGTGAGTAGGAACTATGTGGGGCCTGGGGTAAGATTTTCGGCGTAGATCGAACCTCTATATGTGATCCTCTGTACTTATTGCTCAAGTATTTCCTCAATCGTCAAATATGCTAAAACAACTGAAGAAGAAAGCTACCTTGATCCACCAATTTCATGACACTGTCGTGGAAAACATGCTACTGCTGGCATGATATATAATACTACCTTGATCAAAAAGTTCCCGGAATTTATTCAGAAAATTAAAAATACAAGTTTATTCATCTAAATCTATATTGTCCCCTTCAAAGTAATCCCCATCGACTGCAACACACTTATGCCAGCGCTTGATCCAATCCTCGAAACATTTTTTATATTCGGTTTTCGGTATGTCCATCAGTGCTTCCTGCGATTTTTCCATTACTTCCTCTCGGCTGCTAAAACGCGTTCCCCGTAATGGTTTTTTAACTCGATTGAACAGAAAGAAGTCACAGGGAGCCAAATCAGGTGAATTCGGTGGCTGTTGGATGGTATTTGTTGCATTTTTCGTCAAAAAATTACGAATAATGATATGTGCGACGGTCTCGACGCACTGTGCGACGATTTCTGGTCTCTTTCGGCGAATTGCTTCACGCAAACGTCTCATAACGCCCAAATAATACTCTTTGTTTACTGTCTGGCCTTCTGGCAAAAATTCATGATGCACTACACCGTTGTAATCCATGAAAACCGTCAGCATTGCCTTCTTTTTTGACTGAAAACGACGTGGTTTTTTTGGTCTCGGCTCATTTGGTGAACGCCATTCACTTGCCTGATGTCTGGATTGCGTGTCGTACTCATAAACCCACGTCTCGTCTCCAGTAATGATCCTTTTGATGAATGTGGGATCGGATTCAGCCTCGCAAATCATGTCTTTTGCGGCGTCAACACGGTCTCTTTTTTGCATGAAATTGAGGTCTTTTGGCACCAACTTTTCTGCTACACGACGGAAACCCAAATCATTAACCACAATGTCTTGGGCGGATCCATAGGCAATGTTCAAGTCCTCCGCTATTTCTCTGATGGTTAATTTGCGGTTATTGACCAACATTTCTTTTACTTTATCAATTTTTTCACCGACTTTCGATGTCGATGGCCTGCCACTGCGTTCATCATCTTCGATTGACTCACGACCACTTCTGAACCGCTCGTGCCACTGGTAAACGACCGTTTTTTTTAGAGAATCGTTGCCGAAACACTTTTCCAACATTTCCAACGTCCGTGCGCCACTAAATCCGTTTTTTACGCAAAATTTAATACAAGTTTGTTGTTGCAAATTTAAATCCATTTCTGCAATTGTAAAAAATCGCCAACACACACAGAGATAGATGTACTCTTGGCTACGTAACTTTTGCAAATGTCAAGTTATGACACTAAGATTTAAAGGGAATATCAACAACAGATGTACCAATTTAACAAAAAAAAACAGAACTCAAATCGGAACGATGGGAGCGCCACACGGTGGTTATTCCGGGAACTTTTTGTTCAAGGTAGTATAGGGTCTCGGTAGTTCAGGGGTAGAGCGTTAGGCTACTGACTGAGGCTTGCCCGGCTTCGATTTCAGAGCAAGCCTCTCTTGGCATCCTCAGCTCCACTCAAGATGGGTGATTTTACTTAGCTTATTATTTACTGATATTAGATCTTCCTGGAAAACCATAACCGGCACAGGGAAAAAGAACTGCCCCCACTTACTCTACCTGATATGTATTCAAATACGAAATCCCGCCATATGGCGAACAAATATTCATTCACAAGGATATAGATATAAGAAAAAGGGATACGAGCACATATGGTTAGAGCATCGGCCCGGAAAATCGAAAGATCCGGTGTTCAAGTCCCGGTCGAGGAAAATATTTTTACATTAGTGGTCTACTTGATTCCGCCTTCCCCACCTCTCCTGTGTTCGTCCTTTATATATGTTCCTATCCCTTTTCTTTACATTCATTTCCTTGCATATAATATATATATATATATATATATATATATATATATATATATATATATATATCCCTATATATCCCTCCCATGGACTACAACCTTGTCGTGGTGGAAGGGCTTGTGTGTTCCGATGACCCCTAGAGCTGTGCTGGCGGGAGTAATAATAATTACTCCTGGAAGGGTCACCCATGCCAGATAGGTCGAAGGTTAGGAGCCAGACGAAAGGTAGTCCACGCAGCGTCTGTTCCTCAGTGAGGCGGCTGCAATGGCGTCTGACCCCAGTGGGGCGGCCATTAAGTGATGGTGTCACGTTAAAAACACTATTGAGGAAGGCAACGGGAAACCACCTCAATTATGATTCCCAAGAATATAATGATGGGCACTATAGATAATATGAGTCCTGGCAACTACGGGACTCGGCCCAAGAGGCCGTGTGTCGTGCCCGGCAGCGGGAGAGGCAAGGCTTCCGCGGTCGTCATCCCACGAAACCCTTGCAGGGAAGAAATAACTGCAGCAGGACAGAAGAAATAGGAACCTGGAGCGTCAGGACAATGTTGAGGAGAGGCAAATTAGAAAATATAAAGCGAGAGCTGGAAAGAGGTAATATAGATGTTTTAGGTCTCTGCGAGGTGAGATGGAAGGATAGCGGGGATTACTGGAGTGACAATTATAGAGTGATATACAGCGGCGGGGACGAGAGCCAACGAGGGGTTGCCGTAATTTTAAATAAAGGGGTAGGAAGAAGCGTAGTCAACATAGAGCAAGCGACAGATAGAATTTTACTCGTAGAGATTAAAGCAGAGCCGACGAACTTGGTCATTGTTCAGGTATACATGCCACCGAGCAACCACAAGGAGGAAGAAGTCGATAGGATGTATGATGAGTTAGAGGATATCATCGCGAGTGTTCCTGCAGGGAAACGTTTGATAGTGATGGGGGATTGGAATGCGACGGTAAGCGAAGGAAGAGATGGTGGTGAGGTGGGGGACTATGGGTTAGGCACGAGGAATGAACGCGGGGAGAAAGCAATTGAATTCTGTAGGAGACAGGGGTTAGTCATCACTAACACATGGTTTAGACACCACAAAAGGCGTAGGTATACATGGAAAATGCCAGGTGACTCAGAAAGGTATCAGTTTGATTATATTATGGTTAGGGACAGGTTTAGGAACAGTGTGATAAATTCGCACAGTTTCCCAGGAGCGAATGCGGACTCTGACCACAATTTAGTTGTTATGAAATGTAATGTTCGTTTCAAGAAGATAAGGCAAGGGCGACGGGTTAGGAAATGGAATTTAGAAGCAGTAAATGGATTAACGAGGAAGGAGTATCAGCAGGCTGTAGAGAAAATGATGGATGACGGTAAAGAACTGAGTACTATCGAAGAAAAATGGGAATGTATCAAGAAAGGGATATTGGAAGCCGCTAAAGACACTATAGGAACCGTTAACGGGAAAAGGATAAGGAAACCATGGGTGACGGATGAGATGATTGCAAAGATGGATGAGAGAAGAAGATGGAAAAATGTAAACACAGAGTTAGGCAAAATGAAGTACAAAGAGTTAAACAATAAATTGAGAAGGGCCACAAATAAAGCAAAAGAAGAATGGTGGAAGACGCAATGCGAGGATATGGAAGGCTTGCAGAGGAAGAGTGAAATTGGTGCTCTGTACAGCAAGGTTAAGTTATTATCGGGAAGTAAGAAGGCAAGATCTGTGCTAAAAGTTAAAGATAAATGGGGTAAGATAATAGTTGAACCAGGAAAAATCCCAGAGAGATGGAAGGAATATATAGAAACACTATAGTAAAGAACTTAGGCCGACAAGGTTAGATATAGAAAAGGAACATGACGTAGAAGAAGATAGCTTAGGTCCAGGCATACTCGACGATGAAATAGAAAGGGCATTAAAGGAGATGAAAGCAAATAAGGCTGTGGGGGTGGACAATATTCCTGTAGAAATGTTGAAATGGTTAGGGAAAGGTGGGAAGAAGGCCATATATGGACTGATTCGTAGTATCTATGAGGAAGGAATCTGGCCGGAAGGTTTTGTGAGATCGGTGTTAGTTCCTATTCCAAAAAAGGCAAAGGCTTCGTCATGTGAGGATTACAGAACAATAAGTTTGATATCCCACGCAGCTAAAGTTATTCTCAGGATCATCAACAAAAGGATAGAGAGTAAGGCAAATGATTACTTAGGGGATGATCAGTTTGGGTTCAGGAAAGGAAGAGGTACGCGTGATGCCATTGAAGTAATGAGATCACTAGTCGAGAGGAATATAGAATACAATCAGGACGTTTTTGCCTGTTTTGTAGATTTCGAAAAAGCGTTTGATAGAGTGAATTGGGAAAAATTAATGCGTGTATTGCAGAAAATAGGAATGGATTGGAGGGACAGGAGACTGATCCGCAACCTGTACATGTCTCAGACTGCTCAGGTGTGAGTGGGGAACGGAGAGTCCGGATGGGCAGTGTTAGGAAGAGGGTTAAGGCAGGGTTGCCCATTGTCACCGGTGCTGTTCAACGTATATGTGGAGGAAATGATTAAAGAGGCATGGGAAGAACTGGAGGTAGGAATGAAAGTCGGAGGGGAATTCGTAAAATCGGTTAGGTTTGCTGATGACCAAGCATTAGTTGCTCAGTCAGCCAAGGGGTTGCAAGCATTGTTGAGTGAATTGGAGGTTCAGTGCGATAAATATGGGATGAGAATCAATATTAATAAAACAAAGGTTATGCGATTTTCCAGAAAAAAAGGCTAAGCCTAATATTAAAATAGGCGGGGAAAAAATAGAGCAGGTAGAACAGTTTGCATATCTCGGAAGTGTTTTGGACCAATACGGTCAAAGTGGTAGGGACGTAAGGAGAAGAATTGCGCTAGGAAAGGAGGCTTTCTCAAGGAGGAGGGAGTTGATGACGGGGACGTTGAGTAGGGATGTTAAGACAAGACTCGTAAAAACTCTGATATGGAGCGTAGCTATGTACGGAGCGGAAACCTGGTCGCTGAAGCAGGAGGATAGACGTAGATTGGAGGCTTTTGAAATGTGGGTGTGGAGAAGAATGGAGAAGGTGAAATGGACCGAAAGGAAAACAAATAAGGAAGTACTGGAAATGGTGGGGGAGGAGAGGGGTTTGTTGAGAGAAATCCTATGGAGGCAGGAAAAATGGATGAAAGGCGTATTGAGCGGTAGTGGAATGTTGAAGAGGGTAATAGAGGGGAGAATGTTGGGCAAGCGAGGTAAGGGTAGGAACAGGATAGGGATGTTGGACGGGATGAAGGGAGGAAAGAAGTACACCGAGATGAAGAGGGACCTGATATAGATTAGTTTGCTAGGTGGGGAGTCACAAAATGTTTATTTGATAGTTGTGTCCATCCAAAAACCTACCTTAACCGGTAGATTACCTAATAATATATATATATATATATATATATATATATATATATATATATATATATATATATATATATATATATATATATGCGGGTCGTGGTGGTCTAGTGGGTAGAGCATTGGACTACTGACCGGAGGGTCCCGGGCAAGGCACTTTGGGCGCCTGCAGCTTCACCCAAGCTAGTTGATTTTTCGGGTACCAGGTCTTCCTGGGAAACCATACCCGGCCCAGGGAAAGGAACTGGCCCCCCTACCCTGATGTGTGAATATTCACACGCCGTCGGGCTTAGTACATGGGTGAGCCCTACCATCACCTACTAAACCGACCTTCGGGTTGATTACTGTGTTTAAGGTTATATATATATATATATATATATATATATATATATATATATATATATATAACCAATATATTTTTATATACATATATATATATTATAAATATATATATGTATACAACCAATATATTTATATATATAGTATAAATATATATATATATATATAAACACTAGGTTAATAAATATTAAACACACAGAAACATAAAAGAAGGACACTTACAGTAGATATTTACGTTTCGACGGCACGGCCTTGATTCTGATGACGACGGCCGTGCCGTCGAAACGTAAATATCTACTGTAAGTGTCCTTCTTTTATGTTTCTGTGTGTTTAACATTTATTAACCTAGTGTTTGTGTGTTTATATATATATATATATATATATATATATATATATATATATATATATATATATATATAAATTCACTGATAGTTATAACAAACACAGAAACCAAAACACACAAAAGAGGGACTCACTGGTTCTGGTTGAGAACCAGTGAGTCCCTCTTTTGTTTGTTTTGGTTTCTGTGTTTGTTATGACTATCAGTGAATTTACATTACACGTTTGTGGGTTTTTCCAAAAAAGTGTATATATATATATATATATATATATATATATATATATATATATATATATATAAACACACTAACACAAAAAACACCACACACATAGAAACATAAAAGAAGGACACTTACATTGGATATTTACGTTTGTTACATTGGATATTTACGTTTCGACGGCCGTGCCGTCGAAACGTAAATATCCAATGTAAGTGTCCTTCTTTTATGTTTCTATGTGTGTGGTGTTTTTTGTGTTAGTGTTTGTGTGTTTGTGCGTCGCCGGAGAGCGTCTTTTCCAAGTTTATATATATATATATATATATATATATACACACGCATAGAAATTCAAACACAAAAGCACACCAAATGGCGAACACATCAATCCACAGATACATATGAGTTGGATATAAACTCATTAAGGAGCTCCCTTATGGACTTGATTATGCGTGTTTGGAATTGATTCCTGCTATTTTTTTAAGCATTCAAATTCAACTTTGCAATTGCAAGCATTGAAATCGATTGTCTTGAACTGAATCCTAGTGCGTTGCGCTCCCACTGCTATGCTATTAAACTTCCTTCGTTTCCAATTCCTTAGGTACCGAAATATACCTTGTTGAAATGGTCTTCCCTCTAGTTATCTTTTTCATTAATTTCTTACCTCAATTAGTGCAATGCTGCCACTAACGAGAAAGCAGAGTATTGACCGACAGAATTTCGCTCCACATACCTATCAGAATTGTGACCAAATTTTTTTAAATGAGGTCACACGAGGAAGGCTGAAATGACAGCAGAGACTTTTATAAATATTACAAGAGCCTTGCATGTCCACTTCATTTTCTCTCTTATTTCACTGGAGATACACGTTTCCCGTGCGGAATCATTATTCACTCGCAGTTCAGCCCTCTCGCGGAACGCAAATTTAAAAAAGAATCTCCAACCCCTTGAGACAGCAGTATGTTTTCGTCATGCCTCGATTACATCCCCTGAGATTCGAATGGGTAGAATTTTATTTTAGGAGTCGATTTCTTTCGGGTTATATGTGAAATTAAAGACATCCGTTGATGCCGAAGGAAATATTATTTATATAGGCAGAGTCGATCGGTTGTCGATAAGCTTTCTGCGAGCGCTCTACAAATGAGGCGGTTGCCAAGGTGATGGATGGATTGGTTCGGAAATGAGTTGGTTCAAAGTTAGCCTAAGAATTCGTCCCCCTAAATACGGCATCCACTCTAAAATAAATTGCATATATCGCGTCAATCTGTAAGAAAGTGACGCTCAAGTCGACTATCGTGAAAACCGTACGCTCGAATACTAACACGGCTAAATACGCTAAGTTTGACCACAACAGATATCCGGAATAACAAGCTGAGTTTGCGTTGAATGATCATCGTGATTTCCGTTTATAAATTCCAAGCACCGCCGCAGCGGCACGCAAGGGTGGTCTGTATAAAATCGTGCGATGAAAAGTACCGATACGGAGGTATTTTATTGCGTGAAAGAGCACATAAAAAAAGTTTCATTTTTTACGAGTCGATTGGAAATACGTACACTTCAGGAGTGGAACATAATTATCTGCATAATAATCTATTCATAAAAAGTTAATTTTATTTGAACATTCTATTTTGCATACTTTTACATAAACCTGATCGCGATGCTACTTAACAAATAAATGAAAGAATGACGCATTATCTGTTACGAAACTACTCGATTATTGGCGCTTACCGTAATGGTACACATCGATGGTGCGACACTTGGCAATTAGAATTAAACTTAAAAAAGGGCGTAGTAAAGAATTTTTGAAAAGAGCAATTCTCGCCCTAACGCCTATTGCATCGGGAACACCGAAATGGAATGTGTAGACTCGATTAAAATACCTAGGTGTTACCCTCATTTACGATCTCTCCAGGGAGAAACACATAAGGGGAATACGAGCATGTGGAAAAGCTAACAAAAAATTAGGATGAATTAGAAGAGTACTGGGTAAATGTGATGAAAAGGTCAAAGAGAAATGTTATCTTTCGCTGATTAGGTCTCATTTACAATATGCTGCTATTAAATGGCATCCTCACGAAGTTGGATTAATTGCCGAATTGGATCGCGTGCAGCGTAGAGGAGCTAGATTTGTAAAACGTTGTTATGATAAACTTAATACAGTATCCAATATATTAGAGGAGCTAGGCTGGGAATCACTCACGGAGCGAAGGAGGAAGGTTTTATGCAAGAAATTTCAGATTAAATTTCTTGCATAAATTGGAAGGACGTCTCTTAAACAGTAATGCTGAAAATGTATTATTACCCCCATCGTACTACGGTAGGGGGGATCATGTCAATAAAAAAAGAGAAATGAAATGTAGTACAGATACATTTAAGAAGTCATTTTTTTCCACGAACAATAAGGGATCAACATAACATTGCCCGGCCGCGGTAGGATCACATTTGGGTCAAAATTAAGTCTGGTGTGTATTCACCCCCTGCCACACACCCTAGCGGTGACTTGCAGGGAGCTAAAATATCAAATATTCCCATCTAAATGGAGGCAAAAGGGGATTCCTTCCCAATGGTGGGTCTCGTAAGAGTGGGTCTAGATTGGTAAACTTTCTCTGGGGTCAAAATACGAATGCTGCAGCGTGAACTGGTGATGACGCGACACTACGGGACAATACCACGCAACAATGGATCAGAGCTAAAATGAAGAACCCATGGTGGTCTTAATTAAAAAAATGGTAGGAGCATGAGAACATAGTTATGAACTATTATACACGTAAGAGCTCTTCCATGTCACACTGTGTAATTTTTCCGTATGCCTTGTGAAGGTACACGACAAGAAAAATCGAATCCCACGTTTTATTGGATGGAGTACTAAATTTTGTATTGAAACTTGCCCGTGTGGTATAGCTTTTACTGCTGACATTGTTTCATCGTTTCTCTCAAAAACGTCTTGAGATATTACGTGAATTCGCGTGATTTGTCCCACTGTTCAGACGTTGGGGGAAATTTGGTCATGTGACGCGGATAGCCATAAAAAAGGAAGAGATTTGGATTACTATTCGAAGGGTAGGTATGTGAAAGTGGTAAGTCTATTCCCACTTCATTCACCTCTTCCTTCACCACCTGTAAGGAGAGACCATTGACCATCGCCAACACTACCACCTCTCCCAATTCATATTTGTCTCGCGGGAAATGCCCTCATTACTTCAGATGGAAGCTATACTTCATGATACCCGATTGATTTCGGGGAAAAGATTTCAAAACTAGTCCTTGCAGCTGATTCACTAGCCTACATTATGCATAAACATGCGCATTATTGTTAATTAGCGAAAGTAGGAATCATTTGTATAGTAAATAGTGAGACTCCCAAAGGAAGAATAAATTTCAGGATATAGAAAATAATTAAGTTTGTAAAAATCAGTATTTTCACCCATTTAGATGTCAATATTGGAATTACATAGACTCGAGCATTCTTTCAAGCAGGATGTGAGACGTTGGCTGCTGCGCGGTCTAAATGTATAAAAATATATTTTCAAACAAACTATTCCGGGACATTTGATGTATCATAAAAATTTAATTTCAATAAATCGCACGAAAAATTAAGGGTGCACCTCACACGTAGCAGATCCGAAGTGAATATAGAATCCAGTCCTCTCGAATGGCGTTCCTTCGACGATACACCGACATTTTCTAAAACTTGAGGATGGAGCTTGCAGTGTCCCATCACCAGCACCGCGAAAGGAAGAAGAATGGACCGCTAATTACCCGACTCGCCTGTTTTCATTGGCCCTCCATCCATCAAAAAGTTGATCGGGAGGCATCGATCCGTGTCCCCTCCTCCGACGGCGACAACGCGGCCGCGAGGAAACGACGGCGGTGGCGGCGAGATAGCGGAGATCGAAAAATAAGAAAAAATATATCGAAATTACTTTTTTGCCTCGCTATCAGATGCTAACCTTTTCGGCGCGACAAATTCGAACGGGAAGTCCCAAGTGTGGCGACAGTGTGTCGCCACACTTGGGACTTCCCGTTCGAATGTTTTTAATGTGTCTTTTTAGTGAAATAATGTCGAGTAATGTACACTCAGATAATGTTATTGGCTCGAGCCGCTTATTGAGAGTGGGTCTCAAGAAATTGTGATTTGAATGATACAGTATCAGAAACTTCAAGAAATCTTGTTGATTTCCGGAATCTGGAAGCCCAATGGTTGCTCACCCCTTGCTTTCCATTGCGTTTAACTTTGCTCAAAAATTAGACACTTTTCCTGAAAATGGGTCCGATTCCACCTTGACCCACGATAAATTGAAAAGTTAGTTATTTATGTAGTTCTTTTTAGTACCCTGTAAGCCACCGCTAGGGTGTCTGGTAGGGAGTTAATACGCACCAGACTAAATTTTGACCCGAATATGACCCTTACCGCGGTCGGACAATGTTATTTTGATTCCTTATCGAACCCATCCCTTACGTGTGGTAACGATAACTCTGGCTGATCTTTTTACGCGAACCACCCAAGTCAGAGTGGCATATCTTACAAGACATCTCCAGCTGCAAGTGGCTATAGAGAATATGTGGAAGGACACCGTCAATTGAGAAAGGAGAAGAAATGAAATCAATAAAATCGGAGAAGGAAGAAACGTGTGAATTGTTAGCCATTCAAGTTAGTAAAAGGGAAACTCAATTATGCTAACTTAATCCAAAATTTTAAGAGTAACCACGAGCGTGTTGAACAAGAACTATTGGCGAATCGTATCAATTATTAATATGTGTAATCATACAACGATTCATTTGTCGGGGAGAAGGCATTCTTAACTCTAGACGACTGGAGGAAAAGGATGGGTATCCGAAATCTTGGAGTTCAACAATCTACCTCTTATTTTAATGTTGTAATCAAGCCATTTACCAATCTGCGCATTGTAACGATGCTTAGAGAATCTTGCGGATAACAAATAACTCGCCTCTGTCAATCCCTTGCGGTACTTACCATCTTACCTTCAAACAAATCCGAATCTTTAGTTCACCTCTAAAAATTTTCCTTACGTGTTTCTCTCACGAAAAGTCAGAGAGAGGATTTATTCCAAATTGATATACTATAGTTTCCATCGCAGACCGCGATACATTAGAGTGTTCTTTTTCCGACAAGTTTATTACTGGAAAAAATTTATTCAAGGCTCCAAGTCAGTTACACTTAGTGCGGGCAAGATTATAGGCCACAACGGTTAAAACACTCCTCGGCGTGATTGAACATTACTTAAGTACATAATGCCCTTAAGAGACGGAATGCGGAACGAGGGAATTTTGTAGAGGGAGTTACTTTTTGATGTAAGGAGACGACCGCGGGGAGAGCCACGAAATACGAAATGGAAATCGGTTTTGGAGCACAAAAATGCCTATCGTACGTCCTGCATTATATTTTTAGCTCGTTCATTGTGCCCCTGTTACCATTTCGTATCACAGCAGTCATATATAATCATGCTGATGGTCACCACGACGTTACATAGATTATGGGAGGGAAGGGAAGGAGTTGACCATTAAAACGAGCGTTAAAGCAATGCAGAGAACAGAACATGCATGTTCAAAAACTTCATTCTTCGCCTGTTAGAGAAAACGCAAAAAAACAAGCAAAGAATCACGAAACTCTATCTCCCTGCTCGAACTCAGGAGGAAGCGACCGACTTTCTGTTCATTCCAGGATTTACATTAAGAGGGGACCTTGTGAGGAGGAGCCACGCCCCCTCCCCCACTCCCACTTGTATAAGTACCTGGGTTCACCATTTAGAGTCGGTGCGCCGAAGTTCTCCGTTACGTTCGGGCATGGGCGAGTAGAGTATTACTTCGGTGATAAGAGGGAGAGTTGGGGGCAGAGGGAGGTATACAAAGCCGATATACAGCATTGCGTTTTTCATGGATAGCCCATAATGGTGTTTTGCCCTAGGATGATCCTAAATTACGACGAATTAATATTAAAGAAGTAATCTCCTTACATTTACGGCGGCGTCAGGACGTAGACGACTTTTGCTTCATGCAAGTGTTGATTAGGATAACATTATGAGCTATTTTAATGCCTATGCCAACATTCAGCATCAAAATCGCTGAGAATCATATTCACTAAGGAGATTTCATCCAGATGTCAAAGAAGCATACACAATTTCGATGCAATATTCTGTATTTGTAGACACATTTACACTCTACCAAATGACGTTGATAAAACAGGGTCTTATCAGGTTAGTTTCAATACAAATTAACATTAAAAATCCAAGTTTTTATGCATCTCTCGTGGCAGTGCAGGAGTACCACCTCAATGAAAAATTTGGTCATGTCGCAGAATTACATGAGAGACTTATTAAAACTGATACATTGGACACAATTCTACCCGAGTTTTTAATAGCGGTAATAAAAAAGCATCTACCCGTCTCCGTTTAAATTATATTAGTTATTTTTTTAGGGAAAACAGTCGAAATCGTATAATTTCAAAAATTAGCCCGTCAGAACTAGTCCCAAATATTTTTAGAGAAATTTTTTCAAAAATTAATAAGAACATCTTAATAGTGCTTAAAATATATTAATACGATGTAACCACAGTTACCAACCCGAATGTTGTCATGAAAGGTGAGGGTAGAACTAACATGCTGCGAGGTTAAGTCAATAACTAACTCGCAAAACTCGATAGCCGGCAATAATAACCAGAGTAACTTCCTGAAATTTATTTCTCTTTTCTACATATTTATCTTGTACATTCAGATAATTATCCCATCTCTTTACGAGCCCTTGAGAGTCGGCAGCAAAGAAGCCTTTTGTTAGCTGTCTCACCAACGAGTAGCCTCTTGTACTAACGGCATCATCATTTTCAAAACGCCGATCACCCAAATTATTTTCTTAAGCAACCGAACAGATGGATATCACTAAGGGGACTAAGTCAGGACTGTACGGTGGATGTTCCAAGTATTCTCAATGAAATTTCGGTAACAGCTCCTGAGTTTGCTTGAGAAACATTTGCGACTTACTTATTGACCTCCCCTTTACTGAGTCTAACGGCGGGTGAGATTCACACATCAGGATGTCGCACCTGATGCAGTTCCTTCCTCTGTACCGCCAGTCGTTCTCCAGGAAGATACCCGAAAAATCACAGCTTGGGTGGAGCTGATGATGTCCATAGATATCCACGGCAATCGAACCCAGGCCCACCGATCAGTAGCCGACGCTCTACCCACTGGACTATCACATCAACTTACATTATTTGAAACCATACAGGTTTACATAACTCAAAAGGTTTTAAATAACTGGCGACCTGCCGCTCTCACAGCTTGGAGAGCACTGAGACCGGTCTCGCAGCAAAGCCTAGCGTCTCTCCCACCTACTACCAAGTGGTTTGATCCCACTTGAACCAATAGGAGCGGAGCGGGAAATTTAATTTCATTAGTTTTGGATCGCCCCCTGTAAACACAGAAATCAACCATAAGGTCGGTTTGGTACTAACCCCGACGGCGTGTGAAATTCACACATCAGGGTAGGGAGGTCAGTACCTTTCCCTGTGCCGGCTATTTTTGCGAAATACATGGAGGGCATCACATTTATTTCATCGCTCGTCATTAAAAGATGAACTAAGGCGACGCATTGACTTATTCAGCCGCGATCGATCCTCGCTAAACTGAAATGATTTCAACGATTCCAATGAAGGTGAATATTTTATTATGTCACTGCATGAAGCTCCCTAGATTGATTCCTGCCAATCGATATTGTGGAAATCGATAAGCATCAATGGCCAAGATTGATAGCACACCATTAGCTAATGGGATAAGTAATAATTAATTTCGTGCGGGGCGAAATTGGATTTTCACGAACAATGGAAAATTTCGGAAACCATCCGCAGATTAAATTAAATTAACGAAGTTGGATACTAAAACGGATACATTCGCTAAATAATCAAGGGGCAGCTCTAGCAAAAATATTTATGAATCCGCACTCGGAACAATCAAAATGTATACGATTTCATTGCGGTGGGAGTGATCGTGTTGTCTTCTTCCTTATGCTCGTAAAAACTACGAGAAAAACATGATGCCAACAGACTGAGACTATCACGCTGCCATTTTTTTCTATGCCAGCAAGCGAGGGAGTGCTCATTAAATGGGCGTCCACCCAGAAGGCTCGCATTCCCCCATTCAACCTCATTGCAAGCGCACTGGACCCTTATGAACTCAGCTAAACAAATGAAACCGGTGTTGGCGCAACCGTGAGGTTAATCTGGCATTAAAAATTTAACGAGCTCTGCAGTTAAATGTTTTTAAAACTCGAATTCATGAATAAAATTACTTTGAAAAAACGTTTTGCAATCTCGGGAATCTCCCAACGTTTGGATCCATTCAATTACTGTCGCCCCCACCCACTCTGTCTCCCCCAGAACAAACATTCGAGGGCATTTATTATGCCATAATATGCTACCGAGGATACCGTATGATAAATTGAGCTTTGCTCATAACAATTGCAACATAATTCACGTGACTAAGTACTCCAAAAGTTTTGTTAAAAGAAACTATTTTAACCAAATGTTGTCGTTAAGCCTTATTGGTTTGAAACTTATTCCGTTTAGGACCGCATTATGCTTCTAGGAGTATGCACATAATCATGTTATCTACTATATCGCCTCCATCAATGATCACTTAAATTATAGTCTTTATGGCAAACAGTTAAAGCTGAAAATTCAAATTCAGTGCGTTGAGGGAGATTAAACACATTTTTAAAAATATGGACAAAAATGTTTCCATAACCCTTTCATAGAAACTTATATTGTATGCAATGGTTTCTATATCACTAAGACCTTCCGTGGTTCTTATACTGGTACGTGACTGACAGCGTGTGATAACACTTTTAATTCTGATTTTTCCTCAGAAACCTCTATCTCCTACTCCAAGCAGCCAACAACGGAGATCAACTATGTCTGATCCTCTTCCTATTGGAACGGATTTCGGAAATAACCGGAATTTATATACGATGACTGCACATTAAAAAGTGATCATAAACATTTTTACAAGAATAATTTATTGGGCAAAAATTTAATGTTAATTAATACCGTTAGCTAAATGATTATGGAAGTATACCTATAAGTTACAGACTTTCATTGATTTGACTCCAGTATTGCCTCAGCGGCAGCAATTTGAAATATGCTCAGGTCGCCTACTGCTACGATGCCAGCAACACGTGACATAGCGTTAAAAATTTGCTTCCGCCTAAACAAATCTTTGACCAAGACCTATGAAATGATAGAGAAGGTTTATGAAAAGCCTGTTTCCCATATAGCCCAGAGAAAAGCTGGGTGTTGAATGTTTAGAGAGGTAAGATGATTAATTTCCTAGGAATATGGACCCGGAGCTCGAGCCACTTCTCTTACGGAAGTAAATATTAACAACACTGCTGCAATTTACATAGAAAATCATCGAATAATTTTAAGACCACCATCAGAAATTTGACAAATGCATTGGCTGTAACCCACACTTGGGGAAAACTGCCCATGAGAGGTGTTTGTGAGCCACGGGTTCCGCAAAATCACGATGGCCTCGAGAAAATAAATGTGAAGGGTGTACCTTATCCATCCTACACTCTAGAACTAGTCTCATGTGACTTTTTTCTGTTCCCTAATGTGAACAAAAACACCTTTCTGGAAATAATGTCTCATCATCAGAGGCAGGCGAAGGTGAAATTAACATACTTCCATTTGCAATGGCTGCTGCTGAAACTATACTGAAGTAAAATTTAAAAAATATTGTACCACGTATAAAAAATCAAGCTGACAATACAACATTAATTAAATTTTTGCGCAAAAAATACTGTGAAAAAAATATTACCACTCTTTATTGAACGTGCCTCATACATGTATATTTTTGAAAATTTCCCGTGTCCCAACCAACCACACTCACTCACCATAATGATAAAAGGGCTGCCCATATACACGAACCCAGTGGCAAAGCGTAGAAAATGAACGTGATGACGGATGGGGCTTCACCCAAAAATATCTGCACCACAATCCGCGGAATCCCACTTGGACGTGAGGCAGGGAACATTAGGGCACAAACCGTTAATTATTTAACTGCAGAGAGAAATGAATTTATAATATGAAATTCTCATAAAAGGAACGAAGAATGACAAAAACCTTCCATCAACAATTTTTGACATGCATAATCTTTGTTTTTTCATGATTTCCAATTGTACAAGGGAAGAAAAAAAAATAATATCTATCGGTGACGAAGACTACTTTACTTATTCTATTTAGTCCTAAAACTATTCAGTCTAAAATTACTTTCCTTATTTATTTGTATTCCTTATTCTAGACTTAGGCCAGTATTAATAGTCGTTTCCGGGTTCTAGGAGTTAACTAGGTGTCTCCTATTTCAAACGTTACTGTGTGATAAATAGGTGCTGTTCCCGAGTAGTCAATTACATCAAAAATTACATGGCAAATGTTGACGTAGGAGACACCTAACGAGGATCCCCAGAGCTGGATGGACTGCAATATTTGTCCTATTCTGCCAATAATATGTGGGTCCCGAATACTTTCCTCGTTTTCAGAATTTGAGTACCTTTCGAGCTACTAAATGTCAAAAGTCCCGCATTAATAGTCGCTTCTCAGCTCCAAGAGCCTACCGAGTCAAAAATTCATGCGCGATTGTGGACGTAGCACAGGTTCTCTAAGGATGAAACTCCCGGGGCTGTAAGACAAACGTCTAGAACTTCGTCTCGCTTAATCTTTTCCTCCTGGAAGGACTCTCATTCTAGTTTTCCTTATAGACCCATGACGCTCACTTTCTTCCTGCAAAAGATTAAAAAAAACCCCAATTGGCGACCTCTCTCAAAATCGGAAATCGTCACTAACTTCTCAGGGTTGCAAATACTTGCGAATTAAAATTTTTGCACCAATTTTGATTCCTAATGCACATTGCCATTAATTCCTCGACGGAACCACAGTCGTGACCACGACGGGCGTAATGACTAACAAATCGTCTTCACGGTCACTAGCCAAGAAAAGAAAGGGAAATGGAAGCAACTAGATGGAAAATAAAGAATTTGGCGCAACAGTAGTCTAACCTGCTGTTTCCTCAAGCCTAGTTTGCTTTCTTCACATCAAGTACATAATAAAAAAGAGAAAGAAGTGACATTACTGAAATTCTATCAATGTAATTTTTTTCGAAAAATAACATAAAAAATACACCAAAACATCACAGGTGACTCTATTAATTTTATTTAGTTACTTGAAAAGTGACGCTGTTCACCTTTTCACGTAGTATGATGGGTTCATGATTCCTTCCCCTAGTGTTGTCGATACGAATTGTGTGGAGGAAAGACGATTTCTTTCATTTATTCACCCGGAATTTGATCTAATTATTGTCTTATCTTATTAAAAATCTTATTTGTCAATCCAGAACTGCTGACACAGTGAAGGGTTGGATTATTCTCTCCGTGCCGTTATAAAACTCGTCGGCACGATCATTGAAATAAGTCAAGATCAATTATCGTGCCTCCGTCACTATTTTCATACTACCATTCCGAAGTCAACGTACGGAAAATGATGTTGGATTGAGGGACAATAAGCCAATAACTACAGAGGTGTCTCTAATTTACTTAAGATCCTAGGTGAGAATAACAACCCGAAGTATTTTATATGTTCGAAAGACGCTTTTCTAAGGATGAGTCTAGACAAAACGTCTGCATTATCATCTGCGTCAAAGCAACGCACACACACACTCTTATGCGGGCGAAAGGAATCTTCAATCAACCACACGCCTGACCGCGAGATGATCGTGGGTTGGTGAAGCAATTTAAAAAATCGAAACCGTTCGAATTTAACGGAGAAGAAGGTTGCCTCCCTTCTCTCATCCCTTAAGGCGAAATAACTACACCCGGCTGACGACAGCACCCATGATCCTCGCCGTCAGAGCACTTAAAAAACTCTCCCCATCACCGCCTTCCCTAGCTCCCTCCCCTCACCCTACTCTTGCGTTTCCACGCCGTCTTCCACTCCCCATTCCAAAACCACCCGACCCCTCTCCTCCCCTCCCCCCATCCAACTGGGGTGCCTCCGAGCTTTTTCACACTTTTCCGACTCACGATTCCCTCGCAAATGCTTTTTTCTCGCGAGGGTCCCGAATCCGATGGGTCCCACCTCCTCCGGAACACTTCCCTTTTCATTCTCTCTGTGGCCCCGCGCGTCATTACATCTCCATCTTCTCCCGCTCGTCCCTTTCATCTCCCTCGACCCCCTCCCCCCCCATCTTCCCCCTCCTCACCTCACCACTCCGCCGAAATCGTTTCCCGCCTAAGAAGAGGCGTCTGCTGTATCGTCATTTTCTTTCGAAGGTAAACATTCGTCATTAATCACAGAAGCACATTTTACCCACAATCCAAAGATGACATTCATAACCACGGACGGATGTGTAGAAGACCTCAAAATTTTTAATATTCTTATTGAAGGAACAATCCCTGCGAACGATTGCAACTTAATGAAGCGAGTCTATTTTATTCTAGAATTCGAACGTGAAACATATTTTCCCAAGTCACCACAGGCGTGATGAATGATTAATGAAGTACCCCACACCATGGGAATACGCAACCGGTGGTATGAACATTTTTCTAGGTGGACAAATTACAACATAAGAGAATCTAAGAACTTAAGCTCTACGACATCATAAATGAACAAAATAAAATGAACACTCCTTTATTCATTTTATATATATTCATAAATGATATAAATTCATTATATATAATATATATATATATATTCATAAATGGACCTCATTACTCCGTTTATGTCACCATTAATGCGTTAGACCAAGCTCCTCGCGATGATTGGGAGTAAATATTGATTACTTGAACCTCTAAATTTGATCAAAAGTCCCTCCTATCGGTGATATTTATGGGATATATTGATGATTATAACTAACGAGACCATGTTCACTTCAATCTAATGTGCCTAACAAATATCAACAGGAGTATTTCTCATGCAACGTAAAAATAAATATGCTCAATTTAATTCTTCTCCCCGTTTTAGGACTACCCCGATATTCCTTGTGTCCCGTGGAACAGCTTGGGCACGCCGAATTCCGAAAGTCGCTCCTAAAGGCTGGAAACAAAATATGATGACTGGGGACGGCAAGTGGGAGAGTGATCTTCGAAATTAAAATTCACATTCTCTCAAAATTAACGACGGGGCAGCTAAAATGGCCGTGAAAAAATGCCAGCCATAATTCACGGTGCATGCAAACACGAGTAAATAGATAAATCCGCTGGAGAGATGCGTTGGACATCAGTGGTCTACTAGCCCATCACTCTTGAGAGACAGCCGGGCGCGTGTCTCTTGCGGAAACACTTATTTAGAGAGATGCCACCCGCGTATTTTTTCGCCTCTCTCCTAAACCCACCATCCCCTGAATTCACTTTCCTCCATCACCTCATTCCTGTCAATTATCTTACACCGAAAACTGGAAGAGAAAAATATTTCTTACGGGGAGGCAAAAATATATTTTCTCCCTTGACGGCAATCGACATGAGAAAAAGAGGTTGGCGAATAATAATAATAAAAGAAATGGAAGGAGAATTCGCCCCTTGTTTAGTCATTCCATCCGTGCATTAGCTTTTATACAGGTATCACTTCTTCCCTCCCCTCAGAACTCACCCAATCACTCCCATCTCCTTTCCTCTTGCACCTCATGCATTATAATTAACCAATTAAAGTGCAAACTACAGTATGCTCCTCCTTTTACATTGGACGATGAACCGCACCCCTTTAATCACCACCATTATTGCCGTTTCTCCTATAACCTTTCTTCACAACCAGCTCGTTTAACAGTGCACACGACCCACACTATGGCAGGAGAACGTATTACAAACGACCGGTTTGCATGAGATACCCTGTTTTTTTGTGTCAGTAATCGTTCATCCTTTCAATTAGAGAGATACTCCATTCATTAGCTTCTAAGTATATGCTTCATAAACTGAACGATACACGCCATGTGGGCGCAATAAAGGGGCAGGGTAAACACCCTGCACGTGAGAAGAGGCGATGAAATAATCTATGCGTGATTTACAGTTCAGACGCAACATTGTTTATTTACGAATGTGCTTTTGAATCCTGAGGTAGAATAGAATAAACTTCCTTCAAATCAGAGAGAGAGATTTGGTTTTGAGTGACCCCCATGGAACTGCTTGCTGAATTCAAATGGACGAGGTAAAAAATAAAGGAATAATACGAACGAAAACAAGCCACAAAACAACATCATCAGTGGGAAAATGAAAATTTGGATTTTGAAAGGAATACTTGATTCATTTTTTTTTATCAAAATCAAACAGGCTCCGTGATTTAACACCTAGTTTTGAAACTACAACATTGCTATATTTTTATATAGGCTTCTTCGTCTACATGATGATGTAAACTGAAGCCTATTTACCGAAGACCGTAACATAGTACGAAAAAAAAATTATTGCGGAGGACGGTCGAGGAGGAATTAAGAGAAAAAATATTAAAGGGGAGAATTAAATAAGTGGAGAAGAAAATAGAATGGAGAGTATCTACTAACCATTCCTATCATAATCAACGCGGGTGGACTATTAGCTGGACTCAACAAAGTCAGTCTTGAGCTAGATTCCCTCTCTTCAGAAACAATGTCCCAAAAAATGTAAGACTAACAGGAAAATGTGTAGAAACAAATTGCGCAATACCACTAAATAACAGCTTTCGTAGTAAAATTTGCAAAACCATGAATAATTTAATGAAATAATTAAAGTTATTGTTTCAATGACATAATAACGTTTCATTTATCTCTTCGAGATTCAACACTTTATAAACATATTTAAATATTAATATCGTCGCTCTAAATGGCAACCGAAGTTTTTTTAAATTACACAAACACGCGTAATATGCTGGACCTACAGAAAAAATATTTCCTACCTGGACAAACAATAACTTACGATAAGGGAAAAAATCTTCAAACCCTCCGCCGAATCCCAAAAAGATTTGGATGGCACGGGACATAAGAACAACGTAAAACTCGTACCACTCTGGCACTAATTATAATCCGCTGGTCGAAGAATGAAAAACGCTCGCGGCAAAGACTACAATGGCCTTTCTCTTCGGATCTCGCCAATCTCCTCTCCGGGGAGAAAAGCCCAAGTTTCTCATCTCCGTTCCCGGTGGGTGGAGGCGAGGGAAAAAGGCGAGCCATTTCCGACCCCCCCCTCCTGACGTTTGTTTTATTCCACAAATAGAGAAACTAAGGCGGTCGTCGTGGGTGAACTTCATTCGCTCCTCAAAATAGCGCATGGTGAGCAGTAGTCGTCCCCTCTCCCCGACCGCCTTTCGGCACCCGTCAGACGATCCAGCTCCTCAGACCGTAGATGTGACATTCTCCATGCGACGACAAACTTGACAACGAAACTATTGTCTGCTCGCTCAAACGCAAGATGAGAGCGACGTCATGAATACTAATGACCAAACCTAGCCATAGTTGCCATACAGTAGGAGATGGCAGTAGAAAAATATAACAGGGGACAGTAATGGGATATATAGTATAGGAACGTACCCAGAGGTGTAATAACCTAATGGGTGACATTGACTGAATAGTATATAATATATATAATAGACTGCAATAGTAAAGATACAAAACAAAAGGTTTGACGGTCATAGTTCGTGGGAGGGTAATCTGAAAATCCAGTGTGCACAGCGTTTCGTTATTCATTGGAGGTCCTGGATTCGATTCCGGGTTAAGCCTCGGAACACCCTCAGCTACATCCAAGTTGGCTGATTTTCGGTTAATGAGTATTCCTGGGAAACCACGGGCCTATCGAGTATATCTGAGAAACCGGGTTTCTCGGAAATCCCCACTACACTACCACCCACTTACTCTACCAAACGTGGATCTTACACACCGTATACTATATGCCATAAGCATTAGGCGAGTCTATCTCATCTCACCAAAGAAACTCTGTGTTAAAAATTTTGTTCGAGGAATTCGTGTTTTTCGTCTAGTCTTTTTCTGTGCATCGTGATTTGTACGAGAGAAGGACTAGTCAGCGCTGGAGTCTAGCTGGAGGGATGGCGAAATTTCTATGACAACGACATGGCTATCCTCCTAAGAAAGATATCTCGGGAAGTGTTGCCTTTAATGCGAAACTGAGTTCGCTCACTTCGCTACAAGTTTGAACAGTAAATATGTATGAGTAAAAGAAAGAGAAAACGAAAGACAAAAGCTTATCAAAGAAATGTGAAAATACTGTGAAAAATGCAGTGCATCACCACTCTCAACCTACGACGGACGGTGGAGAGTTACTTTTGACTCTTGTTCACCTGGCACGGACAATATTGTATAAGCGAACATATATTCGGAAGATATCATGCTGAATAAATACAATATGTGAAACCCTTCTTCACCGCGGTTCACGTCAAAGTTTCTCATAGGATGATACACTTGATAGTTTACCCATGCAAGTGATAGATAATTAGCTCGATAACCTCGCAAAATAAACCTAGAAATGTATCACTGAAGTACATAAAAAACAATGTATCTTTCCAATTAATTATTAATTAGGTACTAGTTTCAACGCATCGGCGTCATCCTCAGATACCTACTTTACTTCAGTAATAATGGATTTTCACAAAGTTAAACCTGAGAACATCGAAATTAACTAAAAAGGTATCTTTACGTTCATACGCGTAAAAATGTGTAAAACCGTCACCTTAGTGGAGATTAAATTATCAAAATCTTACATGTATATTTTCTTGCTTCTTGCATCTTTTGTGCATACCATTACGTAATTATCACTTATCAAACCTATCATTAACTTTGAAGGCCGTCATTTTGAATACTGAGAACCTTCCTTGCAGATTTTTATACTTACGCTTTGGGATATTTTGTGGTCGGTCCTTGTGAAAAGTTCTCTCAATTTAATTGCAAAAACAGAATACATTTATAGGGACGAAAATATTTTTTTACATTGATTTTAAATACGATCATCAGAAATGATCTTATCATTATTCATTCCTGATACGTTTTGATGACAAGGACCATTATAAATTCCGTACTAAGGGCCAGCGTTCCGATTAAGTTTTGATTTCAGTTAACCTTTGAACAGAGAACTATGGCATTGGCGCCTTATTTTTTTTCATTTTCACAATAACCTAACTCAATTTTACTCTTCAAGAACCAAAAAGAAATAGTACCACCCTGCAAAAAAAGAAAATAAGAATGTACATAAAGTATAAATCGAGAATCTTTGGAGGGAATGAGACAAGTATGCTTTACCACAAGCTCAAAAATGAGTAAACTATTGGGGTAAAAATATATATTACGTGAGTAGAAATACGGAATGACTGTGAAAAGTAAAATGGCTGAAGAGGTACGCAGAACTGGCAGGTGGTGGTGATTTTTCTTCATTTTTCATTTGGTGGTAAAAAACATAGTATGAAAATAAGAATAATTGATAGCAGTATTCAGTGACTCGTTCATTAATTGGAAAGATGAAAATCAAAAAGGACAGAAATATGTCACATCAATTCCTTACAACGCATCGATGCTGCACTACGGCACTACTTCAACAAACATCACACCTTCAGAACTACATAGCAATTAAAAACTTCTTCATCTGAAATAGAACGAAAATAGGATGGTCCATTGGGAAGTTGTCGGTACAATTATCGGAACACACGATTGAGTACCTCTTCCAGCCATGTAATAGAAGATTATGCATAGAAACATCAGTAATAAACGTGCCGAAGATTATTTATGCCTCCCCTTCCAACACGAGTGGCATCAATGTCTTCTTTCTGGAGATGGGTGTGATGGGTGACACGAGCGTGACTAGAGGAGATATTTTCAGTTGGAAGTATCTCTGGAGGGGGTACACACCTATTTTCAGTCATATCTGTCCATTACTCTAATTATTGATGATCGTTTGAATCCAGTAGGACGAGTGCTTTCCAAAACATTTGTGCACGGACTTTTCCAACCACCCTCGCATGTCGTGAGGGGATGACAGATTGAAGCTCAGTGGAATGAGGTTTAGGACACTGTTAAGACGCGCTCACCAAATATCCTAAAACGTACCTCTTGTCAATCAAGAGCGACCACGGGAAGGTAACAAATGCATTACGGTAAATCCGCCGCTGAACCTGTGGATGGAGGGAATGTATCGAGGGAGGAAAAAATCAAATCTCCCCGAGAGATGCGCTCACAATCAAATTGGAAGGTAATAAGGGAGCATTGGGTTTACGAAGCGTGCGTGAATTTTTACGGAGAGGCGTTTTTACAACCCCTGCCCTCTTTACAGGCCCTTATCCTCGGGAGTTTCTCTGCGCATAGCACGGGGTGGGAAGGGGAATCACCTCTGATGTGAGGCGGGAGATTCCTGGGTGAGGTAAGAAGGGGAATGGAGACGAACTGCTGTTTCTCCCCCTTTTACTCACCCGGGCGTGGTTCGATTCGTCGCCCAGGGAAGAGGGGCCCGAGGATAAAAAAAAATAATAATAAACGAAAGAAAGCCGAGCAATCCAAAAATCCCCACTTCGATTTTTCGGGCGCTTGAATCCGCGGGGGCATAAATTTCGATCCGCTGAAAGGACTCGACTTAACCCTCTTCCCCCTCCACCGCACCCTTCCCCATCCGCAAGAAGAATAAAGGGAATGATGAAAAAAAATAGTTAAAAAAATACCTCTTTCTCCCACCTTCCTCCACCCCCGTTCTCTCCCTTTCATCGTCCCCCCGTCGCACCCTTCCCCTACGTGACTTTCATTTTTTGGGGGTTAAAAAACGTCCACTACCTCTCCCGTTTAATAGCTTTCCTCCTCCATCTTATAAACCCTTCCATCACCCCCTCTTCCGCTCTGCCACCCCCCGCCTCCATACTCCAACCGCCCACGGCGGTTTGGCATTGAGCAGTGCATAGCCGGGCAAAGTGAACATCACAAAAGGATGAACATTGCTACGTAAGTGAGCAAATGTTGCATTTTATGTATCGCACATCGCATTCTCCACTTACGCAAGGACCGTGTCAATGGACAGCATTTTTTTCAAACTCCCTTCGATTCTGATAGGGTTCGAAGGGTTTGTGTATATTAAAAAGCATCGGAAAATGACGTCAAAACTCACAGCTGGAGTTAGAGGAATTCAAAACGATTGAAAAAAAAAAACAAAAAATAATCTAAGTATCGATATAATAAATTGAAGATAATTATAATTTAGATGATTCTCGACATATTCTCATCACATTGACATTTGTTTCAATTCAGAGTCGACTATCCATGGAAATGGAAATACCCACAGTTTCGATTAATACTGGAATATAAAAACGCGACTTATCGCATTACCTTAAGGTTCGACATCGTACTGCTACAACACGTGAACATCGTATTCGATACATCGCAATATCGCGCGGCCAAGCTCTCAAACCAATTCGGCCTGACGTCCCAGAATTTTCCAATATGCGTCTTCACATTTCCAACTTTTCGAATAACAGAGCCCTCACTTTTCTCACTCCCTCTCTCCATTTTTCCTTCACCCTCCAGTTTCCACTCCTTCCATTCATTCTCCCACCTCTCCACAAGGAAACTACCGACCCACACACACACACGCACCATCACCACCAGCACCACCATCGGGCCCTTTCCTCATCCGAGCCAGCTTCGAAGCAGCCCTACTTCCCCCCGACCCCAAAGTCTTTCCCGCTCTATTCCCACACTCGCCTCCTCACCCTTCGAGTCTTATCAAAACTCAATCCTCGACGGCTGTGGTGGTGGTTTCCTTCCCCCTTCGGAGGAAAAAAAATCCTAAAGAACCCCCTCGACTCTCCTCCGTTCCCCGCGCGCGCTTCTCCTTCCACCCCCCCAACCTACCCCCACCCACCCCCGCCCATAATTTCCCCAAATCCTCCCTCTCTCTCTCTCTCGCAACATATATCTTCCCCTCTCCCAATTTTAGATTTCAGTTTCTGGAAATCCGGCGTCTATGATCATGCCGCACCATCTAACCTAAGCACCTTCCCTTAGGACAAGCACAAAGCCTGTACCAGTGGTGGGATTAATGTCCACCCGGACTTGAGGATTCGCCGGGTCGGTACGTTAATAACCCATCGCGGCAGGCACCCTACTCCCTCCAACCCTTCCTTCTACTTCTTATGCAGCTCTCCATCAAAAGGTTTGAAAGTTTTTCCATACCTTTTCTGAGGACGAAAGTTTCTGCATTGGGTATTTCATTAAATTACGGTTCTCCAGTCAAATACTTTAATCCTTTTCCTACACTCGCGATGAATTTTGCGAATATTTATTATCTACATAACTCAGATAATGAAATTGTATTCTGTCGTTATATCTACTAAAAATCATGTCTAAAGGCATATTCTATATGTTTTTGTCGATTTTGGGTCCTAGCAAATATAATGAAATAGCATCGGGCTCCATTTTGTGGAGCAATCTCATTAAAGAGAAAAACAAGAATTTCATTATTAATTTACACTTCAAACATTTGATAAATAAAACAGTTTCTGGCGTAACTTGGTGGAAAATCTTCATACTGACTTTTAATAATCAAACCACTTTTTTTTACAACCCAGGTTTCGTTATAGCATAACATCATCTTATGTGGAAAAGTAAAGTGGTTTGATTATTAAAAGTCAGTACTTCAAACATTGTTTACCGCTCAAATTTTTAGACATTACTATAATTTTTTAAAGAATGTGGCTACATATTAACATAGACTTGAGCACGACATTCACTTAACTGCAGTCATTAAAGGAGGAGGAGTGTTAAGGACTCATAAATTCCTATCGCAACCACTCTTTAAGAAATATATGAAACATATATTAGTTTATATACTCTATAGTGAATTTCATTGAATGCTATCGCAAGGATGTTAGAGGATTCCCTTAAATATCTCAACGCAAACAATATCTCTCTCTCTCTCTTTCTACAGCTTGATCACTTTCCCGATCTGCCCATACCTCTCAGAGAGACAAGAGGGGATAAAGTCTCTCTCAAATCTCTCTCTCTCTCTCTCCTCTTTTCGGAGAGCTCGCCACCATCTCTTCAACCCTCCCACCCTCTCCATGAGTTTCCTGATCGACTCTCAGCCATCCCCTTCAATCCACTTCCGCCTATCTGCTAACCTCCCCCGCACCCTCTCGTCCATTCCCTCCCTCGTCCTTTCCCTCCCTCAACCCCGCAGAACATTTTCATCCCGACCTCGATATTAAGACCTCCCTCCTTCTCCCAGAACCTCCCTCCTTCCTCCTCTTCCTCCCCCCGTCGTGGCCAAACCCTCCCTAATAACCCCCTGATTCGACGCTTTTCGGTGACGAAGAGGAAAGGCGGGAGGATGGGGAGGGATGGTGGGCGGGGGGTGAGGGGAACGTTACCTTTGCTTCCCCCCTCCATCCCCGCGATTATGCTCCCGTCGCTATCGACATGGTTATTTGTGACAATGCCGCCGGGGTATCTCGGGGGCCCTATTCTTGTTCTTCTCTCGACTTGGGTTTCGCGTAACGGGGTTGCGCTTGTTCGACATTCCCCATCTCTCCCTGACAACGGGTTGAGATTTTTTTTGTGCTGCTGACATCACGAATTACGACGAGTCATCTCCATGCGTTATAAACCTCTTACTTTTGTTAGGTAATTCCACTTGTTAGGAGAGCAAGGGTAAGCCCAAATGACTCAGGGTTGACTGGGTGGAAGGGGTTTTCCAGTAGTGAATAATCTGGAAGATAAATACTTTCGTCATCCGACTTGCATTAAAATTGGAATGACATAAGTGCGAAATGTTGTCAATTTTAATTGATTAGCATGCCATGAACGAAGACGTACTTAAAAAACACAATATGCATTTGGAGTTTTATGGTCACTAACAAAATACTTGGAAGAGTATCCTAGCGGGTGGTAGTCGTGTTAAAAACGGTCAATTAAGGCCCTATAATGAATTGTCGTCAGTTTGTAAGAGCTGACAAACAAATTATTGGTACTTCAGATCCGAGGTTATCTTGGGAATGAACTATTCCGAAGAGAGCATGGGAATTTAGTTAGAAGGTCCTCTGTCAATTTCCACATACACAGATCAATTGTATCGCATAAGGAAAAATTATTTCACTTGACCATCTTGAAGTGACTACCACTCATTTTGAGCTATTTAGGATATCAGACGCTGAATACGATTCATTTAGAAATTGAAAGATAATAATATTTCGGGTGATAAAATTAGAGCAAATGAAGCGTAGTGGAAGACGCAGTGTGAGGATATGGAAAGAGTGCAGAGAAAGGGTGAAATTAATGGAATTTCCAAGAAGGTTAAAACACAATCGGGAAGTAAGAAAGGGAAATATGTGTTAACAGTTAGAGATAAGTCGGATAAAATAATAGTTGAAACAGAAAATATCTAAGAGAGTTGAAAGGAAAATAAAGAGGAACTGTATGGTAAATAAGGTAGTTAGGCTAGCAAGCTTAGAAATAGAAAGAGAACACGACGTAAATAAAGATAGCTTAGGTCCAGGCATACTCTACTATGAGACAGAAATGGCATTAAAGGAGATGAAATCAAATAAGATCGTGGGAGTAGACAACATTTCTGCGGAACTACTGAAATGTTTAGGAAAATGTGGAAGGAAGACTCCATATGGACTGATTCGTAGTATCTATGAGGAAGGAATCTGGCCGTAAGACTTTGCGAGGACAGTGTTAGCTCTCATTCCGAAAAAGATAAAACCTACATCATGTGAGGACTACAGAACAACAAGTTTGATTTCCCACGCAGCTTAAGTTGTTCTCAGGAACATCAACAAAAGGATAGAGAGTAGGACAAATGATAATTTAAGGGATCATGAGTTTGGGTTTAGGAAGGGGAGAGGCACGCGCGATGCCATTGCAGTAATGAGATCACAAATAGCGAGGCATATAGCATACTATCAGGACGTGTTTGTCTTTTTTGTAGATTTCGAAAAAACATTTGATAGAATGAACTGCGAAAAAATAATGCATGTATTGCAGAAAATAGGAATGGATTGGAGGGACAGGAGACTGCTGCGCAACCTGTACATGTCTCAGACTGCTCAGGTGCGAGTGGGGAACGGAGAGTCCGGATGGGCAGTGTTAGGAAGAGGGGTAAGGCAGGGTTGCCCATTGTCACCGGTGCTGTTTTAACATATATGTAGAGGAAATGATTAAAGAGGCATGGGAAGAACTGGAGTTAGGAAAGAAAGTCGGAGGGGAATTAGTAAAATCAGTTAGGTATGCTGATGACCAAGCTTTAGTTTGTCAATCACCCAAGAGGTTGAAAGCATTGCTGAGTGAATTGAAAACTTGGTGCGATAGATATGGGATGGGAAGCAATATAATTAAAACAAATGTAGTACGCTTATCCAGACAGAGAAAGGCTAAGCTAAACATTTTAATAGGAGGGCAAAAACGAGAGCAGGTAGAATATTTTACGCATCTCGAAGGTATTATGGATCAAAATAGTAGGGACGTCAGGAGAAAAATTGAATTAGATAAAGAAGCTTTCACAAGAAGGAGGACATTGATAACAGGGATTTTGAGTGAAGATGTTAGGAAAAGCCTCGTCAAAACTTTGAGATGGAGCGTAGGCGTACGGCGCGGAAACATGGTCAGTGAAGCAGAATGATGGACGTAGACTGAAGGCTCGTGAAATGTGGGTATGGAGAAGGGTGGAGAAGGTGAAATGAACCGGAAGGAAAACAAAAGAGGAAGTGCTGGGTATGGCGAGGAGATTCAATATCCCATTGGCAATCAATATGCTTTGCATATTGATTGAAAACGCGATTTTGAAGACTGTAATAGAGGGCAGAATGTTAGGAAAACGAAGAAGGGGTAGGAACAGGATAGCGATGTTGGACGGGATGATGTGAGGAAGGAAGTACACAGGGATGAAGGGGGACTTGCAGAGTAGGATGTTGGTTTGTGTTTTGTTAGGAGAAACAAGACTTTTTAGTTGTGTCCATCAAAAACCTATCTTAACTGACAGAGTACCTATAATAAAAATTAATATTTCGTGACCAATTAAACGGAATTCTGCATTAAAAAGTCTTGCATGTATATACGCAGAAATACAGATGTACAGGAACATTATGATCTAAAAGAATGATAAAAAATATTTTTGCAAATTTCTAATTTTTCTGTAGGTTTCATTTGGCGATATACCTTCGTTATGATTGACAGATCTCTAGCTAGTGAGGAAATATTACAAAAGGACATGACACACTGACAGATTCTTTTGCACTGTTATGCAATGAGTCTTGTCGCTTGGCAAACTTCACCGTAATTAAAAAAATATTTTTGAAATAACACATTCTTGGGTTATTGCATATTACAGTCATTGTAAGGATATATGTTTCTCCAGACCTATCTGTCTATTCAAGTCGTAGCCATTGAGAAACAATTGGATTTTTACTTACGTACTTTAAGGTAAAGCATAGACAAAATAATTATAAGTCCCTTTTATTCTTTCTATGGGATTTAGAAAAAACATTAATTCCGATGAATGGAGATCACAAGTTTTGATCTTGGTCCCCTTTTTTTACAGAATGGCATAACATTTTGACTCGGTGGAAAGTATAGTTTTTGGTAAATGATATAGAAGAGAGAGTCCTTTTTCCGACTTTTTTCCCTAGATTTTTTATTATAATTAGGAATTTGTATGCGAATCATCCCACATCGCTACGCGAATCACTTGTATCAGTGCCCAGGGCCGCAACTATAGTTTCCGTTAATGACGTGGGTCAAAATGAATTCACCCTCCAGCTACATGGATATTCATGCTGACAGGAAAATCCCAAAACCATACTCCTGATTTGTACATATAATTCCCGAATTGTTTTTTAAAAACGGGATAGTTTCTTCCCAAATTTGTTTCCAAATGTTCGAGGAAGTAGAGTAATTTTTGATTTTCCAGAATAAGTAACCGCATTAAATATTTCAGTGACAGCATAAAGTGATTTTTTTTAATTGTAGGCCATGGTTTAAGGCAAGTTTTCGATGTACACAGACTGAACTGCCACATTTCTTAGCCATGCTTAACAATACGAAACCTCACACCCCACACTATAAAAACCTTTTTCAATTCTGCATACTTTCTATCTCCCTTCATTCCGTTCAACATAGCTAGCTTTTCCTACCCCTTCGTCGCCTACCTAATATTCTCCCCTCTATCACAGACTTCAACATCCCATCCCAAATCTAAACGCCCTGTATCCACCTTTCCTGGCTTCTTTGGATTTATCCCATAAATCTCTTCACCTCCACTACATCATGCTTAGCACTTACTCGTTTATTTTCCTTTCTGTGTCCATTTTACCTTTTCCATTCATTTCCTCACCCAAATTTCAAAGGCCTCCAAATACATGCCTATCACCTTGCTTCAATGACAACATTGCCGTGCTGTAGAAAACCATGTTCCACATCAAAGTTTTAACGAACATTTCTTAACAACCCAATTCAATCTCCTTGCCATAAATTCATTACCTTGTGAACGATAACTTATCCTACGGAATTCTTCTTCTCATGTCTCTATCACTGTTATCATCTTTCTCCTAAAGCGCTTCCATGATGGGTAAACTGTTCTACTTTCCTAAGTTTTTGCCCTCCAATTTCTTAATTCTACAAAGATTTCCTCCTACTCGAAAGCACTACTTTTGTTTACATTATTATCAGCTGAACTACAGTGAACGATATGAAATCTTAAATTTTTCGAGTGGTAATGAGCTTTCCCAAATCCAACGCAACATGCTGAAGAGGGAAAAACCACGCCGTGAATAGTAGGCAACCCGCCCTCCATGGCCTTCACAGCCTTTTTGATAGAAACGAATAAATGACTTGGAATGGGAAACAGTAGTGCCCTTAAATTTCAGTACGTTTTCTTTTATGGTTTTTCACAGAATGTGACACTTTTATGACTTGGACATGACACTCGTAAGAAAAATTAGGAGAGGAGGAAAAGAAGTTATAGACCATTCCAATTATGGACTTAATCCAAACCATAAATCGTGCATAAATATCGGATGGCAATTAATAATTGATATTTTTATGTGATCGATACAATTATGTAAGCAAGAATTATTATTATATATATTTTAACTTGAACTACGCTAGGATATCTAAGTGTAACTAATATTATATTATTGTTAGTTGAGCGCAAGAAATGATGACTTAAATTAGAAATTTTAATGATCCCCATATTCATTTATTCAATACTAACATTTACCAAATTTTATCCTTGAATGGATCTTGGAGAAGAATAAAACTTTACGGTATGTTGTAAATGCAATATACGTCTAGGTCTCTCTGGTCGATCCAAGGTTTCGCCAAGAATAAAGGAACCCTTTCCACCTTGAATACATGTCTCTTTGCGTAATGCCTTCTCTACGCCCAATCACAAATTTCATTTTATTACTACCGCGCTAGTAACGCTCGGGTATGTACTGGGCTTATCGGAAACTTTTCCTGCACTCATAAGAAGAGAAAGCCCAAGAGGGGTGAACATTCACTTCCACAAACTAAAGATAACACTGGTAAACGCGTGCGTTTAAACTGCAGACTAACCTTCAAATAAGCAATAATAATTTCTATTCTCGCCACACCTCCAAGGGCCAACCCCACCTACGCCCTTAAGCCTTTTCTGCTTCCCTGGGCCACGCTACTCACCATGATTGTATGGCAGGGAATCATTATTTGTTGGTTCTAAATACCTTTTCGTAATTTTTTACTGTTTACTGAACTCTGGGGCTATCTACAAGCGGTCAACTCCTCAAAGAACTCAAAACGCAAGTCATGGAATAAAAAAAAGGCGGTGATGATGCTACTCCGTCTTTTTATCCTTCAACGGTGATAATTCCAAAGTGGGACGTCGACCTTAAATTTGCCGAAAGAGATGATGTTGGATACTTTAAACCATCAGAAATTAAAGCTTAAAAAAAAAAGAAATATGTCTATCAATAGATGATTAGCTTCAATATACTGCCGTGATGAGTACATATATTATTCAATCATCGGTACGCTTTTATTCAAGTTTCATTGCACAATTCCACCAAAAAACACCGTACGAGAAAATATTACCGGGCACACCGAATGAGTTAACAATGAAAATGAATTAAAAATTATTATTATTTTTAGTTTTTAAATTTAACGTAAAAGTTATTTCGTGCGTAATCCACGATAAGGATAATGGGAACAAATCTGTTCATCAGCTCTTAGAGTCTCAAAGTAAAGAGAAGCACACGTTTCTCAAAATTTCCCATTTAATGAACTAGTCTCTGAGTAAACTCACTCATGTGGGATGTGCGTAAATGGCGCCGTCAATCAATGCGCAAATAGTCCCGTCTACGAAACGGTTTACAGGGTGATTTTCGCTACACCACCCTCGAGAGCCGAAATGTTCACGTCATCCAGAACAGCCACTTTGATGTCTACACGTTGATCAAAAGGCCGCACTCCGCTGCAGCCTTTCTGTCTCCCTTCGCCCAGAACAAAAGCGGAGTACCAACCGAGAAATGGCAGGGGCCCATAAAAACAGACGGTAGTCACAAAAAGTTAAAGAGGCAAGAAAGATGGAGGCGCACAGGAGATTGGACGTGGGGAGAAGGCAGCGCGGACCACAAAACGGAAGATAGAGAGATGAGTTGGGCGCATTGTGAGACAATGAATTCGAGTGAGGCACAATAGATGGAAAAGTTGAAGGGAAGAATACGAAATAAAGAGTGACAGACAACTCTACTCAGGACAAATTAAGAGAAGATTCGAGAACTGAGAACCAATTTCATTATTTGTCCCTGTCTCATGACAGATCCTTCAACCTGATGGACCATACTGGGCTATGCTTCCGCCTTTATACGTACTTTCCATTTTATCACGCCTATCTTGGATGTTCTTCTTGTCGCGTTTCATCACAAATTCAGGGATTTCCCCTGAATCCCAAAGGTACTCAACCAATTCTTAGATATTCCCGATACCAGAATCCAGTCTTAAATATTCAACTCCACGGAGACGGCCCAAAAATATCCCAATTCACGCTTCCTCTGAGCCCATGAACCGCATAACTCTACGCGGTGCTAATTAATTTTTGTTTGATCTCCTACGTTACCGATAATTAAATTTCATCTTGCTTGTCGTCATTTTCAGTTTCTAATAAAGTGTCAAAAGAACTAGTAAGGTACAGTGAGGGAAGGGGGACTGATTAAATGGATTCGGATCGAAACCTAACGATGACAAAAAAATCAAAAGGTATCAAAAATAAAGAGGAAAAATAAAATTTATCGGAAAGGCCTTCAAAGATATGGAAAAGGGAGAGGATGAAACAAATTTTGCGTACGAACCTTTCCGAGTATTGTCATCGATCATTCAAAAACCCATCACGCGAGCATTTGCCCTGCCCGGGGAGAACTAAGGGTGCCCTCCAATACGCGCACGTGAGAAGTATGAGGTGAGACGAGAGTCGGACACGGCGGAGACCCAAATGCGCACTTTAAGGAGATTCGAGTACACCCAAGGAAGCACACACACGTCTCCGTGGTGGTTTTCAAATTTACACGAAAATCCACCCCGATCTCCAACCGCTAAAGCTCCTTTGACACACGATGGGGAAGCCCACCTCCCATTACTAAGCCGTCCTCCTCATCATCATCAGTATTTCAATCCGAAGAATTGGTTGACTGCAGCCCACCCATCCCCCACATTCTTCCCCATCCGAAGCCGAATCTCCCTTTGATAGCTTTTCTGTCTTAAATCCCTCTTTATTTGGCTTTCGCATTTGTACCTCGGTCTTTCCCTCTACGGAGCTTTCCTTTTATACATTCCCTTCCATTATGTTCCCAACAAATCCATTCTCTCTCTCTCTCTCTCAACGTGTTCCCCATTCAACTGGCTCTTCTTTCCCTTATTAAGCTCCGAATTTCCTTCTTCTCTTCTGCATACTTCCTCGTTTTTTCGCTGCCTCCATCCAATCGATCTTCAACATTCGCTTCCAGTGCCAAGTTTCGAATGCTTCTCTTCTTTCCTGGGTCTGATTTCCCGATCGCTCGTGCCTTGGAAGTGCTACACTCCATATTGCAATTGCAGAAAGTTCTTGAAAAAGGACGAGGGGGTGTGCCACTATTTATACCACATTTACTTACGGGGAGAGTGGAGTAGCTTTCAGTTCTATTCAAGTAAGATTTATACTTGCAAATATTTCGGCCGTTATCTTTGATCGCAAAAGAACACACGGTGCAAACGTCAATGATGACAATATAGCTTCGAAAGTAATTTAGCAGATTTCAATCTGTTTAAATGATTTGGGAATGTTTGCTTCATTTCACTGTAGGTATTGTAACAGTAATTGAATAAAAAACAACTCTTTTTTTCTGGACAGGGTACATTTGTCAGTACCAACACGTAATTGAAGACATTAATAGATAATCACAGTGAAAATACTCTTTTCACACCAACATACGCGTATGTTTTCTTCGAAAAAGGAGTATGTTTATTTTATTTTTGGTGGTGCCAATAACTAAGCAATATGGGGAAATGCTCATTTAATTGATTCCAATAAATGTTTACAAAGGTAACACGTAAAATAATTTGACACAACCCGAGTTTCAATGTTTAAGCATAATCTTCAGTTGCAGTAAAACAGAAATAAACGACTTCCTTATGAACATCTTAGTAATTTGGAAGGAAAGAGCAGGAGAACAAAGAGGAGACAGATCAAATAAAGCAGTAGAAGGGAGAGTGGCTAGGAAAATATAATCTATTTGATCACATTTGAAAGGCTGGGCGAATAAGTGGGAAAGAAACACTCGCTGACAAGAGTAGCTTAAGGGTCAGGACTCCTTTTTAAAATTCCTAACTGCTCTAAAGAGTCGACCTCACGTCGGTTGGTAGAAAAGTGCCACAATTCAATGGAGTTCATATCTAATGCATTCTTAAAATTGGAAAGGGGGGTTGTAAAAAAAAACCGAAAACGCTTCAACGAAAAGAAGGACGGTCCAATGCGAAGATTTTCATATCCTAGAGGTGATGGTGTGTGAAATGATACATTCAAATAAGAGTAGTGGTCCTTTTCCCCATGCCGACAGAAATCACAGTTAGCCCCCTGCCGAGTTAAACAGTTACTAGTTTAAAACCTTAACGTCTGGAGTCGAATTTTCTTCATGCTATATAGGCTAACATGCCAGAGATAAATTTAATTTGCAATAATTTCAAACATATTTGTAAATGAAGAACCCTACGACAGTTCGCAGACATTTGCGAAATTATTTCATGATATTTTTACAAATTTTCAATCATGCAAAATTTGAAACCTGTTTCAAATGAAACGCTCTTAGCCTGTTTCTTCACGTGCAAAAGTCGAATCCTACCATTTAACACAATTTTTTAATGTCCCATAGGTGACCTGAATCTAAAAGAAGATGCCTGTGGCGATTTAACGATTGGCAAATACAACCAGCGCTTCGAATTTGCAATGATTTGTTATTTTTTTAACGATTAAAGCCTGGGAATAGACAATTCAAAACCAAGTTTTGAAAACTGAGGTGACTTCCATAACTTTTGCAAAAGTTTCATTTCATTGATACGAGCGTAAAAATGGCCTCGGTGGCATAGAGCTCGGCGCCTGATGCGTCAACATCTTTCCTTACGATTTCCACAGTTTTAAAACGCTTTGACACATGAAATACTCAGAAACAGTGAACTCCCTTGCAACTCAACGAACGTCGTGATATATTATTGACTCCGCAGGATGTCTTATCGACGACGACTTTTAACATTTTTGACAATGCTGTCGCTTGGAAGTGACTTTGTGGGTGTAGTTCAACTTTATTCGGGGGCGGGAGGGGAGGGCAGGACGGAGAGAGGGAGTTTGGGAAGGGGAGGTGGACACCACGCTTTTCAGGGGGTTGGAAGAGAGGGGATCGGGGACTGTCCACCTCTCCTCGTCTCCCAACCCCCACACCCTCTCACCCACACACCACAAACTCTCCGCAGGAGAGGGAGAAGGGAGAGGTGGCTCTCTCCTCCGCCTACCTTTCGACGGACCCTCACATGCCCTTTATCGCCATGCACATATATACTTATACATACACAACCACACACGCACACATATGTACAAGTATATATATCCCCCTGCCTGTGGTGGAGAGCGAAGAACGGGACGCAGATTGCGGATGGCCTGTGGAATCGCCGGGATGACGTGTGCATGGGGTGGGCGAAGGAGGTTCGGGTGGGAGGACATGTGATTCGACTTGGCAGGAATCAATCACGGCTGATGGAGCGAGGGTCTGAAAGCCATGGGTCAATGGATGGGAGAGATCGGGGTGACTAGTTTGGGGACAGCTCTATGCCACTCCTTCGCTACCTCTCCCTCGAACACATGCATCCACCACATTCTCTCCCGACGACCCCCGTGCCTTCCCGGGGACCGAGCGATTTTCCCTTGGGAGCTCAGCACCGGTATGCAAACTGAATATCGCATTGGCTCCCGAAGTATCGACATCGCGAGTCAAATGGGCGGCTTCCATTTATAGGTGCAAGACGTGTCTGAGATGCAGCATACCCTCCGTTTGGGAAAGTCGCGTCGCCCGCCGGTTTGATCTGCAAATCAAAGCTAAAAGGTCTCAGAATCGATTCCCTACCCACTACACATGATACACTGCGTGGACATTTTTGAATTTTACAAAAATATAGCCACATTTTAATCGAATTTCAATCACAATTTCAAATTCATATCATATTACACAATATTTTTCATCGTTTATTCCCACCTGCCTTGTGCATTAAAGTGATATTTGTATCTATCTTTCGTCCGAAACCGTGATGTGATTTTGCCCTGCATAAACTCAACAAAAGGGACCCCACAAAACCAACATGACTATAAGATATGAACACTGCTGGCCGTGTCAGCTAAATAGGGACACATATGTCAAAGGCAGACTTTAATATGTGAATGAGCAACATCCCATTTTGAGGACGTTCAAGTGTAAGCACCCCGATTTGCACCGCCATGATGTAGGGTAAGATACCGATGCATGTTGGATGTCTTCGCACTCTTCCGTCATTTTGTAAGGTCTTAATCTGAAGACAGGCTAACTGATGCCCTCTTTTCTATCCGAAATTAATTCTCTGTTATTGAATCATTGTCTTAAATCTTATGGTTTTACTTACTCGCTCTCCTCACAAGGTATTCCCTGCTTCTACCGTCTGAACCCATTGCGTCTTGGTGGATATCAATTGAAATTGGCAATTTTCCACAAAATAAATTTTTATTAATACGACCAGTTTCGATGTAACTACATCATCTCCTGAGACTATGATGTAGCTACATCGAAACCGGTCGTATCAATAAATATTTTATTTTGTGGAAAATTGCCAATTTTAATTAATCATGATATTCCACCATATCACGCCTGAAACGTCTCTTTTTAGTCTTGATGGGTGTCAATTGCCTCAGGCTCTTCTTTTCCGTACAGTGCTAAACATGGATTTCTCCTTTATTTTTCATCCCTACACATCCACGTTCTTTGTTTTATCTGACCTTACGCACTTTCCTCTGGTATCATTATTTCATTCATATCATTATCATGATCCGAAAACCTACCTTAAACGGTAGATTACCTAATAATAATCATTATCATTACATATCATCATATATCATTATCATTAACAAACATTAAAAAAAAACTCCTTCCGCAATCGTGGAATAAAAGAATGGAATGAGTTACCTGAGGATATCTTAAGTCCTTACCTTATTCATTAAATAAATTTAAAACGAGGTGTATGCTCTCCTTAAAAACGTGTGAGTGAGAAATGTACGTGATAAAACCGTATGTACTTGTGCTATGAATAATGTGTTAACGGGACGCGATTTTGAACGGTATATGAAATTGAAGAGTACGTGATTACGGATGAAGTGTGGCGATGGACGGTGCGTAGTATGTACTCGTGTGGTGTACACCTAATCCTTGTGTGATGGTAAAGGAGAGGTCGGTAATCTTAAAAGTGTCATTGAATATACGAGCATTTTGTCTCATATCTGTTCTTCTTGTGTGTGTATGTATGTGCATTGTAAGAGTGACCAGTGATCACACTGGACCGTTTCCACCAGGAAAATTGCCTAATTGCAACGAAGTTTATGTAAATAAATCATAGGGGATTATCGTTTCTTGTCTGATTTTCAATAAGACCGCGTCTTAAATTCAATAGAATCCCACATTCTGACACGAACGATTTCAGAAGACTCATCCTTATATTAAATCGAATCTTCATCTATCGCAGTTAGATTGCTCTTCACTATGAAAACCTCTTTGGCAAGAGCTATTCTGCGCTTGACGCGCGTCTAACTTCTCCCAAACCCAAGCAATGAGTATGTTGCTCCCGAGGTACGCAAGTGAAAGATTCTGCTCGTTCTAATTTCTCTCCTCGCTCTGAAACGCCCGTCTTCACCTCCTCTCCTCCTCGAACTTCAGTTTCTTCATATTGATTTTCAAGTTATATCCTTGAACTCTGTCTGAAAGCCACGATTTTTTTATATCGAGAGTGGACGTCGGCGACGAGTTTCGCAGAATCCTCCGAGTTCACTCAGTCACCCGATCGACGTATCGCATTGCGAATTGCGCGAATAAGCATCGGGATGCGATATCGTGCGAGCCTGACACAAATCGCGGTCGATGCGAAACGGCATCGCCCCACCCCCCTTCCCGCTCGAACGTCGCCCCTCGGGCGGGCGTTTCAGGAGCGGCCCGAAATGGAAACTGGGGGCCGCGGGACGAGCGGAGGACAATATAGGTCAACTTGACGGTGATCAAAAAGTATTACCGCGTCCCTTCCCTCCCTTATCCCTCTCGGCATCCTCAGACCCTTGCTTGTAAACCCTTTTCGTGATGCTGCTGTTGTTGCCACAACGTTATGGGGGGGAGGGAGGGGAGATATGGGATTGGGTTGGGAGAAGGACGATCGAAAACTTATTTTTAAAAACCGCTGCTCCCACGCCGGGGGCGCTCACGACATTTTTATCACCCGGGAGTGGGGGTGGGTGGGAAGGGGGTTTGCAGGCCGGAGGATGGGTGGACGGAAAAAAAACGATGGGGAGTTGCTGACCGATACGCCTCACGGACGGTCAAAGCGGTCGCGTAGCTTGGAATAATTTTTTTGGAAGGTTGGAAAGGGGGATGCGAAGGGGACGGGGTGGTAGGATGACGGGGGAGGAGAGAGAGGCCGGGCGGTGCGAGTGCCACTCCACTCGCGATTCCAGCATAGCGTCGCGCTCGCGGGGGGCTGGGACGGGCGAGCGAACTTTTTCTTTTTTAAACCCATTAATTATTGCGATGCCGTCAGGGGCGGTTCGTACGTATCACGAGGCTGCTTGAATGATGGACTTCAAAAAAGAAAAGATTGAAAGTATCCGTGTGATATTTGATATTGCATTACCCAATTCACCAAGCCCCGGTACGTACTCAGCAAGCGGTTCCCGCAAGAAAACTCAGGAGCCGTTTGCGTCACTTCCACTCCATGCTTCATTTCTCCTCTTGGAAAATACACAGTCGTAAAGGCAATTAAAAAAAGCACGAAGTGAAAACCTGCTCCACGTACTTTCTTAGTTGTACATCCGTAATAGATTTCAGTTACATCAAAGAGGAATTTTGACTCGCATTTGTTTAAAATAAATTATTATAATTATTACGCAGGCTGAGTCTTTTGTTACTTACGCAGCAGATTCAATATACATAATCTACACACTGCGCCGACGAAGTGATAGATCTTCACATCAGAATAGATAAATCATTGGTAACTTAAATTAATTAGGTAAAAAGTAGGTTATATAAATACATATTTTATATTTATTATGAGTTTACAAAAGGTAATCGAGTATATACTGCGTTTACCACAAATGTATTGATGAAAAAAATCAATTGTGGTATTAAATCACTGTAAAATTTACGACTGGCACAAAGGTAAATGAATTTTTTTATTAACTCACTTCTCGGGAATTCTTTTCCGAAGTATAAAGAAGAAAGATTTAAATAATTTCCACGAAAGAATTCCTTTCTTAATGAATATTACGCGCTCAAAGAGTCCTTTAGTTTGCTGCCATCACTTCGAGGATTGAAACCCTATGCATATAATTACTTTAAAATAAAATAACCAATAAAAAAAGAATACAGTTAGAGTCGGTTGTTGTTCATTCCTTGTGATCTGTGATTACATTCACATGAATAAAATGAAGAGTACATCCGTAATAATTGAAATATCAACTGCATTTGTGCTTATAAAGGAAAATGTTCTTTACATTAATTTTGGTGGCCAAATTTTAAGTATATTTAATCAGGAATCAGAGCATAACTTGGCCAAGGAAACGTTAATATCCCAAGGAATCTGAAATACATATATATGGAATATTGCTCAAGAATGGAATTACAGATACCAATTGAAGTTTCGTCCCATTAAATTCTACATTCGACGTATCATTTGCATTTCTCCTTAACGGGAATAAAGATTTTTCAGCAATTAATACGTGATCACAATAAGAAGATTTTTTCAGCCTTATTGAGAGGGTAATTTTGATTTCTTGAGGTACTTCTTTCGACTGCTAATGTATCGGAAGGAAACCGATTATGAAAAAAAGGAATTTATTTTGCTGATGGCCGTTTCCAGCAAATTAAGGCAATGTTTTATGCATGTCCAGAGTGTATTCATTCAGATCTTGGAATTTCTTGCGCATATCCAACAAATGACTACTATTTAGATTTGTTTTTTTTAAGGTGAGGCTGAATTTACTAATTCCGACGTTGAAATACCACAAGAAAAATTACACATTAGCATATGGTTGAACACATAAGCCTGCGCGATTCGAATAAAAATCTTTAAATGCTCATTTGTAAGCAACTGGCACAAATTCACCATTTTGTAAGGCAACAACGGATGAAAAGTCGTTTGTTTGTCAATGTTTTTGGAAAATATCCTACGACAAAAATAGATGATACATGGGTTGGGCCAGGTCGAACAAAGTCACGCGACGTTTTCTGCTCTGAATTAAAATAATGATGTCGTAAAAAAGGAAAACAATAACGAAATGATATAATTATGGAAAGTGGGATTCTCGTTCCGACAGAAGCATTCATTGACAAATGCGCGATCTAAAGGAAATGCTGGATGCAAATACCCGCAAAAGGATCTGCTGTTTCCCGGCATGCAATTTTTGAGACAGCTCAGAGAGAACCGAGGACTGGAATGCTTTATGCCTCAGATTACAATATTCAAGATGTTGCCAGTCTCATAAGAACGCGCATTTTCATTTTCCCTTGCTTCCATAACAGTGGAACCAGTCGCTAGCGGCATCACTATGCCCATAACGACGTACACGTATAGCGTGCACTTGTATATGATACGTGTTAATCGCACAAGGCGATCCGCGGCCTAGTGCTATGAGCATTTCCCCGATGTACACATTTTCGTATGAAATATTTTAAGCATCAGATTTGGAAGAAAATGCAGTAAGGTAAATGACAATTTTCAAAAAGATTTAATTGAACTGCAAACCCTTCATACCATAAACGAACGAAAAGATTAAGGACATGTTACAATTAAAAAAATTAAATACACGCACTAAATAATTACTATTTTCGCACACTCAGGATTACTAATCTTTTCTCTGACAATATGCATTAAGTTTTTATTATTATGCATTAAGATTTATTTGAGCTCACACAAAAGTATCAGGTCTAATAATGCCTAATATTCGTGTTGAATAAATCTTTTCCCTAAGTGTGAGTTTTACGTAAATACATTTACCAACTACGCAAATCCCTTTATGACTTTCCAGTTGTCTAAGCCTATTTTTCTCCCTTGCTTCATATGTCTCCAACACACTCCTTAACGGTTATTCCAAATGCACTCCTTTCTACTTTTTGACGGACCAATATTATAATCACCGTATATGGTGATATTTAATTAAATCTATTAAAATTTCAGACTGGAACCTTGCTATTTGTGTGAAATTTGAATTCCCTTTAGCCGCAAGTTACAAAGTCGTTCCTTTGGTAAAAACGTTTTATTGGAGCGTTAGACAAGATTCCGTTAAATCCACCTCTAATTGCGCGATTGCTAAAAAAAAATAAATGATTTATATTTGCCGCAGATAAGGACGAAGAAATTTCGCTCTATAGACGGTTTAAACCTTAAAAAGTATATTAAGGGGTCAAAACATATTTCTTGTTGCTTAATTAATCAGAACGATCAGCTATAATTACTGTCTAGAATCGGCACTAAGGATATACAATTAATAATTTATCATTTGGTAATAGTGTTCAGGTTAGTCTGACGTATAATTAAGGGACAATATTTAGCGGGACCATAAGGTGGCATAAACTGACTCAACAGGGAAATATTCTCTTGATATGACTTTACAACTGATACTTCCTTCTTTTGGAGATGCTGTGGCCATTAGTCATGCGAGGATGAAACGAAAGCCAAAATCCCTCTCTGTTCTCCGCTTCACTCAGAAAAATTTTCACACCTTCCCTACCAGTCGATGGTGTACGGAACTACGAACTATGTTCTCGGCATTGCGTATAAAATCACACAATCGATTCTTTGGCAACAGATTTAATCTGGAGAGGAGTAGGGGGGTCCATATTAGGTGCACATCATTCCTTCTTCTTGGCTTCATTTCAATATCACCTGAGGAAAGCACCGTCGATTGATTATCCTCTTGCCTATGGCGTTTTACTTTACTCTTTCACATTTACACGTTTCACTCAACTCTTACACAATCCATCCAGATCTTCCTCTAATCGGTCTACCTTCCATTAAATCAATATATATTATACAGGATATATCAATTTATATATATACAATTATAGGATTTACCAATTGTTAGTACTGGCAGTTATCTTCGGTACGTAGCTATCTCCTCGTCTCAGGACGTACCCATTCCAGGAATCTACTTCTTGGATTTCTTCAGTTATGGTGCAGGATTAAGGCTTCCCTTTATGAACTAGTTTCGTATTCTATCCAGTCTACTAACTCCGATGATCCATCATAATGCACGCATTTAATTTGCACGTAGTAGCTTTTTGCGGCTAGTTTTAGTGGAACAGAATTCGACGCCACATAGGGGTACCGGTCTAATTATAGCTTTGTAGACTCTGCCCGAAAGCTAGACTGGCGTTCTTCTATCTCATTGATCCCTGTAACCTGCAGCAATTTTTTAGAACTGAAAAAACTCTCCCTTTAATATCTTCATCTATGAGTACTTATTACTTGTGCAGCGATTTTCCTCTCGACCTTCCGCCTGAGTTTTCTTTTCTATTTCAGCAAATTCGCACGAATCAGGGAGTTTCCCATGTATTTCGCTCAATATTTCCGGGTTTGATTTTGAGATTGGGTCATAAAAATGCCCATACATATTCAACTAAAGGGCCTAACTAACCTGAAACGTCATTGTTTCTTTCTCTTTTTATTTTTTCTCGTCTCTGTCTTTTTTCTATTTACCAAACGAGCGTTGGACAAATGCTGCGAGTTTCTCCAAAGTTCCACCGCATATTACATTACGAATGCTGTTTACGTGAGCCATTGTACTCCGAGCACATTCGTAAGATACGAAGGCATAAATAACTGATCAGAGTTTAAAGAAGCGTCGAAATTTAAATCAGATCGTTTTGATTTGTTGGCAATCCATAATCGGACTAGTTAAAATTTTTTCGGACTAAATGGTTAACAGATCGTATGAAGATAGTGCTGCCGGAATACGCGCGTCCCCAGTAAGTGACTAACGTCATATCCGTTCACTGGGAGAAGATATTATTCAATATTTCACATCCCTTCCACGTTTTCTTCGGTAGAATTTGCTGTATTGCGTTTCAAAATCATTACACCAACCTTCCAAGTGAGATATGGTGCAGCCCACAGCTTTTTACGGATGGCGAAAATAAATGAGGCTGCTAAAAACCTCTTTCGATTAATTCATAAAATACAAAAGACCGAGTAGTCGTCTCTCTTTTTTTCGGAATGGAAAATCCCATCAAGTGCAACAATAAATTATTACTACTGACTGATTACTTTTTACTGACCCGGTCAATATGGACGACCCTACGAGAATAGTAGGCGGCGCTGAATTTTTTTCCTTCTAACTGGAAAGTCATTAGCCTCCCTCGGAAAATTCTGCGGTTAAGTTCATTCAATTCCATTGATATAATTTATTAACAAGTCAGTAAGTTAGTAAGAGGTGGAGGTCCGGTAAAGTGGTCGGGGCAGTGTATGCACCTATTCACATGCGGGTCCAAAGGTCGGAGGTCTATCATTCTGAGATATTGATGACGTTATTGAAATTTAAAATAAATATTTTAGTCTAATTATATTACGGGACAGAAACATACTTCACAGCATGAAAATCCCAAAATCAAGCACTACAGGTATAAAACGAATCTAGGGATCACTGTGTAACTAATTAGCGATTTGGCACAGTGAGAAAATACAAGAGTACGCTTTAGAAAGAGCATTGGTAAAGACTTGCTAAGTAAATGTGGAAAACCATCAATTATTGAGGAGATCGAATATTTTTGCGCCACAAAACCATTCTATTTTCATATGACGTCATCTACACTTACCAACAAAGGAAACCCTCTAACGGGTTGGAGACTAATCGCATTCATTCAAGGACTGAGGTAGATAATTTTAAGCTGCATGTATTCAAGCATAGTTTCGGGTGTACAAGTAACATTTATTCTGAGTTTAATTACGGTCATGCCTTCTCCAAAGGGGGCATGACCCCATGGATCCACCCCTAACGCTAGTAAAATAGCTGGCCAATACCGCACTAATTGCTGATCTAAAACCTAACGGTGAATCACCGACGTAACAGGGGTCGGCCAATATTATACGACAGAAGCGCAGCAAAAGGTTGTTGTACTCCAGCATTTCTAGGCGAAACAACAAATGAACGTATTACGCACATAAGTCCAGGGTTTAAATTCAGATCCGATTCCATTAGGTTTCGGAATGCACACACACATATGTATATATATATATATATATATACACATTTATATATATATAAATAAATATATATATATAGATATACATATTTATATATATATATATATAAATATGGCTCTCTTCGTAGTGATTACACTGCTCCTCAAGGTATTTGTTTTCTCACTATCAATGCCATCGACTCGTCTGCGTATAGGCTACTTCTGGTTTACTTCATTCATCGCTGGCAATAATACTGTCTGAACAAAAACTTCATTGCCCTTATTTAAGAGTGTCTTTCTCTAGTTTTACTTGAAAACTATCTTTCTCACTGCGCAGCCAATTACCCTGGCGATGTAATTACTTAGTTCGATGTTGTGCTTTTACATCCCATTTCTGTACACACCTCTTTCAGTGGTTCACTCCACGTGGCACCCATTTAACGAAATTGGTGACACCGAAAATCCGCTACCTCTGGGATTCAAACCCTTGCTCACATCATTAATAAATACGAGGTAAAGTCAATAAATAAGTCGCAAATGCCAGCACGAGAAATGCGGGAGCTGTTGCCAGAATTTCATTGGGAACGCTTGGAACATCCAGCGTACGGTTGCGACTCAACCCCCAGTGATTTTCATCTGTTCGAGTGCCTAAAAAATCATTTGGGTGGCCGACGTTTTGAAAATGATGATGCCAGAGGCCGTCGAGGTTGCTCGTTGGCCGCGACGGCAAACAAAAGACTTCTTTGCTGCCGACTATCAAGGATTTTTAAAAAGATTGAATACTTGTCTGAATGTAGAGGGTGAATATAAAGAAAGGTTATATAAATTTCAGGAAGTTACTTCGATCATTATTACCTCTATCGAGTTTTGCGAGTTACTTATTGACCAACACTCGTATTAATCACCGCACAGATTCGAATTCCCTAAATATCGCGACGCACGAACAGAAGAAATGGAAAACGGTGGAAGAGAGAGGAAACGGGGATACTATATATTTCTTCTTTTTTTCCCTTGATATTAATTCCAAACGATCTTTCGCATACGAGACCCACCGCGTCTCTCCCCACGACCAAACGGCCGGCCTCCCATTAAGTCCGGTAATGACCCCGCTCCGATTCACAACTCGACGGGAAAATTGAAAGAATAAAAAAAAACCACGAGCAAGATGAAGTGCTCCCGACGATTGAGAAATGACCCCATCACAAGGGGGAGTCTTGAGAATTTTTAAACGGACCACATCGTTTACGCGGACAAAAGACGATCGACGACGGCGAGCAGCACTCCCTCCCTCCGCACCGCTCCCGAGGGACAGGGTGCGGGGCGCGGGGCGGAAGGACGTGTGATCAATCCCGACGGGGCCGCCGCGGTGGGCAGCACCGCGTCGATCATTGTCCATTAAAAGAGGAGCCGGGAGAGGAGAGAGGGAGAGTGGGCAGGCCTCCGTGGCCATTTTGGATGGTGGAGGGAAGCGTGACGGCCCAATGGATTGGGAGGGAATTTGGTGCCAGGGTCGGTACAGTGGAGGGCTGCAGGAGAGCGGTGACCCTTTCGGACATTTTTTATTATCAGTCCCTCGGCGCGCAAGCTTTTTTTTCCAAAATGGTCAAAATCGCATTTGAAAAGAATACCTTACGACAAAACTTCAGTTTTATCCCGGCGTGATTTCAAAATAATTCACCACTGCCTCTTAACATTTTATTTTGGGAAATTCCATTAGGGAACGCCTTCTTGTAAATGCTTAGGTATGATGAGTTTCACTCCGTGGTCATGGAAATAGGTTATTCTCAATTCTGCAGGGCTTGAATTAAATTCAAAGTGGCGTCATATGGAACTTGAGAAATTTCTCCTTTTAAAATGCAAATGGGAAAGCTTTGAGAAAATATAGTTCGCTATTTTTGGGACCTTCGAAATAAAGTAGCACAAAAAATGTACGTTCTCTAACCCATGTACTTTAATAGTGATTCTGCAGTGAGTTCAACTTTGATCACCTGTAAAAAATTTATTAAAGATTTCGGACATCGGAGAGAAGAGTCTTGAACGATAAAGAAAAAAATAATGCACATCCTTCAAGTATTTGAAAATTTCAAATCAAACTTATACCACACAATCGTTTTCTTTGGACCCGCACTTTAACCACACCTCATTCTCCTCTCTCTCTCTCCTACTTAAATCCTTTCCCTTGACCCTCTTCCTTTAACTACTGCCGTTAACAACTCGTTCCTTTCTCTATTCTTTCTTTCACTTTCATCGCTGCATTTAATTGTTTTGCGGTGTGCATTGAAGTTCTCAGGATAGCAAATTTTCCCTCGGGACTAGGATCAGATATAAAGAAATGTTTAGGTATATAATACACATCCACTATTTATTATTACAAGACGATGGTGATTGCACGGTACAGGAATCGGGGTTCGTACAGCTGCCGAAAGAGATATAAGCGTTTTTAATGCTTAAAAGTGGCATAGTTTAGTGTACAAGAACAGATTTTTTTCATTTTCGATCAACCGTTTTCTTCGCTAATGTGGTTCAGCACCCATCGTCAATTGAGTGATGTGGTGGTGTTGTTATGCATTTGAAAAATATTCGTCCGACGAATGCGACAGCTCAAAGTTGATCGAAAGTCATTTGATAAAGAGCCTAAGAAGACTCAGCCACGGCCCAACCGATTTTTTCTTTGGGCAATAGAGCAATCCCTGCCGGAGCGTCCGCCGCCGGCCATGGAAACATGGCGACGGCGTCGTGAACAAATGTTTCTTCTCCACAGGTAGACTTTTGCGAAGCAACAGAAATTTAACTTCCTGATAAATATAGTGTTTCAGTTGAAATAAATGAAAAGATCTTAGGACTTAAACGCACTTTATACGATTATTTCCTTACGCTATGAATGTTGCAAGCCGATTGGAGGTAAGAATGGTCCCAGGCAGCAACCATATACCGTCGTGAACTTTAACCTATTCCTGCATATCGTCAATATCTTTTACACTTAAATATCTCCTTCTTTTATTCCTATATAAAGTTACTAAATCCCCTCATTCCGCCCAAAACGCCACTTCCTTCACTCCCTCCTCTCCAACAATTTCCCTTCTATTAATAGTCTTCAACGTGCCAATAGGTCTTCATTTCAAAATATCTGCATCCATGTATCTGTATTAATTAAATTTCCCGAAGAACTCTCTTTTTTAGATATCCATCTAGGCAATTATTTTGCATCCTCTATTTAGCGATTTTTCTATCTATATTTCTCTTAATATCGTGATATGAAAACAGTCCTATATTATACGTTCATCCCCTTCCCTCAATGCTTAGGTGGCTGATGCATCAAATGCCACCCTTAACATTTAGGTAGTTCAAGCATGAGCTACCCGTTTTCGCCTCCGCCGAAGAACTTTAATACGTTTCCGTTATGGGCGTGGAGCTGCTTTCTTTCGAGCCTGAATGCAAGTTGGTTTCGCCGAGTTTATCTCATCTGCACGAAGCCGGTCTTTCTCGTGTCAGCGAGGGTTTTGGGGTTGGGTGGAAAGGGGAGAGGGGCAGGAGACGGAAGGATTAACAAAAGGGGTTGATTCACGCGACTGGGGAAAAATATCCTCTCAGTGCAGCGCGGCGCTTCATTCTTTTTTTTTTATTCCTTTCGATGGTGATTTCCGACCGAATATCGATGACTTCCGGGGAGGAGGACATGAAAGGAAAAACGCAAAAGGGTAATTCTCTCCCGACTCGCCCCCTCACCTGCCGTGACAGTTGTGATAAGCGACTGCCTTTTCAGGTCTTTTCAGCGGGGAAACGGCGCTCCGTGGGAGGATTGGAAGTGCTGGCCGGAATGAGTCAGAGCCTTCGTCGGTCGGACTAACCCGCGGTCAGGACGGGAAGGAGGAAATTGGAGGCATCGCCCAATAGTTGAGCGTAATTTTACCATTTAAATGATAAAAGATAAAGTTCTACCAAAGAAAATAATTAATCGTACGTTTTCTTTGTATTTTATTTAACAAATGTTTATTTATATATAGAAATATAAATAAACAAAATATTATAAAATTTTTCAGCGTTTGAATTGACAAAGTTACGTTCTTATTTTCTTTAGCCTTTGAGTTCATTTTATTTCCTTCCTTCTTTATAATTTGACAAATAGTGTTTCTAAGGTGCCAAAAGTATTTTCAGCATACTGATTAATAAAAATTAAAAACACGTGTTATTTTTCACTCTCTTTTTAATTGTATGTTGAACATGAGTGAGTTACCAAAGCGAAACCTTAATAATTACGATCTCGAGCCTTCTTGATAATGACACAAGCATCGAAACGATGGTCTGATTCCAATTAAAATTCATTCGAAAAATTAAAACCTGTATTTTTAATTGTATCACTCAATACATTTGCTAAATAAATACACAAACTGACGCACGAGACACTCTCTGTATGACGCTGCTTTGTATTGAATTACGTGTGAGCGTATATTGCAAATAGGAACTCAAAGGGACGATAATTAAAGGTTCGTGTTGATTCATAGGTATTTAGAAGTTCTAAGTGGGAATAATTAGCCCATTTTCCATCTGTTGCACAGCTCATATTTCATTATACCTCGAAAATATTTCAAAATTCACTGACTGAAGAGAGGACGAATTGTAACGAAAAAGTCACGCGAAGACAAAGATAGAGGGAGGTATGATTACTATCACAACGAACAAATAACCTCACTTGGCGATAAAAATTGGTTTTACAATAAATTTTTGTTTGGCTTTCGTCTGATCCTGGAATATTTTCAACAGTTGCATATAGGCATGTTTTAATATGACGTCCTTCCCCCGACGCCACTGTTTAAGCAGCTAAATGACGAATTCCGACTTAAAATGGATTTAAAATATCAGGGAAAGTAATGGGATCCCACTGTCGACCAGTTATTATAACCTCAACAATTGTTCGGTAATATGGCCGATATCCCAATCATTTTCTTTCATTTCCTTTTTCTCGCTAGCACGTAACACGCGATCACAGCAAATTAAAAATCCAACCCCTTAAATAATATCCTCATTCTCTGTTTATTTCTACCGCTACTTGCACGGTACGTCTAAATATTAAAATGAATAACGTTGTTAAACATTGAAAATCACATTGCTATGAATTCCAATTACTCAAATTCCTCGACTAAAAAATTATGTCAATTGGTAACACATTTCCAAATTATTGCAGCAGTGAAATTGTGACAGTCACATTAGTGACAGGGTAATGAATCTCGATTGCATACATACTTAGGAGTGAGGTCACTAAGTTTTTTATCCGATTACTTTCGAAGGAGAGGAAAATCAATTGAAAAAAAGACAACTCTGAAAAAGTTGCCCCGACGGTGGAAAAAAATCAACATATTACGATTCTCAGATGGTAAAGCTGTTGCAAAAAACAAGGAAGTGGCTCCGATAAGAGCGTCAGTAGATTTTGTGATGAAAACAGTTCAAGATAAATAGAAACAAATAAGGTTCTGTTCCACGGAAGAAGAGGAGGAAACACGAAAAAATTAAAAACATGGCAATCACAAACTACAATGCGATAGCAGTTTTCGTTGATTGGGAAGCGGGATTAAGAGAATAGGAAAAGAAACAGTTAGTAAAAAACATTAGGCAGTAGAATGGTAGAGGTAAACCAGATGTTCATGAGGAACAATGCCAAAATAAAACACAGTACATTTTTTATAACAAAATTTTGAAATCAGAAAACTATTCATCAACATGTACGCTTGGAATATACAGGTACTGTATACGAGTATATGTACTTTTATATTATATACGAGACGTATACGAGGTCTGTCCAATAAATACGCGAACTGAGGCCATAAAAACTTTATTTTGCAAAATTAAGTCTACATCGATTTTGTCCCCTCCAAGGTACTCTCCATTCTTTGCTATCACTTATTTCATCTTCCTTTCCACTGTTTAAAGCATCCTTGGAAGTCCTCGTTAGTAAGGCTTTTTAGTTGTCATGTACATGTTGGCATGTACCTTACTGTCTAATACTCTAGTCTTACTGACAAAATGTTCGAACGATCAACGAGGAATGTGAGAAAGAAGAAGTCTACGGATAAGGATGAATATTAAAAGGGATAATTCAATCATCGCACATACTTCGACATAAGTAGCCTTAGCATGGGAAGTCATCGAGGGGAAAATTGTAACAGACGAAGTACAGAGTAAGACTCCGGATGTGATACCAAAAATGAGGAGATGGAAGACGCGAAAGCGAAAAAAGTATTAGCACATGAAGAGATTATCGGATATGATACAGACGAGGGGAGAGGTGCGTCAAGCCAATTCCAGGATTGATTGCCATTGATGATGACGGTTTCAAAAGCTGGACCGCTGAAGTAAAAAAAAAGTGGCCGAGCATCTTCCTTTGTCGAGGACTCTTTCCCACCCTCCGTCCGTCGTGCTTTGCTATGCAAATTGTCCGACATCCACTCACGCCGTGTGTCCACACCCATTCCTCTTACCCCGTTCGATCCTGCCTCCTCTCCTTCGGCGGGGTGGCGGTAAACGCGCGATGCCCCCCTCTCCATGGATTTACGCTCGCGGCACGGACATCGCCGTAATCTCATCTCGGCTTTTTTTCCCTTCTCCCCTAACGAGGCCTATAATTACCGTGTTTGCGTCAACAAAGAGGAGGAAACGTTTTAATTCAACCCGCACTCGAAGTTTCCTCTACCTTCATTTCACGGGGTAAATGACTATTTTGGAACATGGCCTGAGGTTTGCGTAAGGAATAATCCCTTGATGATGGAAAAATTTCTCTTCCTTGAAATTAAATTCTTGCTAAGCGATCGAGGGATTTTGGCGCACTAAATCCGACTTATTCAGCATGGATGGGAAAACGAAAGGTAAGTTTTTATATCCCAAGTTATTAGTGGCAGAAAATGAGAGAATTATTAACATTTCGGTAAAAGGGTAATTAGTGGTATCAAGCGTGACGAACTAAAAACTCACGGATGATTTCCATACCTTTTTAATCAACAAACGCATCAACTAAAAAGTATGCTTTTTAAAAACTTATATCTTTGCAATATATTTGCAACAAAAATAAAATCATCATCAGGTCATCCGGAGTGATTTTTTTTCATTCCAATGCTAGCCTTCCAAAATGCTTAGTACTCTTAAAACAAGAAAATATATTCTCTAACTACAATAATAATTTCATAATATAAACTCACATTTTTAAAACTCATCCCTTGTAATGAATATCGTTCATTTCTTCAGAATATTCCTAATTTAGTTCCCAAAAACTACATCCTCCTTACTAAGGTAGGGATAATGGACCACCTGATTTTGATGGCATGGTCCCTAGATTAATGATTTATTCCTTTCCATAGGAGTAGTCGTATGTAATTGAACATTCCATCAATTTCAGACGTTTCTATGCAACTATTCATCGTTTAAAAATTAAAAAAACTACTCATTATACTCTAAATGGATTCCTACTAATTGCTCCTCTTCGAGTGGTCCACAATGATTATTGTCTTCCAAGTCCGGCTGACGATCTTCCTTCTTTCAGACAATCACCAGCCTCATTATCTACCAACATAATAATCCACCTTTTCATATTCGGGTTTCACCCATAAAATCCACACCAGGATGACTATAAAAATCCGAGAAAAAATTCACAAGGTTTTTCTATACCATATCCCTAATGTATAATATAGATAACCTCATGTAACAATATTAAAAAATTTCCTTTCATAAATATATATAATCTTCATTCTAAATACCAACAATTTGTCTGTATAATAGGAAGCAAGATATATCCGAAAAAGGCATGATAGACGAAAGAAATATGACGAAAAGAAGCACAAAAACATAAATGTTGAACTTAGGCTTTGACGTCGTGCTATTCAAGCTCAGAGAATGAGACATTTCGAAAAGAAGAAAACTCTGCGATAGAACAGAGGCAGCAAAGCATTTCTGGAAAATAAAAAAACACACTATCGCCGGAGTCGTACGAAAATATCAGGAAGCTTGGTAATTTTCTAGGTTTTACACCTTTCTTATGCAACCACGCCACGTATTTAGCGTAGCTAACACATAATAATTTTCGCCAGTGAAATGTTAATGCCAATAACCTTGAATTTTTCAATCAAAATTCAAAATGAACACATCTGTGCATCTTGTTGTGAAACTACGATATAATATTCATAAAAAGGTTACCAATTTAAAGGTATCTTTCAAAACATGAGTTTTCTTCCTCTTTCTGTCTCCTTAGAGGTTTCAACGAGTGTTTCATCGAGGACACACGAAAACAAGGCTTAATCCAGCGAGTAAGATAAACCTTTGCGGGCAGCTGGTAATTTTGGTGCTTCCTAAGGACAACTTTACTTTTTATCTACAACAGATAATGGGACAAGACATATGAACACAAATCATTGAACATGCCAGACAATTTCAACTAAATGGAAGCTTACAGACAGTGAACAAATTACGCTTTTAATCCAGTGTCTGCAAGTATGACAGCTTATCATCTCCATAATAAATAACATATTTTATAGTTAAAAGTTGTGTGCACCGGAAGAGTATACACTATACCGTCCACTCTTTTCAAATTTTTTTATGACAAGCACATAAAATTGTAATCTTTTGGTGGGATTGCAACAATTCCCTTTCTTTCCCTATCAAAGAATTAAAATGTGCACGGATGCGAAATGGATAGAATTTACGATGAGACGATGGAGTAAAAAGAAGATGGGATCCATTATCCATTGATTTCAGTAATTTGAAACAGAGATAAGATAATGAAAAGAGGTAAAGAGAAAGGAAGAAACGAGGGAAAGATAATGAGGCATTACGTACGACAAACAAATCTATATCAATTCGAATAGATGAGTTCTTAAGAACTAAGATGAAGCTGATAGTCATCAAAGGTGTCTAGATACACATATCGTTTGTTAGGGACGGCGCCTACTCCATCAAGGCCCTTCTTTGATTCCGTCCCTTGCCTCTCCCCCCCCCCCCACTCGGCCCCATCTATCCATCTGACAGTTCAATGGACCGCTCTTTGAGGGAAAAAATAAAGACAAAAATCGAACTGCACATTTCTCCTCCCGTGGACCGCTCTCAAAAGCCTGAGCTTCAGACTCCTAACACCTCGCGGGCGGGGGAGCGCGGCTTTTCGTAGATTCACCCACGCCACCCTCTTCCACTTGCACGAGCGTCTGTCTGTCATCAACACACCAACCCTGCCGCCTCAACGGGAAGAAGATCCGACCTGCCCTGAGACTACATATCGACCTCCTCCCTTCTCTCACACTCCTCTTCCACCCACTAAACCTTCCCTCCTCACCCTCCACCATTTCCTTCCCTACAAAAGATTTATAGGCGCAGGCGGTTCGAGACAGCTGCACCGAGGACAGGGAGGGTGGGAGGGGATGGTTGTGGTTGAAGCGAGAGGGTTTTTAAGGCTTGAGGCGAGCCGTTTGCACTGGTGTGGAGGTGGGGGTGGGCGGGCGGGCCGCGAAAGGGGAAATCGGGAGGAAAAATGGAGCCGGGGAGATGCACGGAGATAGGGCAGGGGGTGAGAGACCGGGGGGGGTGGATGGGATATGGCTGGCGGGGAAGAAGAGATGTAGATATTGGCAGGAGGATGAGATAAGTGAGGAGTCGACGGCGAGAGACGGAGCCTAACGAAGGGGGCCATGGGCGAGTGGGGGGGGGTGGTCGGTGGGAAGAAGGGGATGGTAACCAAGGAGAAGATTCGCCGACAGATTGTGTTCTTGCAAAATACTCGTTCGGCCATTGATTCACCGAAAATATTAGAAAATCGCGGGGGGGGGGCATGGGTGCCGTGCTTTAAGATGACGATCGCCACCGAATACGATCCACAGTGAAATTTTACGGACACGTATAATTGGAAGTTTTTTCAAACCGTAGGGTAATTAAAAACAATGTAACGTACGAGGTTGGTAAATTAAGTAATGGGACTGTCAACGAAGCGTTCGATCTGCCAATAATGGAGGCGCTGGGCGTGGAGGGGCGGCAGGGGAACATGTGATCAGCCTTTAGTACGGGTTTGAACTCGATTTAGTCATTTGCTTGTCCGAAACGATTTTTTTGTGAAAGTTCTTTCTATTGTGTTCTAAAAATGAGTGACATAAATTTCGAGCAACGTTGTCATCGATCAGGTTTTGCTTCATACTTGGGCACGGTGCGACGGAAACTCTTGCTTCACTTCAGCAGGCCTACGGAGAGGATGTTTTGTGAAGAGCCCAGGTTTTTCGGTGGTTTAAGGCATTTTCAGAAGGAAGAGAGTCGATTGGAGATGAACCACGAAGCGAAAGGCCTTCATCTTCAAGAACCGATGAAAATATCAACAGAAGTCGGGATCTTGTGCGTTCAGATCGTCGGTTGACAGAATGTTCGGGAAAGAGTTGAATTTGACTCACACCACCGTTCTTTGGATTTTGACCAAAGAATTAGGGATAAGAAAAATCTGCGCAAAAATGGTTCCAAAAATCTTTCGCAAGACCAAAAGGACCAGTAAAACATTCCTGTGGCTCCTCAGCCTCCTTATACATATGACTTGAGTCCTCGTGACATTTTTCTTTTCCCGAAGTTGAAAAATCACCTCAAGGGAACTCATTTCGGATCAGTCGAAAACATTCAAACGGCTGTAACCGACCAGCTGAAGGCTATTCCAGTATCGGAGTTCCAGCGCTGCTATGAGGAGTGGAAGAACCGTCTCCAGCGCTGTGTGGCTTCAGAAGGAAGTTATTTTGAGGGTGACAATATACAATTGTGATTGAATGAAAAATTTTAAAAAATCAGTCTCATTACTTTATTTACAGGCCTCGTATCAAGCAATACTACTTCCGGAAAGGACCATTGGGGTACGATCTGTGCCTGTATATTTCTTCGACCGGCATTAAGTTGTAAAACCATACTGATTGAAATTTGATTAGATATCGCGTGACAGCAGGCTCGCTGGCTCCTCATTGTAAGTATACTAAAGCGTGACTACCTTTCTGCCACAAATGTAAGTTGAGTTTAGCCGCTGTGTAATCAATCACCAGTTGAATAATCCATCGCATGACAATCACGCAATAAAAGCACAGAGTTTTGAAATGAAAATTTGAACACACTCATATTTTTGATTCCTTAAATTGAATCTAAATAAAACGTAGGATCAAAGTAATCCCAGGCGTACATCACTTGGCTGTAACGCTACAGCTATTTCAACCCCTAAAATTGCTTTACTACAACCAAATTCTATGTTTTAAACCCACCTTAGAACACTGGGATATTAACAGGATCGACTGATTTGATATATTTATTAATTAAAATTGGCAATTTTAATCAATCATGATATTCCACCACATCACGCCTGAAACGTCTCTTTTTGATTTGATATCGATAGGATCGACAATGCTCCGAAGAAAAGTTACTCATATCTCTACATCAAAATATCCTTGCAGATTTTGTACCAAGCGTGACTGCATTTTTTTGTAAAAACAGCATTCTATTTTTACCGAACATGCCATTACAAAAATAATCTGAAGTTTATTATTTTCAAAAGTATTAAAGTTCAAAGAACGCTTAAAAAATATCATTTTGAACGCTTCCGGTTCAAAAATATCATTATCAAGTCGAGGAACGATAATATTGGTCCGGTGAATACAGACGAAGAAATTACTTTAGGTTTAGTTTAGTGACTTGCCAATTACCAAAATGGGGTTATCTAGCAGTTAATGATCACAGGAGAAGTAAAAACGTGAGGGGCAGAGTCACGCTCGTATTTTCTAACGAGCAGAAGGACCAGGATCGAATCGATACCGCCCCTCCACGTTAATATTGATTTCATGTTCAGGGTACGTACACCTACTTAAGAACTAAGGCAGAAACTTGTGATCCGACTTCAGGTCACTTTTAATTTGATGGAACCCCTTTTCTGGAAAATTCATGGTTGAAAGGATATTTTCATCTCTGAGACGCTTTCCGAATTTTTCTCGGTCTAAAGGAAATTACCATCACATAAAACTCTTCGGTTTTCCACGATTTCCAGCGTGAATTCGTTTGATTCAAGTACAGCAGATTATAACCTTTCAGATAGGCCTAAGTTAAATTAAAGTACTAATTATTGCCAACGCGATTCGTTAACATCATTTAAGGATCAAAATGAGTAATATCACTTTTTCACCTTTGCAAAAATAACTCATTGGCTTTCTCAACTCTTTGCTAACTCACGATGTATTTTCCCGACTATCATTGCATATGAAAAACTTTACGTGCATACAAAAATATTATTTAAACTTTTACGGTAAAAATAAACTTAACTCAATTGAACAGGACCATCAAGTATACATAACGAATAAAAAAATGTGCTTTTCTTAATAAAACAATTATTGATTGGGACACCTTACCTGCGAAACTATTCGAGCCTTTTCCTAACAGAGTGAATACTTTTAAGAAATGATGTACACAATTTATGTAATAATTTGATGGATATATAGTATTGTGTAAAATTGTATGTAATAACTTAATTTTTTATTTTTCTTGTTGATTGGGAAACTGATGTTAATGAAATGGGAATTTTCTTTTTTTTGTGTTAAAGTTTTGGGTTTGGAAGTTTTCTTTAAGTGTATTTTTTTAACCGACTGATTTTATTTATTATCTTTTGTGATATTGATTCATGTCACGATGTGTCATGTTATTTTTTCCAAGGCAATTTTGACATTTTAATACTTGGGACTCGTGTGCCACCTGACATTGTCTATCTGCACAGGTAAGTTTTAATAATAATACCAACAAGCACAATGTATTTCCATGCTTTTCGTGAAAGTTTTACATGAAATCACCCTAAATGTACTGCCAACGAATGCAAGTATTAATGATTCAAGGTTGACAGTTTCAGGCTTGGTGCGGTGGAAGTATTCCATGATTAAGGGTTTAAAATATTGCAATTTTCCACTAAAGGGAAGATTTATTACCACTTGCATTTCGCCTCACTGAGCCATCACCATTTAAACGATGGGGGCTAGCGGATGAAGAATTTGCACATAGAGCTGGGACGAGCATCGTAATAAATCTTTCATTTAGTGGGAAGACTGCAATATTTTAAAATATTCATTAATATCTATTGGCTTAGACAAGCTATGTGCCATATACAAATTCAGCATATTGGGTAAAGACGAATATTATTCGGGTCAAATTTGTCAAAAATCGTACTCATATCTCATAATTGAGAAGTAGGCACTTCAGGAAAGAAATGATACATTTCTTCTTTCAAAAAATATTATTTCTACTCATAGTAAGGTGAAATAGTTTTATAAATAACTATGCTAATACTGTCCCATTTATCATTCTATCTGCAGAATTCCTGAATATTTTTAAACCCCAAACTAAAGGTGAATATCGAACCTCCAACTTTTGGCAGGTAGCACATGTTCTACAAACTCATTTGGCCTTAGGCAAGTTTTATGCTCCTGACATTCGGGATTTGGTAATTGAATTCTCACGAGGATACCTCAGAAATACTTTCAACAGAACATAGAAAAGGCAAACAGCGATGAAAATGAATTGCCAAACAAAATATTCCGAACTGTACAATATTAATATAATGGTTCTTTTCTTAACAATGTGAATCCATTTAATTGCCGACTCCTGGTTACACATTTATTAGTGCGAGCTGGTCTTGTTTGTTATTTCTTTAGAATTTAGTGAGAACTTGAAAATTTGGTGAAAAAATACTGACTCAAACTTCCTTTATAAGATACCAATTTTGAATCTAATTCAGTCTAAAAGGAGGGGAAAGCGAAAAGGTGAATATAGACTAAGAAGTATAAAAAATTTTATAAGAGATTTCTCTTTAATTCCCCAAAATTTTCCAGAAATTCATCTCTGAATAAAAATCGCCTACTTTTTCCGATGATTTTCCCGGGTTTCCAGATAGGTGTGAGTCCTGTAAAGATTAATTAAAAAACCTTTTATTAATAATAGACTTCTGGATCATTCGCCATTGGGACTAGAAGGCAGTTTGAGGACGACACCACAAAACCAAACGCCCGTCTACTTCAGTGACTCTTCAACATTTTACGTATTGTGACAATTTCGCCATCACCGTGGAACACGAAATGCTCGCTTGCGGTCGGAGAGTACAGAACCTGGGAAGAACTGACACACATGCCGGAGAGGACTTAATTTTGTTTTAAGTTGTACAAGAGAATTTTCTTAACAACTGGTTCGCTATCACCACTTCCCTCTTACTTTAGTGGTTTGCAAAACAAACTAAAAGAAATACTTAATGGAAATCATACACAAACGTGTGCGCGTTGCCCTTATGAGTGTGCATATATGCACGTACCTTTGAAATCTTGTACCATACGAATATAGAAAAAGATGTTTTGTCTTCTAAAAAACGATACAATACATTTGCAGTGAGCATGAAGTTTAAAGTTCATATGAGATAATAAAATTTCATTTAAAGGCATTGAAGACTATTTTGGAAAGTCGGGAAAGTTGTGGGAAGCTGTCCTTTCGGTTACGTAAATTTCGTTTCGTCAAAAAAATCCAAACTCACTATATTGCAACAATATCAGAGTGTAAAAATCATTCACCTTGACCGGGACCAAGGTCAAAGCGAATGTTTTTTTACGCTCTGAAATGTTAGCGGATGACTCCGTTAAAAGTTACTGTTCCGGCATCTCCCGCAGATTCTTGAAATTTTTCCAAACTCACTAGTATATTTTACTGATTTACTTTACTAACTTTCTAATGGGAAAATTACATAAATACTTCATTAAAAGAAACTGGAATATTATGAAATATGAACTTTCTGGGGCTATAAATTTGGATTTCTTTTCGAGATTTAGTACGACTCTGTCTCCAAAGTATTATTCTCGCCCACCAATGCTAAAGAAAATTTGATTGATGGGTTATCCATACGTAGCAACTTGGTGTAGAGGAAACTGCGACGGGAATATAATTTTATGATTTCATATAGAGTAACTGAAAAATCATTTAGTTGCGCTCAACTTTTACGAGTTAGTCAAGCATAATATCTCTAAACTTAAGTGAGTGATGTGCAAGATTATATAGTATTGCAGAGAAATTTGAAAAAAAAAGATGATTTTCTATTTTCTCAAAGCGATATTTTCTAACTTCAACGTGCAACTCTTTACTCAGTCTAGGAAAAAAGCAATATGTAGCGCAATAAAATTCTTAAAAAAATCAACATTTTGAACGCGGTGGGTGAGGCTCGTGTCGGTTTGGAAAAAAATTCGCACTGGTCTTCTTTTCACCAAAGGCAGGTAAATAAAATAAAAATATCGATTAAGATGTGGATATTTCATCATTTTTTTGGTCTAAGAGCTACTACGTACTTTTACGTATACTAATACGGAGAATTATCGAGCTCCACAAGGAAATTACACATATCATGCAAATAAAGGATGCGTTCTAAAAGTAATGCAATTACATTAATCGTGCCGCTCCTATTGGTTGGAGTGGAATCAAACTATTTGGAGTATGTTGGGGAACCCTAAACCTTGCCACGAAATCAATCTCAATACTCTCGAAACTGTGAAATCGGCTGGACGTCAGTATTTGTAAACCTCTTCGCGCCAACCGTCTCACGAAAGACCAACCGAGAGGAAATATTAAGTGAACTTTTGCAACGTATTGAAAATAAACCTGATTATTTGGACAACGTCGTCACTGGTGATGAAACCTGAATTTCTGAATACGACCAAGAAACTAAACGCCAAAGCTGTGAGTGGTACACCGACCAGTCCCCCAAGCCCAAAAGGCAAGAATGAGTAAATCAACAGTGAAAACAATGCTCATTTTCTTTTTCGACATTAAAGGAGTGGTCCATAAGGAGTTTTTTTTCCACAAGAACAGACAGTTAACACTACTTACTATGTGGATGTGCTGGAAAGACTGCGAAAAAGGGTCATCAGGACGAGAAAAGACATCTCCGCTACCGGGCAACTCCATCACGACAACGCACCTTGCCACAACGCGCTACGAGTCCGCAAGTTCCTGGACAAACACCGGGTGCCAACGCTACTTCACCCACCCTATGGTCCTGAAGTCACCCCAGTAGACTTCTTTTTGTTCCCTCTGTTTAAGGCAGCCCCAAAAGAAACCCTTTTTCATCCATAAAAGGGATCCAATCAGCCGTGACGAAGACCTTGCGAGAGGTCTCAGAAGACACCTTCCAAGGCGCGAATCAGACATGGCAGAATCACTGAAAAAACTTGTAGAGGCCCAAGGATATAACTTTGAAGAATTCTAAGTGTTTGTGCAAATATGTTCGATAAAATACTTTAAAAAAGTCATTGCATTACTTTTGGTCTGCTCAGCGACCCATTCTTTCTGAGTCTCAGGGAGGCCGGCATCAAAGACCTTTTCGAAATCTTTCGTTCGATGATTTAGTCATACAATTCCTGGTCGTTGTTGACAACATACAGCGCAAGGATACCTTAAACCACAGAAATCAACTCTAAGGCTGGTTTAATAGTTAAAGATAGAGGTCACGTGGTTAAAAGTCCAACCGTGTTAGAAGTTCACGCACCAAGGTGGAGGAGCCAGTACCTTTCTCTGTTCCAGCGAGACTTACTTGGGGAGTTCCCCGGTCAGTAGCTTATAGCTCTGTCCACTGTATTACAACGTCCCCACGTAAGATTACTCAATGAATTACATGATAATACTACAGTGCATATTATTCCAATGGAAAAGGGGGAGTACAAGAATAGTATCGTGATGCCGGACTTCCTCTATGCTCCTCTCCGAAGATTTCGAACGAAAAAGGGTCAGAGAGAGATAAGAAAACGGAGACCCTCGGGGAATTCTACGACGCGTGAAAGAGAAATCCAGTTAGTTGCTACTTTCAACCTGCGAAGCACATAGGCTGCAAAATTGAGAACATCTTTTCTGGACGGATCGTATGTGCATGCCTACATGACACGTACGTATGGGCCAGCAGGGTATATTGCGCTCGGACGTCGGCCCTCCCAGCGGCATAAAAATGAAGGAGAGAAAAAGAAGAGGGATGGGGAAGGAAAGGAATCGAAGACGGCTCACCCATCGCAGTCGGAGAGTCACGTGCGAGAGGGTGGGGGTGAGGGAAGGAATAGGATGATTGGGCTCTTTTGGAGGGTGGGGGGAGAGGGCGTTCGGATGTGTCAGCGAGATTCTCGACTTCGAACATCGCGGCGTAGTATCGAAAAAGGTCGATTGGTCGACTGACCAAGGACATGGAATAAAATATTGTTATTAAAATTTTTGAATCTATCTATCCGAAGGTTGTACCGATAGGCGAGGGTGGATCTTACCCAATAGCACGCCCAAGAGCGTTTTACAGTCACATATCTGGGTTTGGGGGTCTTCCTCTCCCTGTGGAAGTTCAGATCCGATATCCAAAATACCATGCCCGCCAAGTTCCGAATGAAACATTAATGAGAAGAAATTAAAAATTCAAATAGATGCTCTTACTCAGAATATCCTCAATATATACTACATAGATGTTTGTACCAAAATTTACTATTTTTCCTTTCTGAGAGCTTAACATGGAAAAATAATTTTTAATCGCTACAGGCATTGATGCCCATACATTATTTATCACACATTTATTTTTATTGCAGTTTCATTTCGATCCAAATATTGGTCGATTTCGGACCTACATTTTTCCCTCTCTGAAGATCTTACGACCGAATTGCTTGTCCGATCGCAAATCCTCTTTACTTGACCTACAAATTTGTACCTTGGTCTCTCTCGTAACATTGACACCTTTTATTTTATTCCCTTCTGGCATGTTCAGAATAAATTATTATGTCTCGAAGTGTGAGCGAACAATATAGTTCTTTCTTCCCTTAAAGCATCTCATATGACTTCTTTCTTTTCAACTCTCCAGGGTATTTCTTTTCACGTTTCGCACTTTACATTTCACTTTGATCTTCAGCTATTCACTGCGAGGCAGCAGGTTTCGATGACCTTCTAGTCCTCTCCGGAATTATTTTCTATTGAATCATGTTTCAGATAGTTGTATATAGGAGTTCTACAACCCATACGAATGTTTTCATTAACTATTTTTTTGTCTGCAGAAGTGTCATTGTTGAGCATAGTAATTGCCACTCTCTAAAGGAGTTCATGTGTCACCATTGCGGTGCCCTGACTAATAAGACTATTGTGATACTTGACAGACTTCTCTTGGGTCGCTGTCATTCCGCATGAAGGTCGCCAGCAAAAAATCGATATTCGTGAAAATATGACGTTGTAGAATCAACTGTGTAGCATAATACGCATAATAGGTAAATACGATTTCGCATCATTAGAGTCCACGTTGAGTCTTAGCTTGACTAAATTAGAGGGGGTGCGTGGAGGTGCCTTAAGATCACGGAAGGAGTCAATCAAGCGCGTTTGGATGGTACCGATATATTGGCAAATTATTATATCGATATTACTCTACTACATCCGCTTCACGTACGTGCATTCTCTCTTCATTTCATATCCAAGATCGCCATTGAAAGTGGAATATCGTACAGTGTGCACTCATATCGAAATATTGTCTTTACATTGCGTTGCTACACATTGCATTCACTGGCAAAATTCCTTTCCGATGGACATCGCAAGTAGGCATAACGACAAATTGCAGTCGATACCGTCGCAATATCGCGTATCTCTACCTAAGGCAAGGCCCCGGGAAGGAAGTGGGGAAATAAGGAATTCGTGGTTTGCAGGGGGGGTGGGGGAGGAGGAATGGCGGAAGAAGGAGGGCGGAGGGTAAGGGACGAAGGGTGTCGGAAGGGGTTTGCGGGGATTGCCCTTAAACGGAAGCGAAGGGAAGAAGGGTTGCGCGGTCAGGAAGGAAGTCCGAGGGTGTTTGGAGGAGGGAAAGAGCTCGGAGGGATAGCAGAGGGAACTCGAGTTATACGCATGTAACATGTACATATATATATATATATATAGCGCCCCCCCACCTACTCCAAGTGGTTCGATCTCACTGCGACCAATAGGAACGGCACGGGAAATGTAATTGCATTATTTTAGGAACGCACCCTGTACTCGTATGTATATTAGTATGGAGCGGTTGGGAAGGGTGGAAGGGGTGTTCTTTCACGGTGGATTCGGGTCGCCCCGGAAGATAGTAAGGAAAACCGCCGTCCTCCAGAGAGAAACGGTGCTTAGGTTTATCACGTTGGAAGGGAAAACTCGAATCAGTGTGGTGGTGCAGTGATTCCCATCCCGAGGTTTCGAGTTCGAACCCTGGAGGTAGCGGATTTCACAGCGGCATTCCAATCCATGCTTCCGTGTGGAGAGCACTTCTAGTACCGTAAACTCGCTGTCGAACGCAACACTTAACTGTGTGACACCTTTGAGCGTCGCATCAAGCGGGGGCATGACCCCCCCCCCACCGGGGAATATTGCTGGTTTAAGTCAAATCAAAAATGTATATTGTTAGACACCCGTAACCAATTTTGAATGCCAATTGTTCCACGAGGATATGATGATTTACACCTTTCTTTAAGGTTATCAAATTATTTTCGCACATATATGAAATCATCTTAGAGGTTTTCTATATCCGTGACTGACTTATTGAGGCCGTGGGGGTCTTTAATAGGAAGCTTATTGGGGGAGCCGGGTTTGCTTTCATCATCCATTATTGTGACCTAAATCCTATCTTCCACCCAAATACCAACCTTTTTTCAATGAAACAAATGGTGAGTAGAATAGTCAGTCACCTTCAGCACAGCTACAATTACTTCTACGAAGAATCGGAAGTCGTTTTCGATTAGGATAGTACTTATGGCGGGTATGAAAGGATCGGAGAACACTGGAATGGTTTTATTCTATACTAATTGAAATGATTACTATCAGGAAACATTTCAGGCCCAATGAGAATAATTCTATCAGTGAAATCTGTCCGCCGCTGTTGCGAGCAGTTCCAAGAAATCTTAAACTTAAACCGTCTATATTTGCACCATGTGACCTAAAAGGAGTTATAACGATCAACCACAAAGGAAAGGAAATGATAACGTATAAATTTGAGCATCTTCGCAATTTAGCTTAGTTTTCTCCGTAAACCGTAGCAAATTAATTATCATTAATGAGACATTTAGAGCACCTATGAAATAAAATGTGAAAGTCTCTCCGGTTATATGCGTTTTCTTGCGGTGATACTATCATTTCTTATCACGTAATACGTGATTGGTGCTATAATTTACTTCATGGAATTTCCATTCTAAAAAAATGTTCCTAAAGAATTTCCTTTACAATGGACAAAGTTGGCACAGTAACATAAAGTACGTATCAATATAAATTAATTGGTGTAATTATTATTAATGGTATTCTACCGTTCAACATCCAAAACCTACCTTAACGGGTAGATTTCCTATAATACTGTTTAACATGGCCTTTGGATGGACACAGACTAAATCTGAACTTTGTCCCTCCTAACAAAACACAATCTGACATCTCTACAATAAGCCATTCTTCAATTCTGCTTACTTCTTTTATCAATTCCATCCAATATGCTCCTCCTAGTCCTACCATTTCCTCACCTGCCTAACGTTCTCTCCTCTATTACATCCTTCAATATCCATTTATCGATCAAAATACTTCGCATCCACCTTTCCCTCCTCCTTTGGATTTCTCCCGAAATTCCCCTCTCCTCCCTCACCATGCCTGGCACATCCTCATTTGTTTCCCTTTCTGTCCAGTTCGTTTTTTCCATCTTACTCCACAAACGCATTAAGCTTCCAATCTATGATTTAAATGAAGCGAAATCTTAAGATGGAAAATAAAAGTTGACTTCAGTCTTCAGGCACCCAGCAAGCAGCAATTAACCATCATGAATTCGCCTATGGGACACCTACTGCGTATTTCATTGCATAGATACAGACCAAAGTGAGCTGCGACCTACTCAATAGATTGGCACCAGGGTTACGTCGCTCCGGGAAAATTCACTCGGTGACCTTTAGAATCTGTCCTTATCCACCGAGTCGTCCGCGAAGGAAGAGAGAAAGGGGTCAGAGATCACCTCAGAGAAGGAAGTAAGGAGGGGATGGGGCTGGGGAAAAGGGGAGAATCCTGGAGAGGACTTTGGGGATTATCGGGAGTGAATTGAGACGACGGGTTAGAGGAGACTGTCTCAAAAGGGGGTCGCGCACGTGGATTCGGCAGAAGGTGTGGGCGAGATTCTTCCTTCCTTTTCCCTTCACGCCGAATCAAGTGGGGAGGAAAAGAGAAGGGAAGGAGAAAAAAAGATAAGGACTTACATTAGTATGCCCACATGAAAAGCTTTATTTCCAGACCCGCGTTTCTTCCACATGAGATATTATCATGAATGGAAGGCACGCAATTATTAACGGTGCTGGTCGTTATTGTTAACTTGATATTCAATGCATTCGTATTCGAAACCAGGATTAGGGAGTATAGCTTGTTGAGTGGGCATTTGTTGGCGCCAAGTATTTCATTTTAGTAAACAATAAAGTATGAATGAGTAAGACATCGTTTTCTTTGGGCAAAAATTTGACGGGGCTGAAGAATTGTGGAAAATTCAGAAGGGGAGATGAAGGGAATGAATACAGGAAAGGCTAATACTTGAAAAACAACAAATGGAGAAGACATACTTATCTCTTTGGGACGATTTGGTTCCTTCTTTGAAATAGCCCAGAGAGTTTAACGTAGCTGAAGGTTTCAAAAAATGTTTTTCGCCATCATATCTTGAATTAATAATTGTCGTCACATGTGCGATTACACCAGCTCCAATATCAGCTGAAAACCAATATATCAATTGAAATTTACGTAAAATAAAAAAAATGTGAGGTCAGAAATTGCCTTTATACACGTAACTGTATTTTCAGCTAAACTATTAATCAGAACTGCAGAACTCATTAACAGCATTTAATTAGAGGTATATTATAGCTTAGAAATTCAGCATAATTTTTCAATAACACTCCTAACAATAAAAATCTAGTAAGCTCGCGCCATTTGATAAATTCGAACCACAGTTACGAAGTTTCAACATGTCTGCCCTTCATAACGTGGCATGCAAAGGAACTATTTACTGCCCGTCCTCAGAACTTCTAGTGTGGATTTTGCGAAAGCAATACTTATGAGAGAACAATTAAATTGAATGAAGAAAATAATTTCATTAAAATTATTGCTGCAACACACACTTGTAACTTCAAAAGGATATCCTCTACACTTAAATGAATACCACACACAATAACGAATTAAAAATCCATTACGAGTTTTAGAAAAGGGAAATTTTTTTGAGTAAAAGGTCAAGCTTAAATTGTTTATACTGCAGAACATTAAATTTGACCCATTTATAATTTCCTTGGTTGTTTTATCAAAATATTCGCAAAACTCCCGACTATGCTAGGCAATTGAGGACGGTCTTTTGTCAATCCGATCTTGGAAAGAGAAGTACATTGAATTTTTTTCACATTATTTAGCCGATAACGCTCAGCGAACACTCTGCCACCTTTCCGAAAGAAACGCCTTTAAAAATTTTTAGCTTCACTTGATGCTTCAAAGTTAACAAAGGAGGTCTGAGGCTTCAAAGGGAGATCCATACTTGTAGCTTGTTTTCAAAGAGCTCAGCCTTGGTCCCTGGACGGTGTCGTTTACATGCTTGCTATCTTTAAAGACCGGAGAAATTAATTGCTGAGACCAGCAGCGCCGATGTCCGACATGGTTAGAAGCACGTAAGCAATGGATTTGGGATCTTGTCCGTATGTGAAAGAATATGGATAATTGATTATCAATCTATAAATATTATATCTTCGTGAATTAAACAGATCATTTAGCAAACTGAGCTAATTGGTTATCACAAGATAATAACGACAACAGTCAACATGGTTACCGATCATCAACAAGTAACATAGAAATACCCAACTTATATGATTACTTGTCGAGTACATTGGGACCTATATCAAATATTTAAGTGCAACAATACCAAAAATTGTAACTCAGCATATTACTGCCTACCATGAGCGAAACGTTTTCCATTTTCATTACTGGGAAGATAACATTAACAGAATAATCAATCAAGCCTTTGACACGCAAAGAAGACATTTGTGCCATAGGAAGCAGACTCACCAGTGACGGGATAATGTTAGTGGGCCGAACAGTCGAGGCAAGGAAGACATTCAATTAGTCAAAATTGCAAGAAACATCTAGGGATTCACGTAATATAGCGAGGAAACGTTTTGGAACATGATTTTATAAAACTGTTAGGCACAGACAATGATAGTCACAGAATAAAAAAGGATGTGGTTATAGGAAATGTAGTATCACAGAACTAATAAAAATAATTATTCAGGGAAAGAAGTAAACACTTCTTATATTGCATTTTTCCTTCGACTGCGATGATAGAGAAATTAATTTCGTGAGTTCATCACCTTAACATGCACGTCTTCTCCTGCCTTTTTTGCCATACGCTAGCTCAATTTTCGTTCAGGACGGAAATGATAAATTTAATAGCTCCTGGATTCTGCATTCTCAGGTTTTACTGCGTTGTGTATGAACTTTGAAAATGAAAATATAGGACAAAGAAAATAGCGGACGCTCTCCCTGGACCGAAGGACAAAATCCCGAAAGAGTTCGGATGAAGGAACACCTCCGGGCAACAACGAATAAGCAGTTTCACCTGTCGGTCATCTCCGAACACAAATGGAGTGAACCCGGTCACGACATCTTATTCCTAGAAGCAAACGTCATAGCAAAGGAGAGTAGATATTACCCACGACTCATTAGAGAAGCAATCGAGATCGCCAAAAACCCAGAGAACATCATTAGAGATGAAGGCTACCATCTCCACAACGCGTGGAAGACAGTTCTCCGGAAACGGACTAATCAGCGAGCAGCCACTGGACGGGACCACCCAAATAAGGGCGGCCAAAATCCGAGTCCCTCATCTTCGACCTGAAGACGCCGAATGCAACTTCAGCGAAACTGTTGACGGCATTAAACAAAAACGCGGTGAAACCCGAGAATACAGAATCCTTCAAGCCACCGCCGCGAAAACCTACGCAGTTTAATAGCTCCTTATACATTTTTAAACATACAAAGAGAGCTCAAATGTCCTCATTGCACTTTCTTATGCTCAGTGACTTGTGGTTCACTTAATCTGTTCTCCCTTCTATACTCGCCTAACTCATGTCTTACGACCATATCCAATGAGGTTATTTTCTCCGTAGAATGAAATAAGGACATTCTATCTTGGTCCTCTGAGAGAAAACTTCGTTCGTGAATCGATGATTCCATTTACCCTTCAACATCGTTCTAAAACACCATCACTTTCGTTTCTTCCAAACTTTTCAGCCGCGAGAACTCCACGTCACACTACCACAGAAAAGCATTCGTCGCATGCATGTCATTTGAATGTTTGCGCACAAACAGGTTCATGCGTGGCAGATGAGTGCACATTTTTGATAATTAGAACAAATATATGTTATCCGTAGCGGCCGACGAACCCAATAATTTCACGGGAATCAGCAGCAAAGCCGAATGGACCTGCAATCGTTTCGTTGAGTATTCAACGCCCGGAGCGGGGGTGTTGGGAGGGTGGGGATTGAGCGTGCGGTCGGCGGGGGGAGGAGGGGAGGAAGATGGGCGGGGGAAGGAGGAGTTGAATGGAGGGAGGCGCGGGGAGAGAGAAAGGGGAGCGTGAAGAGGAGGATGAGAGGGAAGAAGGGGAGTGAGGAGAGAAAAAACGGGGAAACGGAGAGTTTTTTTGAGGAGTGGCGCTGAAGGGAAGCTGGAAAAGGGTTGGCTATTTTGGTACATGGCACCCCTTCCATCCTACCACGTCGACTTCGCTCCGTCGTCAAAAAAAAATAAAGCACGTCTCTCCTCTGCTTCTTCAAAGACCTATTTACTCCACCTTGGAAGGGGCGGGATGATCCTCACAAGGGGGCCGCGCTCCGCTCAAAGATTTTGCTCACTTTTTTTTAGCCATTATTACACTCGAAATGTGTTTTTTTCATCTCTACCACTCTTCTTCTCGCGGAGTACAAAAGAAAAACTTTTCCCCACCACTCTTCCATCCATGCTAGAAAATATTTTTTTCGCCGGAAACATTTTGTGAAAACGTTCTCGTTTTATTTTCTAAAAAATATTAGCATGCATGTCTTTTGATACCGGAGAAAATATTGAGGGGATAAAAAGGGTGCGGTGAGCAAAGAAATGAAGTTTGGACGAGATGATGAAATGGGAGTGATCGTGGCGATGGTTTTACCCGAGACAGAAACCACATCCGAACGTAAATAAGTTCGTAAATATGCATGTGAAGGAAGATCGATCTAGTCGTAAAAGATACCCGAGGAGAAACGAAAATGGACCGGACCAGGAAGTTCATTCTAAACTCTAATCGAAAATTTTGATCTTATGAGAAAGAAAATCTAAATTTATTGTACTAATGTAATCAATTAAATTCATTCAACTATTTGGTTAAGAAACACTTTTCATAGAAATTATACTGTGGAAAAGGATAAAATTTCTGAAATTATTGAGAATTGGTCGGGAAAGTACAGGGTCTGTCCCAAAAATAAGTAGAATGATATTTTTCCATCAATGCAGATAGCTAAAGTGGGGTGTATTGTAGTGGGAAAGGTAATGGAAGATCTTGGGAAAGCAACGCGATCCACGTCAGCCAACTGTGGAAATTTACAATGTGCGAATTGCTGCTAAACTGGACAACTGTTCAACGGTCAAGTCACGAATTCACGATGCACCTTTCCATAGAACAATGATGTGCAATACAATTGTGCATTAAGCTGGCAAAATTGGGTTCGGAGACCATAAAAAAGGTTAAGAATGCTTATGGAGATGGAGAAAGGTCCCAAGTAATGTATTTCTGCTTACACAAGATGTTCTGGGAGAATAACGAGAAGGTTGACGATGAGGAATGCCCTGAACATCCATCAAAAACACAGTGTGATGAAAATGTGCAATAATTGAGACACATGCTCGATTCTGATTGACCCCTAAGTGTCAGAATGTAAGCAGAAGAGTGCAAAATTCAGAAAATCACAGTGCACTGCATTTTTACAGACGATTTAGCCATGGGAAAGGTGCGTGCCAATGTGGTCCCCACAGTGCTGTCAGAAGACTGCTTGCGTGACAATCTTGCCTTGGACCTCTTGGGCCCCTGTGAAAAAGACCCGAATTTTTTAGAATAGGTGGTTACTGGTGGAGAGACATGGGTCTTTGAGTGCGACCCAAGTATAACCCCTTTGAGTACCCTTTTTAACCACTAGATTATGTCAAAGAGGCCATGACGAGGTGCCTGAACGAGGATCATGTTGATGCCTTGAGAGGAAGAATACCACAACTGGGGAGGCAATGGCATTGGTGTGTCAATGCATTAGGGTGCTTTCATGAAGAATTTTAGCAATTTTTACTCTGATCTGCAATAAAATTTTTTCCCCAGATTTATTTAACTTATTTTTGGGGTAGATCTTGTACGTGTAATTTAAGGGTAGAGGGAATGTCACCCAAAATCTAATAGAAAAACAGGTCACATTTGCCTTTATTACAAAATACAAAGAAACATTGCTTTCGTATTCATAATAAATCCAGTAATTACTTCTAATTTCTACAGGAAGGACGCATTGGGTAGCTCATAGAGAAAAATAGCAGATGACGCAAAGCTGATCGAATCATCTGACCAAGACAAACCCATATTGTTGGGCATTTGAATTTGATTGCTCCCTAAACTGAGATGGTTATCACGCCTTTCAGAAATACTAACGGCAAAAAGAACTTCCCGTTAAATTACTGGTTTTCCAATAAGCATCGGTCAGTTTAAATTTTTAATGAAAGAAATTAAAACACTTAGTGTATGATATATTTATGGATACCGATTAGGGCATGCTGTTTCAGGCTGTCTGTGATTTTTTTAATATAATGGCCAGGTGTCGACTTAGCCAGGGGAATTAGGAGAATCACTCATTTTCATCAAAAATCAAGGAACAATACGGAATAATTCCCGTATTAATATAAGGAAATGAGATCACGCGTTAGAATATTCCCGATGAAAGTTACGATTATCCAATTCTACGTAAGAGATGTGCGTGTTTAAATCATGTTAAGGATATTTCACATGCAAAAGGCATCAAAAACCTGAAATATTTGTAGGAGCGTCTGCCATGGGCAAAATTCTAGGCATCATAGCGCATAGGGTGAAAAGGAATGATAGTGAGCAACTACCCGTTCAGTGAGCGATGTAGAAATACTTTTGACGCGCCTTTCATCCATTTTTCCTGCCTCCATAGGATTTCTTTCAACAAACCCCTCTCCTCACCCACCATCTCCAGTACTTCCTCATTTGTTTTCCTTTCGGTCCATTTCACCTTCTCGATTCTTCTCGACATCCACATTTCAAAAGCCTCCAATCTACGTCTATCCTCCTGCTTCAGCGACCACGTTTCCGCGTCGTACATAGCTACGCTACATATCAGAGTTTTTACGAGTCTTGTCTTAACATCCCTACTCAACGTCCCCGTCATCAACTCCCTCCTCCTTGAGAAAGCCTCCTTGCCGAGCGCAATTCTTCTCCTTACGTTCCTACCACTTTGACCGCATTGGTCCAAAACACTTCCAAGATATATAAACTGTTCTTCCTGCTCCATTTTTCCCCTCCTATTTTTAAGTTTAGCTTAGCCATTTTCTTTCTGGAAAATCGCATAACCTTTGTTTCATTAATATTGATTCTCATCCCATATCTATCGCACTGAACCTCCAACTGTATTACCTGTTTCGTAGATTTCGAAAAAGCGTTTGATAGAGTGAATTGGGAAAAATTAATGCGTGTATTGCAGAGAATAGGAATGGATTGGAGGGACAGGAGACTGATCCGCAACCTGTACATGTCTCAGACTGCTCAGGTGCGAGTGGGGAACGGAGATTCCGGATGGGCAGTGTTGGGAAGAGGTGTAAGGCAAGGTTGCTCATTGTCACCGGTACTGTTTAACGTATATGTAGAGGAAATGATTAAAGAGGCATGGGAAGAACTGGAGGTAGGAATGAAAGTCGGAGGGGAATTCGTAAAATCGGTTAGGTTTGCTGATGATCAAGCATTAGGTGCTCAGTCAGCCGAGGGTTTTCCAGAATTGCTGAGTGAATTGGAGGTACAGTGCGATAGATATAGGATGAGAATCAATATTAGTAAAACGAAAGTTATGAGATTTTCCAGAAAGAAAAAGGCTAAGCTAAACATTAAAATAGGCGGGGAAAAAATAGAGCAGGTGGAACAGTTTACATATCTCGGAAGTGTTTTGGACCAATATGGTCAAAGTGGTAGGGATGTAAGGAGAAGAATTGCGTTAAGCAAGGAGGCTTTCTCAAGGAGGAGAGAGTTGACGGGGACGTTGTGTAGGGAGGTTAAGACAAGGCTCGTAAAAACTCTGGTACGGCGCGGAAACGTGGTCGCTGAAGCAGGAGGATAGACGTAGATTGGAGGCTTTTGAAATGTGGGTGTGGAGAAGAATGGAGAAGGTGAAATGGACCGAAAGGAAAACAAATGAGGAAGCACTGGAGATGGTGGGTTAGGAGAGGGGTTTGTTGAAAGAAATCCTATGAAGGCAGGAAAAATGGATGAAAGGCGTATTGAGCGGTAGTGGAATGTTGAAGAAGGTAATAGAGGGGAGAATGTTGGGCAAGCGAGGAAAAGGCAGGAACAGGATAAGGATGTTGGACGGGATGAAGGGAGGAAAGAAGTACACAGAGATGAATAGGGACATGATGTAGATGAGGTTGCTGGATTGGGTTTTGTTTGGAGTTACAAAATGTTTATTTGATAGTTGTGTCCATCCAAAAACCTACCTTAACCGGTAGATTACTTAATAATAATATATAAATTGATATATGACACTTTTGTGAAAGTCTCACGGACTTGAATAATAATGCATATTCAAGTAGCGGAGTTCTGTCCTTTTTCTTGAGAAAGGTGGTGTAGACCACCAAAAATTCGATATCGAATGAGTTTCTCTTTTTTGTATTCTATATGTAAGTACATATGTTTTATGTTTGTGGAATTAGCACATGTAGCCAAAGACGAAACACAGAAACACACAAAGAGAAAATAGTCGCCGAATTCCCTTCCATGTGCGCGTAAAAATGCAGTTCATGGAATGCTAGATCTTGTTTATCTTGAATGCTTTAATACTAGCATCACCTATTGTTGCCATGGATTCAACAGGGAGAAACTGTAAGCAAATCACCAATATTGTCACAAATTAAATGTTTTGACGTAAAAGAGACTGCAACCGAGTTCCTTTTTGTGTCAAGATATCCGTATGCAACACTCACTTAAATGTAGGGACATACAAAAAGAAAATAATGGGTGGATAAAATGCAAAGACTAGTCTAATGCTAAGCCACTCGGGATTTGTTTAGGAGCTGGCGCACTACCTGCACGCAAGACTGGAACGGAGAAAAGAAAAAGTTTCAAGGGCTCACGAATTTCATTCCGGAAACGACTTCCAAAGTGTGGGGGAGGAAATCTCTGACGCAAATCCTCTTTCCCTACTCTCTGGATGCATGCGGAAAAAGCCTACTCTCATTTTCGATGGAAAATCCTTTGATGACACGAGTGGCCTACTTGTTTTCCGACGAGGAGTAATAAAAAAAAAGATTAGTGCAGTAATTTGTTCTTAGCGGTCCAACCTGATAAAAACCATCTCATATCCCCTGAAATTGCGAGCCTCGATCGATTTTATTCTCATTTCTCCAGATAAATTCCTTTCTTATCAACGAAGATCAAAGGTTTGAACAAAACAAAGGGGGTAAAAGAGTCTTATGAGCGCCCCGCATATTTAACGGGGCCCAAAGGGTTCGCTGCAAAGGTTTGGATCACTTATTGCATTAATGAAGGGATTTTTTCTCCCTCCAGGACGTGGCCTTCTATGTTAATTTTCTTGTCTGGGCTTGCAAAGACGCTCGGCGCCCCTGGTTCAAGAGGGGTCCGGGATTTGATTGATATTTGACTCGAGTCAGGGTAAAACAAATAGTTTCAGACGCCCCGAAATAACTGATTGCCAGTGCCCTGAATTATCTACGACGTTGTCCCTCTCCTTCAAAGGCAATCTACTCGCATCCCCAGGTGAAAATAACGACGGGAAGCGGTGTTGCCAATCTCAGATCGCTCGAATAGCGTTATCGTCCCCTAACACGAAAAACTAGTCGCAGCAAAACCGTCAACGGCCTTAATTAAGACCACAAAGATATGCAAAGTGCATTTTCTGCGGAAATATTTTTGATGGAATTTTCTTGCGTATGACCGCGTCCAATGAAGTCACGCTCCAGTCTCAAGGGTTCTTCTTATTTTAGCTGTCCAATAAAATCTGCGAGGTCATTAAAATTGAATGAGACAGTCGAAACGAGAGACAATGGATATTGTAAAATCTCAACTCTTTCCGCGGAAATTCCTACGAAGTGGATTCCGTCGAAGCATGCAAGAGCATAATCTCCATGCATTACCGTCCCGCCAGTTATCTACACTATCTCAACGTGTATAGAAACCGTGACCACGAGAACATAAAGAAACCTATATAGCCGATAAACAAGTGGAGCAATCAGGTTTTTCTTATTCTCCTCATTTTCTATCAACGCATTCGTAGAACTCACATTTATGACGTTCCAACTCATGTTCTTCGAACTCATTGTATCAAAGGCAGCAATGTGTTACAATTTATGCAAAATTGTAAATCATTTCGTCGTAAAAACAATTGCTTTCCAGTAAAATGTTAAATATATATATATATGTGTGTATATATACATATATATATTCAATTATTTTAGGATCAACTTTGTGGAAGTTCATGTTCATTAAATGAAGAACACAATGTTTTTTTCCACTGTTATTCATTTGCGCACTACTAGTTTGCGTACTACTAGACGTCAGACCTGATGATGACGCCTAAGCGTTGAAACTAGTACGAAAATAAAGAACAGTGGAAACGTACATCGTGCTCTTCATTTAATGATATACACACACACACAGATATGTATGTGTATATACAGATATGTATGTGTGTGTGTATGTGTGTGTATGTATATAAATATATATATATATAAACACAAATATATCAAACCTTTGAAAACAGCACTTAAACATAGAAACACAGAGAAAGGACACTCACACATTCAGTTTTGACGTTTCGACGGCAAGGCCGTCATCATCAGAAGGAACAGAATCTACTATATACACCTATATACAGTATATTCATAGAGTGGACTCACACACAAACCTGTTTATGTATATGTATATATATATATACATATACATAAACAGGTTTGTGTGTGAGTCCACTCTATGAATATACTGTATATAGGTGTATATAGTAGATTCTGTTCCTTCTGATGATGACGGCCTTGCCGTCGAAACGTCAAAACTAAATGTGTGTATATATACATATATATACATATATATTCAAACTTGAAAATCCCGCCATACGGCGCACAAATATTCATTCAAACAGAAATAGGTATAAGGAAAGGGGATAGGAAAACACATAAAAGGCGAACACAGGACATGTGAGGAAGGCGGTTTTTGAGCAGACCACGAAAGTAAAAATATTTCCTTATCCGGGATTTGAACCACGGACCTTCCACTTCCATATATATATATATGTATACATATAGGTCCGATTATATATATATATATATATATATATATATATATATATATATATTTGTTTATATACAGGTCCGATTATTATATATTATACACGTGTATATATGGACTGATTCCGCTATATGAATCTACTATATATAAGTATATACAGTAGATACTGCTCCTATATTAAGTAGATTCGGATGATGAAGACCGTGCCTTCGAAACGTCAAAACCAAATATGTGTGTACTTTCTCCTTGTTTCTATGCTTAAATGTTGTAATAAAAAGATTGAATTTTATGTATATATATATGTGTGTGTGTGTGTGTGTGTGTGTGTCATCGTTTAAGAGCGTTCTTTTTCGAGTATATATAGGAATGGGATATACTATATACATACAGTATATGTGTACTTATATGTGGGTCGCGGTAGTCCAGGGGTAAGAGCGTTGGGCTACTGAGAAGAGGGCCTGGGTTCAATTTTCCAGACAAGTCTCTCTAGACTCTTTCAGATCCACTCAAGCTATGTGATTTTTCGGATACCAGATGTTGCTTACACATACTCATGGGCAATATCCATCCGAATATTACTTATTTCGCAACCGAAAACTTGTAGGGTGGCGTGTAAATAACAAGCCCTAAAATTTTGAACATCGCATTTCAAGCACCAAAAACCGACATTATGTAGATAAATTTGAACAAAAAGATTATTTAAGGTGGTGAATTATGTAAATAAGCACAGCGGCGTGTAGAAATTAACCTCCTTTAATATTAATTTCAACACAATAAATGACTACTACGAAGATGTACTTAGATTCTTTAACTCGAGTGTCTCGATTTTTTTTGTTGAATATAGCACCTAAATAAGAACACTTTGCTCCATCTCTCTATCAGGTGTGGGGCAGAGGAAATTTTCTCGGCGGATATTTTTAGCGTTCTGTCGCACTTTGTTCATTATATTGTCCGTAGAGGCTTATTTTATTCATTTTTCCGCGTACGAATAAATCTATGACACACCTTTTCCGGCTCACTTGGGCACTATGGGACGCTAACACTGGATTTTCCGAGTTCCTGTGTTTATTATTAGTTCACCCTTATCACCAGACCGTCGACAGCGTCAATGTTTTTGAACCGGCAGGAAGTGCTCTTGAATTACTCCGCGAGTGGATAAGATAGCAGAGGGGAAGCATTATTTTCTATCCGAACCTTTCTTAAAACCGCTTCCACGTCCACAAATGGGGAATTCGTATTCACGAGGAGATTTAGATGTTTCTGAAATATTTGAGCTTAACTATTATTGTAGATAAAAAAAATATTATGATGAAACCAATGAATTCCATTACGATAATTTTTCTGAATTTGCGGTCAGTTAACGCATGGGTTTAGAGTTTGACTCCTGGCCAAAAGACCACGGTTCAAATCTGGGTGACCACTCTGAATATTGTAAGGTTCACCCACGACCTGTGGTATTTTTCCAGATGATTAGGGGATATCATAAGTGGCACATTGATGAAAACTTAATCCTCCTGCCCCGATCTATCAATGTTACACACCGCAGGGCTTAGGACGAGATGCCTGTGAAACACCTTTAGATTTATTGCAGTTTTTCCGCCAAAATTAACGGTAGAATGACGAGCAGGCATCCTCCTGAATTAGGCGAAGACATTTCATTCACCAACCGCGAAATGTTTGTATGCAAAACCTTATTTCGATGAAATACTTATTATTTGCATTTTATTTCTTGCAGAATTATGATCTCCTTGGTAAGCCAAGAAAAAGTAGGATTAAAGCAAACAGTATAACTGCACATTTGTCAAATTTGCAATCGACTTTCTTAACAATTACAAAAAACCTATGAAGAAATAGTAAAGGGTTTCGGCCAAGATTGATACTTATCCATTACTGGAGATATGCTAGGATATTTCCTGACATCCAAATCAGAACGGGAGATGGATTATTATACCACAATCTATAACTCAGGTGTTGAAAAACGCAGATATATTATAATTAACAGAATTTATCAACAGCGGAAATAAGCATTAGCAGGTTTTTTTCTGATTGGCCTAGGCTAGGGTTAAAAATAGAACGCACTCACTCATACACGACTCCTTTCGATCCCTGGCAACATATTACCTTCGCCCTCTTTCCTCTCGCGCAGATAGTCATATTTCTCTTTTCTGGAGGGCAGGCAACAGCACCGGCTTAGAGTTTCATATATCTCTGAACCAATGCCAATAAAGTGCCTTATGAAAACCGGAATCTCGACTCGCAGAGTTTACGTCAGATGACTTCTTAGAGACCGCCACTCCAAACGTACGCCAGACTTTTGCAAGGAGAAACGAAATAAATTACTCGAAGAAAATCAGGAGAGATTTGCGGAGATGCCTAATGATATTTAATTTCCATATTAAGGACGTTTTCATAAAAAAAACTATGAAATGAATAAGTAACTGTCATCCTGCAGTTAAAAAAATTAACCCTCCAACCTGACTAACAAAAACCTTACTGTAGGAACGTAAGAATGCAACAGTGTGTACATCACTGGGATTAAAGAAAGGGGTGACGAAAGGTTCACTATAATAATAAACTCCTGTTAGATGAATATAATAAACTGACTGTCATTTTGGCCATGAGATTTAAATCGGGCGCTGATATTCTGATTTATCATAAAAATTAAAGACAAAACGAGTTAGTGTTTTCCTGGCGCATGCTGTCAGCTGACGCCTACACGTGGGGTGCTAGATGAATCAACGTCTTGAAAAGAACACTTAGCCAATGAAACGTTGGCTCCTCAATATTTCTGAAGACGTCTCAATCACAAAGATAAAATAATTTTCCATTCATTAGGTAACCTCCATTGCGACCAAATGACCTAATGTCGTAGCTTAGAAAACGAGTAAAAAGTGATGCTACCTCTCGCGGTACGGCTAAGATACTTCATTTTAATTTTAAATTATTCACGCTCGCATATGATCTTGAATAGGGTACGCGGTAGCCCAGGGGTAGAGCGTTGGACTACTGACCGGAGAGGGTCCGGGTCCGATTCCCGGGAAAGCCTCTCTGGGCACCCTCAGCTCCACCCTAGCTGTATGATTTTTCGAGTACCAGATCTTCCTGGGACAACATAACCGGCACAGGGAAAGGCACTGGCCCTCCGCTACCCTGATGTGTGAATTCCACACGCATTTGCGGATAGTACTGGTTGAACTCTACTACCATCACCCTCCAAACCGAGTAGTTGTGGTTATTATGGGAGGCGACCGGCAGCTGAGGTCATTTACGCCATTAGGGATGGACATGAGAGGATGAAGGGCGTTGAGAAACCCGGCGTCGTCATTAGCCTGCTCGAAAGGCGCCATGGGGTCCGCAGCGCCGGGTCCTCAGGGTGGGAAGCTAGAACGTTTGCCACCGCACCATCCCGATCCCCTTACCAAACCGATCTTCGGGCTGATTACTATCTTTGGGTTTCTATGGATCTTCAATAATCATTTAGGCAAACTTCTGCCAGCAAGATATCCTGATATCCTGTGGGATAATAACGAAAAAATCTTAGAAACACAATTTTCAGCAAAAACAAGGGAAAGGATCAATTGGAAGGCTTTAGATTGGAACCTAGACTTCAACAATGATTCTTCTTCGCGTGTTTCTCATTTTGGGCTTGATTAGGTTCCAAAGCGGTCGAGGAAAGTTCCATGGTAGGGAATCACAACGCTGTACCACACAAAATTTCCAGTTTGCAACAATCACAACACTTTCCTAAGTTAACTGAGAAAATAAAAGATTATGGTGGAAGGCAGAATTACGGACCAAAAAACATGAATTTAAGTATTAATGATTAAATTACATAGTGACGTCTCACGTTGAGAAGGCTTCACTGGTTGGGGACACTTAAATATAGGTTTCGACTTGAGTAATGGGTATAAAACCAACGACTTAGGAAATCCACTTCAATGACGAAGTGTTCCTATGTTATTAAAACTTTGATGACGGATCAAATCCCACCTAGTCTCCTATTTTTCTTTAAAATTAGTCACCTGAACCCTTCGAGATAGAAAATAACCTTGCAATTTGTTACTTATACAACTTTGTAATTTATACATACAAAGTAGGCTTGATAATTAAGTAATTTAGCTTCAAGGGTTTCACCAATAGGTTTTATCACCAGCCTCTTAAGTTATGACCACTATCATTATTAGATCCCAATCATCAACCACGTTTAGAATGTAAATCTGAATTGATCCGAACACTTCTTCCTCTCCACTTACGGTGTCATTCTCAAAAAATTAATGATCCACAACTGTTGATAATACATAAATAATAATAACAAATAAATATTATTATATCATGACATTAACACAATATATAATGTCTCTTAAAGAAGACTATCATGAATCAACGAAGTTATTTCCACAATACTCTGTACTTAGTATTTTTCCAAAAAGAAACAATATCATCTCCTCCTGCTAAATGTTTTCGCGATTTCCTCACAAAGCTTGTACTTAGCTCTCGATTATGGTATCAAGGAAATAGATCCGTATATGGCCTTCCCTTTCTCAACTTTTCCTTCGTTGACTGCCAATTATTTTCTATTATTATGCTAATGACATAAGTAGTTTCGTCGACGCGCGTATTTTCTCTTTTGCAATCAAAATTATCCCGTTTAATTAATAAAAAGTAAACATTCCATTGCCACACATAAAAATCGAGAGGAAATCTTTACGTACATTTCAGAGTTTTCTGCTTCTTCGTAAACAATTCATAAGGTGTCACCAAAGACATAGAGGCAAAAATGAATTGAAATACATTCGACGTGACATCCATTTTATAGAATACAGCTATGCACAAAATGCACTCCGTTTACCGCTCCGTTTAATAAAAGTCCCACGGGCGGAAGTATACATTTCAAAAAGCAATATCAGTCAAGGATAGTAGTAATAGTAATTGCTTAGAAATCTTATTCCAAATTTTATTTATTTTCAACTTCATGGGTTAACTGTCAACGGTTAACCACCCTCTTCCGTCAACACTATAAACTGCGGAATCTGTTTTCCTGCTGGTCCCGAAAAAAAACTTGTCTTGAAACGGGGATTCCGGATCGTGTTTTGTTATAAATTTTTTTCTTTGGTACTTCTATGCATATATACAAATAAATATATACACACACACCATAATAATCTCTTCAATACTCCGAATGGAGAAAATAAATAATTGGATTCAACCAGGTGCCATTAAGGAAATAAATCTTGCACTTAAATATTCTAAATACGTTCATAGATTCTTTAAAAAAAGTGGGAGGTAGACTTTCTTATATCAAGTGTTTCGTAAGTGTTTTTACGAAGTAAATTTAGGAACGGTCGTCTCTTTTTGCATTATCGAACGTTGGATTGGTTTCACGTCAATGTTAGCGTGAATCGACGATACAATCGCTCGGAGAAAACTAGGTGGGATCCCTCTCGCTGACCTTTTCGGGCCGGGAACTATTTTAGGAGATTGCTTTGGTTCCGGCATTCGTTCAGGAAACAGAGGCCAAAAACAGTGGGAAGCCAAATACGGTAAGGCCATTCCCTTCGGGCTCTCGATTCGTGACTTCATTCTCAATCATCGACAGAGCGTGTTACTGCATGGTCTTCCTTCCAGGCTCCCTTTGATCCTCTAGTTTACCCTTAGTTTTTCCGCAAATACCCATTTTTCTACAAAAGGTTTTGTCAACATTAGAGTATTTAGAGTAGTAAGGCCTTGTCACAATCAAATAACAATAATTAAATTTTACTACAGTAGAAATTAATTGCTTCTCCTGGATTTCTAAATGTCAATGGAAAAATAAGATGTCATTTACGAAACTTATCGTACGAAGTGTATCGAGTGAAATGATACCCATTGTTGTTACATTTCACCAAAGTATTGATCTGTTCCCCGAGCCCAAGTCCACGAATTGCGACATGCGACAACAATGGTCGCCTTTTCACCTGACGCGTGTACTCGAAAAAGTTCAGTGATAGACACCCTTGTGTAGTTGGGTCATCAAGGGCAGATGGGGCATTGGGGGAAAGGGATAGGCAGGGTTTTCACGTTAGCATTACCCTATCCATAACGGAAGGAGCAAAGGGGTTCAAGGGTTTAACTCCCTATCCAACTTGTGGAGCGCTAAAGCTGCTACTGGAGTGTTTTCAGCACCCAGACAGGGATAGGTAGACCACTGAATAAACATGGATCTGAACCCAGACCCCCGTCGTGATCCGGGTGAAGTTGTTTAGAATTTATTACACGGAGGAGCATTGAAATCTTAACTTCTTATATATATATATACACACAAATATATATGTACAAGGGTGTTCTGAAAAGTTTATCTTCTGATGAAGACGGAGCTCAATTCCGTCGAAATCATTAATGCACACGAGTATATTTTCATATACATGCGTGTGAAATAATAATGCGTGCATATACATTACTATATTCTACCGGTTAAAGTATACTTTGGATGGACACAACTACCAAATAAATATTTTGTTTCTCCTAACAAAACACAACACAACGAAAAATATACACAAACATGCATTTAAGCTTTACGCAATTGCTAACTAGAATAAGAGTCAGCATAAAATTCTAACACGCACACCATTCCCTTGAACGCAACTCGTCACTCGTATCCACTATATTGTATTTTTGACATTGCGTCAATAATAGCGCCGATATCTGTGGCGAGGCATCAGGTCGCGGGCGGGACTCACACGCTCCAATCTCGTCCCGCAAAATTAAGTCACCTAATCTATCCATTCCGCCACCCTCCCACGCATTACTTCCCCCTCTCCACCTAACCGTCTCGCATATCCCCCATCACCCTCGGCATCCCTGCCACCTTCCTCGCCTTGAACTTCACGAGACAGTGGCGGTTTTTCCGAGAAGGGCAAATAGCGCCTCATTAACCCCGGAGGGGGACGGGAGGGCAAGGAAATGGGTGGGGGATGTAAAAGGAGGAAGGAGAGGGGTAGGGGAAGGATTGGAGGAAGGGAGGGAGAAAGGGAGAGGGGTGGGCGGGCGAGAGGAACGGAGTAAGCCCGACTCCGCAAGGGAAAGTGGGGAAAGGGAGGTGCTGCATCGATCAACTCCCCTCCCACGCCCAGCAAAAACCCTCCCTCCCTCTCCCCATGGCCCTCCACCACTCGCGCACCACCCCTATACCCTCTCCTCCTTCCCCCTTGCCCTGCTGGGAAACGAGGGGATGGCAGAATGAAGGAAGAGGAGGAGAAAGAGTACAGTGGAAGGGTTAGAGTAGGGGGAAGGGTTTGGGCACGGGATGTTAAGGGTTTAAAGGGTTTTTTTGCGGATGATATGGCAAGGGAATGGGAAGCGGGTAGGCGGAGTGGGACGGAGGAAATTGGGCCCTACTAGGTAGAGCAGCCAATCTAGTGAAACTTGTAGTTGGATCATAGTCCAGCCTGATAGCTAGGAGATAGATCGCTGCAGCCGGCTTGTTGCCATTAAATCCCAGCTAAAAGTTGGCAGTTGATAACCGCCTGTTGGTGTCATTTAAACGAAGGCAAACGGCACTTTGGTCGGAGTGACTTTTTGAAAATTAGGAACAATGAGACTCATATGTAATGACCAATTTCGTATTTCGAGTATGTTAAGCCCATTGCATAAAATTAATGTATAATTGATTGGTAATGCATAATGGTGTTTGTATTGTCCTCAGGACATATTTTGCTTTCTGCTACTGAAGGAAACATAAATCCGATTCTTTTCGATATTTATCAAAGGATCTGGACATACGAGTATATAAAATTTGGACAGCACAATAGAACACAAAAATAAAATAGATAACACGCAAAAGGTAACACACTGGGACTGAACTGAAGAAAGTCTCAGAGAAGGCCGAAGGTTTTGAAAAATGTGAGTCTCCTTTTAGGTATTTTCTATTTTACTTTTGTGTTCAATTGTGCCGTCCAAATGTTGTATTGCTTTCGTGAATGCTTCTATATCATCTTTAGACATATACACACACACACACACACACACACATATATATATATATATATATATAAAGTGTGTGTGTGTATATATATCTAACAACCAAGTATTTTGATGAAAGTTTAACCTTTGAATAACAGCGGAAGGCACACGGATTCTATTATTCGGTTTTCAGTGCATTCGCCGGAAATTTTCATGCTATGTTGGAGGCCCATTTCTGTGCAAGTATACTGGAGAATTCAATCCTCCACAGCTGGGTTTTTATTAAAAATTACTTTAAATCAGTTGCCATAAATAAGCGTAAATCAATTGAATCATTCTTGGTATGCGACGTTAAAAACAACAGACCGAATGAGAGAACCCTTAATACAGAGACTCATCCCTAAAATATAAGGTATACTTTATAAAATCGAAATCTGACGGATGGAGATAGAGATCACATTGCCCCCAGTCCCATTGTGTCGGAAATTCACGCATGCTATATGTATGTAGAGGATTCAACTCCGTTTGCGATTTCCATCAAAGTTTCTATGAACTGTGTCGCATAATGGTTTCAAAACGTCCAGCTATATAACAGTAATCGCAAATGAAATTAGAAATTTCACTTCTTCGAACAAAATATTACCACTCTCTTAATTCGCTATTATTTAACGTCTAAACTATCAAGGTAAGTTTAAAATTTTGGCGAATGGTGCGTCAGATCTGCCAAACTTAACATTTCGTACCCAAAGTAATCGCAATTAATTAATTAATTAAGCAATTGAAAAATTAAATTTATTTTATAAAGATGTGCAATTTTGTCGGACAAATATCTTCGTACAATCCATTGGCCGACCTCGGGGGCGGCAGGGTAAAGTTCTCGCCAGCCAACATAGTGGTCGTGGGTTCGATTTCCGTTTGGGTGGGTTTTCTTCTACCTAGAGCTTGGGTTTTTGTAATTATCTTCAATGTAATTTTCAGGCGTTATGTGGAAGAAGGAACTGTAAGGACTCTTTCTCACCCCACACAAAAGTCACTATATAAATAAAGTAAAAAACGAAGGAACTCTTGTGGAAAAAAGTTACGGAATCCATGCCTCCCAATCGTTCCTTCGGCGATACATTTACAAGAAATAAAAAAGCCATATTGGCGGATCTAAGGGCCCGTGTAGGGTGAAGTGCGTCAAGTTTGGAAATTGTATTGGAGACACATTGGCGAAAATGTTGTTTCTACATTTAAATCGAATACATGACGGAAAGCAGCCTCGTGGGTCCACCAACATGGTTTTTTTCAACGTAATCCGATCTTTCGTAATGGCTTGCGAAGAAATGGCCTCCTGCCAGTCCCTTTATTACTCTATTTTTCGAACGAAGTGTTGGTAGGGAGACGGTAATCGCTGTCGGAAAATACTTATGCAGCGCCTTATCTTGGCGACTAATATTGAGCGCGATAAAGCAATTGCCTCCTATTACCAAGAGTAGAAGCTCTAAATAAAACTGTTAAGCTTCTTCGCTCTTCACAACAAATTCCAATGATTTCAGTTTGAATGTGGGGTAGTTCTAGACAGCAACTTAATAAGATGTACAAGGATGTGCCAGCGACCAAATTTGTTTTGAGATAACCAATATAATAATCGATTTTGATTATTTTGCCAAAAAATATGTAATTTGATAAAAAATTTTCAAGAAGATTTTTCGTGGAAAAAAATTCATTAATCCTACGGAAAATTTTGGATTTAAAAAAAGTACCGTCACAGGAATACGCAAGGCATTACTGTTTGAGAATATTCAGAGAAAATATCAGCAGCGAAAATAGAAGGAAGCAGGAAAATCCTTTTTCTCTCACAACCTATGAACCACCTACCCAAACGTGTAGATACGTACATGATACATTTGTAATTGTTTGAATTTATTCTGCAACGACCGAGTCGTTCATTACTCAAATTTTCCGTTGGCTTGCAAAAGTGTAATTTTAATGACTGTCTCATGTGACATGGGAGAGGTGACGAAAATAAAAAAAATTGATTTTAATAAATTTCTTTAACTATCATAATGTCAACCAGATACCGTTACTCCAGAGACATAAGAATGAAAGGGGGGGTTCGGCGAGGAGATGGTGGTGTGGGGGTGGAGGGAAGAGGTAACGGGGAACAGAAAGTCACGCACTTGACGGGAGGAATGAATGCGTGAGGGTCGGGAGGAGGTTTATGAGATCGTGACCTTTCTTTTTATTTCCGAGGGAAACGGTGAGCAGGGTGTAAGGAGGCTGGAGTGAAGGGGAGAGAGGAGATGGTTCAGGAGGTGCGGGGAGGATAAAGGATGCCCCGGGAAGTTCCCTTGCAGGGGTGGATTATGGAAAAGGGTCGGTGAGCCATAGCGGAGAGGGAATGGTTTTTAAAATAAGAAAGCGAGGGGTACGGTTGAATACACTGATAAAGGGAAAGGGAGGAGTCATGTAGGGCGGAGCGATACATCCGGTCGATACATCGATACAGCCGGAGCCGTAACCAGAACCGTTATTTTCGTTGTAAATACTGCAGAAGTTGGTGAACGCGATCCAATTCGTTCGTTCATGGTCTACCTTGATTTTACGCCTAATATTGTGTGCCACAAATGGAATGTTCCCATCTTGCGTCTCCTATGTAAAGAGATACAAACTAACCCAATAGTTTATAACAACAAATTGGCAATTTATAAGAACACGTTGATAATAATTGTTCAAGCCAAATGGTATGATTTTAACCTAAATGACAACCATGAACTCTTTATGCAAGCGGCAATCAGAGTTTTAAAAAATTATGGATTCTTATGACCTGCACATTACTTTTTAATAAGCGCTTCAATTTTAATGCTAGAAAACGTTGGTTTTCATTTAAATTCATAAAGAAACATGCCTTTCCAAAATGCTTCCCCTTACTCAAAGTTAACATCGAAGATCTATGAATGGCCTTATTTACGCAAACTATCATTGTAAAAGTTAAAATATTCCTTTCTCCGCAGATAGTTTCAATAGTGTATCAATGTTTTTCGACACACTTTCACTTCACTCGCTCTAGTATAGGGAAATTCAAGTCCTCTGAAGTAGGAGTACCCAAAACATTTGTTCGACGTATCCTTTCCTAAAGGTATTCAAATACTCCAAAAATTAATATTTTAAGATAAGATATTCTCCAATTTTAATGAGCAAGAATTAACCATATTATAGCTTTGAACGATCATTTAAATTTAAGAAAAACATTAAGAGGTACGTAAAAATGAACAAAGCATACATAAAATATAATGAAACAAAAAATAAAAATAAGAAAACAGAATCTACGTTTTCTTATATTTAGAACTTGTCTATCTTTTTCTATCTCTCATGACTTAGTCTCATCCTTTCTGCATTGAATCACGATGCTAATTTTTGAAGCCAAAACCATGGCGACTAACTTCTCGAAGATACATGCGATACAAGAGCCCATTAGCACACAGCACGCCATGGGTTTCCCCGTGAATCGGCAATCCTCCGTGGCACAGCCGTTGGAAAGCCAGGGTGTGAGTCAGGGGGAGGCAGGCGTTAAGCTTCCTTCGGCCCAGAGCTCGGGATCAAATATGATCCGCATTTGGTGATACCTCTCTTCAACTCTACTCAAATGCAGGGCATATGTGGTCCAGGCTACAACACCAGAAGACGACTCCCCAATCTCAGAATTTCTTGTGCTTCCCGGGAATGACGCACGTCGAGGGACTTGTATCGAGTACGAGCCCTGGTATCTTCACTCAAACCAAGTAATTTTCCCTGCCTCAATTAGAGGGCCAAATAAATATAAACGACGGAGACATAACGCTGACAATGATAGTTAAATATCATACGATTAAAGCTGATTCAGCTTCTATTATATTTAGCATATTTTCAGCATTATTAAATTCGTGGTATTGATTCAAAACTTAATGGCAAAAGTAATAACAATGAATTCTTAATCTCTGCTACAAAAATATCACTTATGGGTTTTGTTGCTATGGGAGCTGTTGGCATAACTTTCTAGACGAGGTTTGGTGTAGGTATGAGGAATATTTTTGGACTCCAAACTAATCCCTCATTTCCCTCAGTTGAACAAGTACAAAAACGCAAACACGCTCTTCGGAACACTACTGAAGATACTCGCATTCACCGAGCGCAGCGCGGGGGAAATATATACAGGCAGCTTGTAAACATTTACTGAACCATTTGGTGTGTCGACTACACTTCACACCCTGGTTTTACAAGTTTCCCGTCGAGTTACATGATCAATAAATTGATATTTTAGTCAATAATTCAAATAGGAAATTCACCACACCTCACTTTGGCTAAAACATTGAGCACAATACGTTGAGCATCACAAAATTCTCACCTGTGGCCAACGCGAAACTAAATGCGACGCGAGGATCGAATTTATATTTTAACACATGGTCCGAGCAGTTCAAAATATTAAAGACAACTATGTCAAACTATATTTAGAACGACTAAATTATCATTTAAATATATTATTACAGTAAGTTTGGCAATTTGGATCCCTGCGTCCGTATTACGCCTGAAAGCTGAGTGACTCACAGAAGTCAGCAGAGATTTGAAATGACATTTCCATCGTTCTCGCGAAATATCCGGAAAAACGACTGGCCCAATATTTATTGAAGACGACAGGGGAAAAAAAAGTGGAAATTTCTTTCATTTTGAATTAACACGTATCTGAAAAACCTAACATTCGTAAAACTAACGTCCCACGCACATTTTTAATGCAACATCTTGAGAGAAAATATACACTAGGGAGTAAGTAGGGAAAATCTGTGACAACAATTAGACATAAGTCAGGAAAAATACTAATATTAGTTGAACCAGAGAAGATTCAAGAGAGATGGGAGGAATATATAGACTGCATAGAAATGATAGTAAGCCAGCAATATTAGACATAGAAAGAAAATATGATATAAGTGAGGATAGCTCAAGTCCATTCCTATTCGACAGCGATATAGAAAGGGAATTGACAACAAATAAAGCAGTGAGGGTAGATAACATTCCCGCAGAACTACTTAAAGATTTAGGAAAGGATAGGAAGAAGGATTTTTATCGACTAATTGGTAGAATTTATAAGGGAGGAATTTTGCCGTAGATTTCGTCAGATTCGAGTTAGTACCTAGTCAAAAAAACAGCGAAAGGAAACAATTGTTGAGGACTACAGAACAATGAGTTTGATTTCACACGTAGCTAAACTGGTTCTCAGGATTATCAACAAGAGAATTTAGAACAGGGCATATTATTAGTTTGGGTTCAGGAAGGGAAGAGGCACGTGTGATGCCAATGCAGTAATGAAGTCACCAAATAGGGAGGAACACACGTACCCCGTCTTATTCAATCTATCCTGTGGCGTCCTTTCGAAGATACTACTAGGGAGAAAATATCCCATAAGGAAACATGTTTTTTTATAATAGTTGCCATAGTAAATTTTGTGAAGGTAATGAATATTTTTCCTCCTTGGGGATTAAATTTTCCATGACGTTTTTATTCCTCTTTCTATTTACATTTGCGTGGTATCGTCGCCCGTTGGCTCTTTGTTTACAGTTGGCGCCGCGGTGCTCTTTTGTCACTAACAGTCACGAAGTCATGCTACACTCGCTTCTGCATGGCATGCGCTTTAATCGCGACCAATTCTTTAGACTTGAGCGACTGCTTCTTTGCGTTTGAGCTAACGATTTCGTATCAGAGTGGGTGAGCGCCTCGGCTTGAACCAAGAACGACTGAATCGAGATTCCAATTCCTCCTGTTCTAGTCCCGTGATGCACAACACTCATCTATGAACAAGAGATATTTTCCGAACGTGTGGGAAGCATTGGAAAAGTTTGGCTGAAGACAGAAATTACTCCGCGCATTCCAATTATTTTCTAGCATTTATTGGTGCACGACGAAGACAAAAACAGAAATTTTCAACTGGCTTTAACAACAGAATTGAGTTATTAATTTTTCAAAGCAGAAAAGAGAAAAATGTGAAATGTCAAATATAGTTAAATGAAAATAATCAATATCAGCGGTCGCGGGTCGTGTGCGATGCTTGTGCACCACAGCTCTTGTTCCACGTCCCGCCCACGCCCCTCACAAACCCCCAGGCGCACGCTTTAGTCCCCTCCCTCATCCCGGCTCATACTCGGTCGTGCGGGGGCCGGCGTCTACCCACCGGAAGAGAGGGACTTGGTTCGGCCGGCCGCCACTCGGGCAGGACGCGCTCCGACAAATGGGCATCGGAATTTGGTTATCCGCTTTGGTCTTCAGTCGAACAACGTGACTAGGGCGGATGCCGCAGCGGACATGATTTCCACGCTATCTTCCACATCTAGGGACTCTTGCGTGAAAAGGTGGGCAATAAACTAAGAAAATTAAATATCAAGCGAGTGTGTGAACTGAGAGTATAAATTCATGCGTGACTTTCCCTAATTACGGGAATTGTGTAATCGTGTGTCGCTCACGAAGGTACAGTTAATTCGCTAAGAAGACAATGATACGATATACACTCTAGCATTGATTGCGCAGAGAATATAATTATTAAGACTTATTTTTTTACTCACAGCCAATGAAATAGCGAAATAAATCCGGGACGAGATTCAGATGGGCAGCATAGCTTACCTGGAAAAAAGAAAGAACAAATTAGTGAGTGACATTGGACGTTTAATAATAACGGCTTTAAAGGGTTCCAATTTATGACACGGATGAAAAAGGACATCCGTTTTTGTCATCCATCAAATGAAGTGCTCAAGTCTAAAAGAAAGGGGGCGAAATGTTTTTTACAAAACTATTTTATTGGAAATGCACGACACTAAACAGAAAATAAATTTATTGTATAAAATATTTCTCAATTCCACAAAACTCCGTATCGTGTAAATTCTGATTCAATGCGTAGAAACAAGGAGTTATCGAGAGTATTTAATTGCAGTGGACATATAATGCTAATGAACTTAAATATCATAAAGTTCGAACTATTCGCGAAAAAGATTTTTCTCATGTATACATCATCATCGGTCTTCATGCATTCATTGCATTTGGATTTTATATATAATATTAGCTCAATAATAAAGCAAAAGTGATAGCTCAATAATCCTGTAAATAAGATTAAGCTAAAACCTCACTTGTTTCGAGGTGCACGATAAATTCATTACCATTATTGAGACAAATTTTCAACACGTCTGATGAAGTGTGAGCAAACTTCGAATTACGGCAGATTTTTTAGAAATAATTGAAATTTGAATGGAGCAAAAATTAAAATTTCCTTCGGCTGTGTGAAATAAGGTTCCTAGTGCATCCGATGATAATGTAATATTTAAAAGGCAAGAACTATTAAGGTGGTATATATGCACTCATAATTTTAATATTACCATACTGTTTAGCCGTTTCATAATTTAGACCGGCCATAAAATGTTTTGAGGAACCAAGCGAAAGAACAAATAGGAGACTCACGGGATTGTCTCGCTTTAGACGAGACGGATTATGGGATCGAAGTCGATAACGAATGATGATAAATTTTAGCTTATCATTTTCATATAATAAATATAAAAACTACTGTGTTCAGAGATCCTTTTTTATTGGCAATAATCCTAATTAAAACAAAAACAAATGAACGAAAGGTATTACTAGAGCTAAAATGGTATATATTTATTTTTTCCGACTCTGGTAGTCCGATGGCTATAGCGCAGGTCGTTCAAGCTGAAGGTAGTGGATTCGAACCCGGCTTCGGACATCTCATCACGAAATGCTTTATCTAATTTGATGATACGATAATCACAGCAGCTGGAGCAACTTAAACACCCAGATATTTTGGCTTCTGAATTGCTTTGAAGTAAGTGCGTATTTATTCTACGAACATGAAACTTCAAACATATAATAGAAATAAAGAAAAAATCGGATAAAGCGGCTTAAAACTCCTAAGAATAACCATAAGTAACCTTGGGAAGACCACGACAACAGTTATGTTCCATTTCTAAATAAAAACAGTATTAATTTTTTCCAGATTTTTCACGATTTCGGACCAAAGTGTGACATTGGTATATTTTGACTTACATTTTCAATTACATGGAGCTGCTAAAAGAGAAACTATTGAGTTGGATCCACTGTAGACACATTCGGTCAAGTTGTTTCGATGGCAATAAATTGCAAATAAATGAATTCCTCTACTTATAAGTGAGTATAATGCATATTAAATTATCTGAATATCTCGTCTTCGTTTCGTTATGAATCTCGCAATGCGTACAGAAGCGTTAAAGTACACGTAGCACAAATAGAAACAGATTAGCGGTAACAATGGAAACAAAACGGCACGTATCACGGGCGCTGCCAACAACACCGCCTTGGAGGGTGGCAGGCCTTCAATTTGATCTAATGCATGCCGAGAACAGTGGAATGAATCAGAGCGCGAAATGCATTGTTACTATCTGGCTGCCCAACGTAGGGGGCTTACTTGCTCAACCTCACATCCCAAACACGTGAATGGAACAGCTGCTCCTTCATCACGCGGCAGGGAATGACGGGAAAACAAGCAAGGAAAAATAAAGCCGGTACAATCCCGCGTTTTCTGCCCTACGGTTAAAATATATAAAAAAAAACAAAAAGCGAACGAACGGTGTCAGCTGCAACAGAACTCCATCGCGCTCGCCGTAGCAGAGGCCGAAGCCTCCATGAGTTAATACTCGAGCACTCTTGATCACCGACTGATACTTACACTAGCCACTAATTTAACTGTTCATTAGTTCCTAATGCGAAAGGTACTATTATATTTCGATTGGACACCAGAACTATGTAATATGCTTGGACCAAACCTTTAATTTTATAAGCAATTACATTTAAGGCAACCCATTGAATAATTACTTGAAAAGCAAAACAAACAATATACCAAAATCCATTTCAATAACAATACGAGGGTTGATATTTTGAGCCTTGACAACACTAAGTGCTTTAGGCGCCATCTGATGTGTCCATTTGAAAATTTGGTCATTTTAACGCTAACTTTCTTCAAAACAATTTGTCGTTTCATTATTCCTTATGTTATTTACAGGTACTCGAAAATTTTGTCTCAGCGAAAAAATGGGGTTAACTCGTGAACACTTCCGTGCGATGAATTTTTACGACTCTCGACGCGGATTATCAAGACAGGAGTGCATCGATCAACTTACTTCCACTTTTGGCGATGACGCCCCAACCTTTGTCACTGTGAAACGCTGGTATAACGAATTCAATCATAGCCGTCGTTCGCTCAGTGACGAAAGTCGTGAAGGTCGTCCAAAATCAGCAGCAAAAGTGTATTAATTAACATGGAGAACACTTCAAAAAACAATAAAGCCATTTTTAACAATAAATTACTGTACGATCACTCGTATTTTCATTATTAGGCTGAAGATATCAATAGCAACCCTCGTATATTCTGAACACAGACTACTGATTTCCTGGATTCAAACTTCAAGGAGTTGCTTAGAATTCCTTGAACCCGCCATCAATAAATGACAATATTACCTATACATGTATTAACGTCGCACGCTCTCAGGCAATCAATGGGCGAAATAAAAAAATAAGAATGTGCAGCATGAGAATTTGCAATGAGTAACATTCAAATACTCCACTTGGGGATATTTCACTTGATACACCTCTATTTGAGCAACCACAAAGAGGAAGAAGTCGATAGGATGCACGATGAGTTAGAGGATATCATCGCGAGTGTTCCTGCAGGGAAATATTTGATAGTGATGGGGGATTGGAATGCGACGGTAGGCGAAGGAAGAGAGGGTGGTGAGGTGGGGGACTATGGGTTAGGCACGAGGAATGAACGCGGGTAGAAAGCAATTGAATTCTGCAGGAGACAGGGGTTAGTCATCACCAACACATGGTTTAGACACCACAAAAGGCGTAGGTATACATGGAAAATGCCAGGTGACTCAGAAAGGTATCAGTTAGATTATATTATGGTTAGGCACAGGTTTAGGAACAGTGTGATAAATTCGCAGTTTCCGCGGAGCGGATGCGGACTTTGACCACAATCTAGTTATTATGAAATGTAACGTCCATTTCAAGAAGATAAGGCAAGGGCGGCGGGTTAGGAAATGGAATGTAGAAGCAATAAATGGATTAACGAGGAAGGAGTATCAGCAGGCTGTAGAGAAAATAATGGATGACGATAAAGAACTGAGTACTATCGAAGAAAAATGGGAATGTATCAAGAAAGGGATATTGGAAGCCGCAAAAAGACACTAAAGGAACCGTTCACGGGAAAAGGATAAGGAAACCATGAGTAACGGATGAGATGATTGTAAAGATGGATGAGAGAAGAAGATGGAAAAATTTAAACACAGAGTTAGGCAAAATTAAGTACAAAGAGCTAAACAATAAATTGAGAAGGGCCAGAAATAAAGCAAAGGAAGAATGGTGGAAAACGCAATGCAAGGATATGGAAAATTTGCAGAAGAAGGGTGAAATTGGTGCTCTATAGAGCAAGCTTAAGTTATTAGTGGGAAGTAAGACGGCAAGATCTGTGCTAACAGTTAAAGATAAGTGGGGTAAGATAATAGTTGAACCAGGAAAAATCCAAGAGAGACGTAAGGAATATATAGAAACACTGTATGGTAAAGAACTTAGGCCGACAAGGTTAGACATAGAAAAGGAACATGACGTAGAAGAAGATAGCTTAGGTCCAGGCATACTCAACGATGAAATAGAAAGGGCATTAAAAGAGATGAAGACAAATAAGGCCGTGGGGGTGGACAACATCCCTGTATAACTGATGAAATGTTTAGGAAAATGTGGGAAGAAGACTCTTTATTGACTGATTCGTAGTATCTATGAGGAAGGAATCTGGCCGGAAGATTTTTTCACATCGCTGTTAGTTCCTATTCCTAAAAAGGCAAAGGGTACATCATGTGAGGATTACAGAACAATAAGCTTGATATCCCACGCAGCTAAAGTTATTCTCAGGATCATCAACAAAAGGATAGAGAGTAAGGCAAATGATTACTTAGGGGATGATCAGTTTGAGTTTAGGAAAGGAAGAGGTACGCGTGATGCCATTGCAGCAATGCGATCACTAATCGAGAGGAATATAGAATACAATCAGGACGTTTTTGCCTGTTTTGTAGATTTCGAAAAAGCGTTTGATAGAGTGAATTGGGAAACAATAATGCGTGTATTGCAGAAAATAGGAATGGATTGGAGGGACAGGAGACTGATCCGTAACCTGTACATGTCTCAGACTGCTCAGGTGCGAGTGGGGCACGGAGAGTCCGGATGGGCAGTATTGGGAAGAGGTGTAAGGCAGGGTTGCCCATTGTCACCGGTGCTGTTCAACGTATATGTGGAGGAAATGATTAAAGAGGCATGGGAAGAATTGGAGGAAGGAATGAAAGTCGGAGGGGAATTCGTAAAATCGGTTAGGTTTGCTGATGACCAAGCATTAGTTGCTCAGTCAGCCGAGGGTTTTCCAGCATTGCTGAGTGAATTGGAGGTTCAGTGCGATAGATATAGGATGAGAATCAATATTAGTAAAACGGAAGTTATGAGATTTTCCAGAAAGAAAAAGGCTTAGCTAAACATTAAAATAGGCGGGGAAAAAATAGAGCAGGTGGAACAGTTTACATATCTCGGAAGTGTTTTGGACCAATATGGTCAAAGCGGTAGGGATGTAAGGAGAAGAATTGCGCTAGGCAAGGAGGCTTTCTCAAGGAGGAGAGAGTGGATGACGGGGACGTTGAGTAGGGAGGTTAAGACAAGGCTCGTGAAAACTCTGATATGGAGCGTAGCTATGTACGGCGCGGAAACGTGGTCGCTGAAGCAGGAGGATAGACGTAGATTGGAGGGATTGGATTGAAATGTGGATGTGGAGAAGAATGGAGAAGGTGAAATGGACCGAAAGGAAAACAAATGAGGAAGTACTGGAGATGGTGGGTGAGGATAGGGGTTTGTTGAGAGATATCCTATGGAGGCAGGAAAAATAGATGAAAGGCGTAGTGAGCGGCTATAGTGGGATTTTGAAGAAAGTAATAGAGGGGAGAATGTTGGGGAAGCGAGGAAAGGGCAGGAGTAGGATAGGGATGTTGGACGGGATGAAGGGAGGAAGGAAGCACACAGAGATGAAGAGGGACCTGATGTAGACGGGGTCTCTGGATTGGATTTTATTTGGAGTTACGAAATGTTTATTTGATAGTTTTGTCCATCCAAAAACCTACCTTAACCGGTAGATTACTTAATTATATATATATAATTATATATATATTTATATATATATAATTATAATTATATATATATAATTATAATTATATATATATATATATATATAAAGAGTCGTAGTATTAAAAAAGTCAGAAAATAGCTCACTAAAGTGATATGAAGAAGTTATGAATTAATGAATCACCTAGGGAAGGATTGGTACACGCAAGTTTGCTCTTGCACTGTACCAACAAACATTTTTCTGCTTCCATCCGCTGTGGCGATATACTGCGTTTAAATTATCAGTTAAAAATGAACAAAATGAACTTATCATGACAAAAGGAAGGAGCCCACAGTTCAGCCGGAAACTGCAAAAGGAAGTGATGTCGTCGTGCTGCCTCGAAGTAAATAAAATTTGGTGCGAATGACAAGACAAGACTGTCCACTACCGGACAAAAACATTCTATATTTCTCGTATTTAAAATACAACACGACACACAAATTGCATCTCTCTATTCTGCTGTAAATCCACAAAAAGAGAGGAATTCACATATTAAATAAATTATGACGAGATTTAAAAAAATTAAAGAAAAGCGATGATGAAAACAAAGTGCCATAGAGTACCTAACTCCTATTACGCAGAATGAGAAACTAGGATAGGTTATGAAGTAGGGATTTCGTAATACAAAAGCGGATGCTTCAGTCTATTAGATGATTACATGTAGGTACGTTACGCTCCCGGTCTCTCTTATACTATCCAGATAGTCTTAGCTGCTAAATGAGGGTTTTTGACTTATTCCGACAATTCCAGCAGCAAAACCTGTTTTTATAAAATGTTTATGCTTCACTCTTCCAAAGTGGTTTACAGGAGATCGCCATCTAGATTTTCAAATCAACCAGGATAAGACCTAAAAACTTCCCGGGTGATGGGTTGGAGATTAAGGAATATGGATTCAGTTGTGTGGGAATAAATAAATGTTTTTTTGGGTAAAAAATCAGACACAAAAATAATTTTCTCTGGATATTTAGACAAGGAAATTATATGCCAAAAACTCGAACAAAATTCAATAACTTTGAACAATTGAACCGGTTTTAAAGCTACCATCTGTACCAAACGCCTCGGTCGATGCACATCGATTGAAAACTTTTTAACGAAAACAGCAGTGTCAACATATTACCGTCACATCAGTATTTCAGTAATTAGTAATTAGGTAAAAGTGATCGAGCGGAAAGAGAATGAGAACAGGATAAAAAAGTTCCATTTTTTTACGAGTAATCAGTCAATACTCAAACAATTTTGATGGTGAAGATTAACTTATCCCATATTCAAAATTAAAGTTCATTAAAATATTAAAACGCCTGCTCGCCATACAAAAAAAGCCCTTATGAGCTTTAGGACAGTGAATTGTTTATACAACTGTCTCGAAATTGTGTAATAGCATGATAACAGGTTAAGAGAATTAAGGTTGGCTGACGCCGTACATTTCCTACACCACGTGACGAATGAGCGGGGGATTTGTGTAGTGGGAGGGATGGGATGTTCTCCCCTCACTTGGATCAGCTTATGCTTGCAACGCTGCTGTATCATTAAATGAAGATATTTTGCCATTTCAGCAATGATCTTTCTCCCTTCCTCCCCAAAAGTTTACCTCTTCCCTCGCAATCTGGTTCCGCCCGCCACACCCCCCCTCCCCTCCCGCCGCGCAGACAACCCCATTGATCCGCACGCCGCACGCGATATCTCGATATGCTTCCCGCTCGATCCCATCCCACTCCACATCGAAACTTCTTACCTTGAAAAGTTTTCTTCGAAAAGCTATGTGCCTTATCGATATCATTAGTGGATGTCACAGGAAGGATCTCGCGTTCGAATCTCTGCCAGTAGACAGTTCTGACGAAGGGTCTTATCACCCGAGCGAAAGGCGTTCATTTTTTGTACATCTTTTTATTATCTGCACTTGGAGCCTTTCGAGGAAAGTCACGAGAGCCTTAATAGCTCCATGTGGGTGCAGAGAAATGAAACAAGACGAAACTTCTTCGACAACCTTCCTCTTTAAATATTGCACCCAGTCACTTTCTGATCGCGTGCTGAGCTCATTCGTGATAGAAGTGACGCGGGTAGTGTCAACAAGGGCGGCTGGATATCAGAGGTTTAGACGTGACGGCGGACCAAGTGACTGGCGGAAAAATACTCGACTCTTACGAGGAGCCTTACTGTGCGCAAATCAACTCCGAAGACGTGAAATAGCCACACTAATTGGGAAGAATGATCGACAGCCGAGGGGAAATGCTTCGAGAAGCGAACAAGCAATTCGGGGTACTTCAAAAACGAGCTCACTGTTCATTCTTCACAGAATCTTCAATTTTCAAATAGTATTTTCTTTTAAACACTAATCAGGATATTATAATGAATTAGTATGAGGACAGGATGACTACGGGATAGGAATTCTTGTGGAAGAATAAAATTGAAAAGAGGAATGTCACTTACGTGATTGTCCAGAGAGCTAGGACGATCAAGGGTCAACAAGCACATTTAAGATACATGTATAACCAATTGGCAATGTGAGTCACGGTTATTATATCAGGAGTCACCTTTGTAGAAACTTTCTATTTCTACATTTGAATGGACTCTCAAATCCGCCCGTATGAACAAAGTTGTAGTTCGATGGATTTGATGGATTACATTGTACTAAACCCAAGAGGCTGTGATTTTCGCACATCGGGGAAGGGGGCCCAGTAAATCTACCGTGGCGCCTGATGCTTCCCATGAAGATTGGCGCACGAAAAATCACACAGCTCGGGTGAAGCCGAAGGCGTCCAGAGGCATGCCCGGGAATCAAACCCGGGCTCTCCGGTCAATAGTCCAGCGGTCTACACATTGGAATACCAAGCCCGTAGGTTAAAAACGAATACCTATATTTCCTAACCCGAAGTTCTATTTATGTAAGATAAATCCGAATCCCAAAATAATAATTATGAAAAATTTATCATTACATCCCTCGTCCAAATGCGGGAAAAATGATGAAGACATAAATTATTGGAATTAATCCTCGATGAAGAAATCCCGCGAAGGGTAGGAGAAGAAAGTAATTTGTTGACAAGACGGTCGGATAGACAAAATAAAACAATTGGAAACGCTAGGACATAACAACACCTGAAACACATACGTATTAGTACTAAACGATAATGAAACAATCAACAAATAGAAATAATCAAACAGAAGTTCACGAGCGGAATACATAAACAGAAAAAAAAGTGTTAATGGTAAGAGAATGATAAATAATTATGGCGGGTGGTTGAAAAGAGAGGATGGAAGGATGATCTCTATCGAGCCTATCTTTGGATTAATAACTACTAATGACGGTGATGTATCCCCGATATGGACTTAGAATGTACGGACTTGGCGATGGCAATCAGGTTAGCGAGCGAATGCGAGGCCAATGGCCACGTTACCCAAAATTAATGAAAAAATAAGTTAAATATAAATTGAACATTGAGTCGAAATCAACAAAGATACACCGATTAGAGGGAGGAAAGAAAGAACCTTGCAGGATTATATCAAAAGAAAAGGCTAAAAATTTGGTTAATATTTTAGATGCTATAACACCGTTAAGACATTATCTCCACTGTGTTTAACATGATATTAAACATTTATGATAGGAAAAAGTTGACCGGCATAATTTTATTAGGTAATCTACCGGTTAAGGTAGGTTTTTGGATGGACACAACTATCAAATAAACATTTTGTGACTCCCCGCCTAGCAAACTAATCTATATCAGGTCCCTCTTCATCTCGGTGTACTTCTTTCCTCCCTTCATCCCGTCCAACATCCCTATCCTGTTCCTACCCTTACCTCGCTTGCCCAACATTCTCCCCTCTATTACCCTCTTCAACATTCCACTACCGCTCAATACGCCTTTCATCCATTTTTCCTGCCTCCATAGGATTTCTCTCAACAAACCCGTCTCCTCACCCACCATTTCCAGTACTTCCTCATTTGTTTTCCTTTCGGTCCATTTCACCTTCTCCATTCTTCTCCACACCCACATTTCAAAAGCCTCCAATCTACGTCTATCCTCCTGCTTCAGCGACCACGTTTCCGCGCCGTACATAGCTACGCTCCATATCAGAGTTTTTACGAGTCTTGTCTTAACATCCCTACTCAACGTCCCCGTCAACTCCCTCCTCCTTGAGAAAGCCTCCTTGCCTAGCGCAATTCTTCTCCTTACGTCCCTACCACTTTGACCGTATTGGTCCAAAACACTTCCGAGATATGTAAACTGCTCTACCTGCTCTATTCTTTCCCCGCCTATTTTAATATTTAGCTTAGCCTTTTTCTTTCTGGAAAATCGCATAACCTTTGTTTTATTAATGACCGGCATAAATTCAATTATAATTTTAGGAACAGGCCAACGACTCTGATGGTTATGTCTGATATTAATGAACCGAAACTTGCTGTAAACTTGATGAAAAAAAGAATTGGAAACATTTATTTTCTTTTGTTTCACTGAATATTATCTTCTTAAAATTGAAGGCTTAACTAGCCCCTGCGACATATAAGTCGTGCGAACACATAAGCACGAATGCGATAATTTTTTTCATGTACGCATCCAACGTAAATAAATATAATTCCACCGAATGATAGCAAAAATGAAAATAATGGTCATTTACATTAAATGAAAGTAGAAAAGTAGAAAAACTTTGTTACAATCCACCACTTTATTTTCGATACTACTAGTTTCGACGCTACGGCGTCATCCTCAGGTACAAAATTAAAAGTCACAAACATGCATATAATACCCTCTTCAAGAAAGGATGGGGGGGTTATGGGAAGAGGGGGGGGCGGGGAGGGGAGTGCGGGAGTAGGTATGAAGGAATGTGGGAGAGGGTAGGAAAAACCAGGAAAGGCGTCCGTGAGCGGGGGGGAAGTATAGGAAGCTGGGTTAAGCCAGGGGACATTTCGTTGTTCGATTTGGGTTGAGTTAAAGGCTAATGGGGGTAAAAGATCTGGGTTAGGCGTTAATGTGAGTTGGGGGGGAGGGGATTAGAGGTTCTGTTTTTTCCGTTAATGTTAGGGAGGCTTCCAGGAGAGGTGATAGGTTCTCAAACAGAATGTCGTTGAGTAAGGGATATTTCTTCATCGTTCTCCGGATCTCCAACTCTTCCTTCTTGTCCATCCTCCTTCCTTTTTCTTCCCGATGTAAAATTTTTGGGATGAAATCACTGGTGTGATTTTCCTCCCACAGATGTTTGGCAAAGTGGGATTGGGCGAGGTTACACTTCCTGTAGCACCTTTTGTGTTCCTCCGCTCTTATCCTCACAGCTCGACCACTCTGCCCGATGTACCTCGCACTACAATCCCCGCAAACCATTTCATAAATCCCACTATTTTCCAGTGGTTCAACTTTATCCTTGGTTTTATTAAAGAACATTTTTAAGTTTCGTTTGTTGTAGAAAGCAATTTTGAATTTGTCTTTCGGGAACAATTTGCTGATCTTAACGGACGGGACCCCATAATAAGGTAATCTTACCCACTTAAGTTTCTCTTTAATAGTTATCTCTGAATGGTAGAGTAGCCGTTGGGCTCTTATGGAGCGTTTTTTGCCGAGCATTTTGTCCACCATTTTTGCACTGTAGCCATTAGTGGTTGCTAAAGATCTGATTGTTACCAATTCCTCGTTGAATTTTTCTATCGAGAGGGGAATATTAAGAAGTCTATTAAGTAGGAAGTGGAAGGTGGATAACTTCTGGGATATATGATGGCGGGAGTCCGCAGGAATGACATGGTCAGTAGTGGTGGTTTTACGATATAGCTGAAAATCGAACCCTTTTTCTCTTTTCGTCACTGTAACGTCCAGAAAACTTAGTTTTTCTTCTTTTTCTTTTTCACACGTAAACTGGATATCTTTACACTGAGAATTTAAGACCGATAAAAAATTGTGCAGCTGTCTTTCCGTGCCAGTCCAAATTGCAAAGATGTCATCCACGTATCGTGCCCAGAAGTAAATGTTTTTTGTGTTAACTGACTTATTCGTAAACAATTTTTGTTCGAAATCGTCCATGAAAAGGTCGGCTAGGAGGGGTGACAGAGGTGACCCCATAGCTAAACCTTCTGTTTGTCTAAAATAATCACCATTAAATTTGAAATAGTTTTGCTCAACACACACTTTGGTAAGGGTCACTAGGTCACTGACGACGTTTGTGTCCGTCACTGTATTTGATAACACTTTCTTAGCCACATTGACTGCTTCCATTGCCGGGATGTTGGTAAAGAGGTTCACCACATCAAAAGACACTAAAAAATATTTGGAGGTGGGGGGTATATATATGCATGTTTGTGACTTTTAATTTTGTACCTGAGGATGACGCCGTAGCGTCGAAACTAGTAGTATCGAAAATAAAGTGGTGGATTGTAACAAAGTTTTTCTACTTTCATTTATTAAAATGAACTTCCACAAAGTTGAGGCTGAAACTATTGAGATGGTCATTTACATTGATAACAAAAACAAAATCATTTAATTTTTTCGCTTATTTTGAAAAGAATCGAATTCTGGCACACAAAAGTTTCGAGAATGATAATTTCAATTATGTTAACAACTGACATCTGCCGTTACCCACCGATTTTTTACATTTCGGGCGATAAAACTATTTATGCACAAGAATTCCTGCGATAACAAATAACTCCTAATCTTTTCACGAAATACGAAGTACTCGTATCTGCCGGAAAACACGATTATTAATTTAATATGCAAATATATCGACAGAAGGTGAAAACATTAGCATTAGTGGGAACCAAGAGAGGGAAATCGATACAAACTATTACAGGTAATTCTTGTAATTTATTAATTGAGCCAACAAAGATTCAACGGAGATTGGAAGAGTACACAGATAATCTATGCGGTAAAGATATTAGGTCAGAAAACAAAAATGTAGATATAGAATACAACGTAGAGGGGGATAGTTTTGGTACAGGTTTTATGGACTGCAAGATAAAAAGAACACACAGGGAATTGAAATCCAATAAGGCAGTGGGGTAGATTAAGTTCCGGCGGAACTACTTAGGGATTTGGAAAATGTGAAAGCAAGAGTTTTCGGACTGATTTGCAGCAGTAGATACGTATGAGGCCACCAATAGAGAGAAACATCAAATACAAACAGGATGTGTTTGTTTATTTCGTAAACATCTAAAATATGAGTGGCAGAGTTGATTGAGTAGAATCAATTAATATATTAAAGAAGATAAGCGTAGACTGGTGGAATAGGTGACTTATTCGCAACCTGCACAAGTCTCAGACTTCTCAGGTGCGAAAATGGGGAGGCGGAATGGGGATTATTGGGAAGAGAGGAAAGATAGGAGTTTCCAGCATCAATCGTGATTTACAAGGTATGTGAGAAGAAAATGGTAAAATAACCATGGGATGAACAGAAGATGGGAATGGAAGTCGGTGGTCCGTTCATAAAATCATATTTGAGGAACATGACGCTTTAGCCAGCCAGTCAACCAAGGAATTACAATCATGGCTAAATGCATAATAAAATCAGAGTGATGAGTACGAGATGAGAATTAAAGTAAACAAAATAGAGTCTATGATGTTTTCGACAAGGAGGAAGACGTTATACGCTACAATAGGAGGTCATAAACTAGAGCCAGTGAACAGTTAACCTACCTTGGAAATGTTTTGCAACACAATGGTCAAAGTATTGGATGCATCAGAAGAAGAATTGGAAGAAAGCTTTCTCAAAGAGAGATTTGATGACAGGAATTTTGAATAAGGGTGTTCATAAAAAAATAATGAAACCTTTAATATGGTCTGTGGCTTTGTATGGTTGGAAAAAGATGACAGGAAGAGATTATTGGTTTTGAAATGTGGTAGTGGAGAGGGATGGAAAAGGTGAAATGGACGAAAGGGAAACAAACGAAGTACTAGCCATGGGAGCGGAGGAGATTGCTGTCAGGGATACAAATAATACAGGCATGGTGAATTCACTGAATTTTAATTGGAAAGAGGATGTTGAAGACAGTGATCGAAAGGAAAATGATGGGCAAGCGAAAGGATAGGCATGCTGGACGAAATGAAGGGAGGAAAGAGGTTGCGATATTGTGTAAGAGACTATTGTAATGTTGAGAGTCAGGTTGCGTTTTGTTAGAAGGAAATAAATATATCGTTGCTTAATCAATAACCATCCAAAACATTCCTTAAACGGTACCTTATTTCGATATATACATATATACATACAGGAAGCTCTGGTACCCGAAAAATCACATAGCTAGGGTGGAGCTGCAGGTGCCCAGAGTGCCTTGCCCGGGAATCGAACCCGGGTCCTCCGGTCAGTGGTCCAACGCTCTATTCCCTGGACTACCGCGACCCGCATATATTTTTTCGAGTATGCACCACGTATATGTATATATATGTATCGTATATTTTTTATATATTTAACCAATACATAATTAATATTTAAATACTGACCATTCCTAATGAAAAATAAAAAATATAAGTTCATTAGCTAACATAACATTAATCTCGAATTTATGTCAATGATCAAACACGCAATATTAACTATGAAAATTAAAATATTAAGCACTAATTCCCAGACGTTAAAATTAATATTTAATGCTGAACATGGATCGTATTATTTAAGTGATTAGCACCTTCGACACTTGTGGCAAAGGTCGCGGGTTCAGTCTCCGTCTAGGGACTTGTGTGCTCAGTTATCAGACAAATAATCTTAACCTCACATCTAGAAGATCATAACTCAATCCTCCGATAAAACTGTCGATTAACGGCCATTTTAAGGAGTCAATCTGGACAAGCCAGACATCAATGGTGATTGGCGGACGTAAGAAATGAGTTGAAGGACTTCTGAAAAATATTGATTCATATTTTTTTTCATTCATGCGACCTCTTCGTATTCCGCACACAAGTGGTCTCTTCATATTCCGCAGCTCCCCATCCCGTGGTATCACTATCTCTTCACCATTTCAAAGAGTGGACGAGACTTGAATATCCTTCCTAACAGAAAGTTGGCAAAGATCTACATCATAACGAATAAAGGATTATTGAGGAAGCAGAAGAGATAGCTATGGAGAGGATGAGATGGCAATGAATTGATGGACAAACTTTTAAAAACTCTGAATTTGGCAGAAACTATGTTGTTGCTGTTGCATACATAGCCACAAGTGAGGATATAGTCACAAGACAAACACTTCTGCGAATAAGACCATTTTTGATCAGCCTACTGTTCAAGGATAGCGAATCCAAAGCCATCAGAATCCTACTTTCAATTCAACTTTCGAGAGGCTATCGGAGATACTTATTGTGAGGAATTTACGGTTAGGCTTCAAATAATATTTAAAGTTAAGTGCATCACTCGATCCAATCTCACAGAAGGAGGTGAGTATGAGTATTCAATTACATTCTGCACTTGGTGAGTTCACAAAGAATAAATATTTATTTTTATTACTTTTTACACCAATTATGTGCCCCCAGAATAAAAAATAATACACGTTGGACGACACTGCCCTTGGCAATAATGGAATGGAGTTTTATAACCTTCCAGAGCGCGATTTTATTTCCCTTATTTTATCTGGAATGGTCCATTTCACTCCAATAGGTGGGCTCCAGAAATAATATTCTAGACGTCTTCTGAGCGGGGGGGAGGAACCGTCCAATATCGATTCCGGAGCACGATCCGGATAAAAACGGACAAGTAATTGCTTCGAGACGGGAGTAGATATATCTCCCGACTGGGTCGTTAATGGAGGAGTACGGCGAGGTGTGAGCGGGAGGGAGGGGGGGAAGTGGGGAAGGCAGGGAGAAACGAGCCCTCGACGCATATCGCCGTTTATTAGTCCGCTCATAAAGGTGTCGCATTCCCCTGCGGCGGCGAACGACTCTTCCGCGTCGTCCATTGAAGGGCATCCGCTCTGCAAAGATAAAAAAAAGAAGCAGGGTTTTTCGGAAGAGGATGATAATGTTCTCGCGGAGGAAGAAGTCGTCCTGCTCATTATTTACGGCGCAGAGCTGACGAATTACGTCTACTCCGGCGAAACGGTCACGAAAAACGGTCAGCGTTCACACAAATGGAGGCGGTTTTAATTCATCCGGGGGCGGGAAGGGAGGGAGGAAGGAGAGAGGCGAGTGGTCGCGACTGCTAATGTGTCCGCCGGCTGCCGCCTCGGCCACAACGAACACCTGAGAGCTCTTTGGTTGATAGTGCGCAATTAATTAGCACACGCGCCAAAATATGTGCACCTGAATCCCCGAGGTGAAGGGCTTTGAGCGGTGAGTTGTACGAAAACAGAAGTGTGTGATGGCAATAAATCGTCTTTTACTGGAGCATGAAACGTAGTGGTGGCCTTGTGGGGAGGGGGTTTGATTACTGACCGAAGAAGAGCCCCAGCTCAATTCTGAGGGACTCCTCTGGACGACCCTGACTTGCGAAGCAGTGTTATTTGTCATGCGCCGGAACCTCCCCGGAGAAGGGAAAGAGTATGACACCACAAACTACCAGTTTTCGAGCAGATTATTGTGATTGGCAGGATGGCGACGAGTCTGAAACAAATATCTCCTCCTAAACCCTTTTAAGCTACGTACAAAGACAGATTCATGTTATGTATTACACTTGGTGCCATTACAACAGGGTTCAAAAATTAAGAAAATAGTATGTGTATGATAATGTAGAATACGTGCATATAGTACGTGGGGGGTGGGGATAAAAAGGTAAGATTCTAGAAGAGTCTGACGTAAGGCTACCGCGGGAAAACGCGTACAAGAGTAACGGATTAAGCTCATCTATCTCCGTAAATATCGCAGGCATATAAATTCCTGATCTGTGTGGTACTCTTTTTTATTCAATGACGCCTAACTGGAATGAGATCGTGAAATATTTGGAGACGAGTAAACAGAACGCGCGCAATAATCATTTCCCGAGTGTTGCGAAGATTTGAAGGATCCCTAAAGGAAGACATCCGATACGACATCAAAAAGGAGGAAGCGCTATCAATGAATCCGGTTTCCTTAATAAAGATTCACGAGACGATGAACCTTCCGAGTGAAGGATGCGAGAGAAAGAGCACAAAGGGACCCTTTGGCGCGGGTTTACTAGGGATCGTTCCGTCGCGGTATGTACTTACACGCGTGTATATACATATATATATATGTGTGTGTGCGTCATCATTCGCGAGGAGAAGAAACAAAAGAACAACGACCATTATGCCTCGTAAGGGGACGACGGTTGGAAACCGTCAGAGTTCGGGAAGGCGAAGAGGTGGAGGGAGCGGGGAGTGGTTTGTGAGAGGGGAAGGGGATGATAGGGAGCGCTCGGGTGTTTGATTTGGTCGGCAATCGGCGCTGTCACCGGCAATACGAGAAGAAATGCCGTTGTAGCTGCGACATAACAAATCGGTGTGAAAAATGAAACCGTGGCTGGAAAACGACCGTGCGATGAACAGGCAAGTGTGCCCGAGACTTTGATTTATGAAATTCATCTGTCCCAGAGAATTTTTCGATCCGCGCTGAAGAGGTTTTTGTATCGGTTGAATGTGCCCGGAGGAAGGAGGGGAATCCGGTCGCTGGTGGAGAATTCATGGGATGTTTACGGGGGTAATACCCCTCCACCCGTACGATTTCTTTTTTCCAGCACTAGAAAATATTACCCTTTAAATCACAATGTTCGTATTGATGGATACTGCATCGTATGTACATATACGAAAAGCATATTCAATGTACATGAACTGTACTCTGTAGTGATTACTAACATGTCCTGCCCACTGCTCCAGAACCACCTAAGTAAATGCTGCTAGGGCTAGCAGGCATAAAAAAACAAGAAAAAGTTAATAAAAAGATGACATATTCTACTGCGTTTTCATTTCCTTCCTTCTTTGTTATCGATGCGAAGTTTTCAAGGATGAGCATCTTGAATACATTGAATTTGAATATTCAGTAGTGGCTCTATCTTGTAAATGTAGTCTGATTTGCCAAAGTGCTATTGGCTTCAAATTATTTCCACATGTCAAGAATGAAATGAGAGTTTGAAATGTAAAGATTTCGAGAGTAAAATCTCACCGTATGAAAACTTAAATTAAGTAGCGAATGTCCATGTCAACAGACTCAAACCACAGTTTTTTTTCAGTAACTGTATGACTCTTAATGTCCTTCCGAAGAAGTTATTCAGGTGGGCTTTCGCTAGAACGTTGGTCAGTTCTTCAAGATCTTTTCGTATATGGTGATGGATACCAAATTTTGACCGGTTCGTCTATTTGAAACTTATTTAATGAGAAGCAAAATTTTCCTTTCCTTTTTTCATCGCCTTATTTTCCAACTACTGTCAACTGATATGCCACTAATTTCACCATTACCCTATTAAATTACATGAAAGTGGAAGTATTCTAGCCTGAAGGAAACTAGACCATAATACCTACGCTACAGAGGTGATCAAAATGTCTTTTTAAATTAATACGTACAGAGAGACTGCAAGACTGATACGTTTAAAATGTCATTTTTTCCAAGAACGATTAGAGACCCGAATGCCTGTAATCGAAATCCCTCAGGAGTCAGTTCAATACAATAAGTATTAACGTACAGGGTAGGGACTGCGCGTGGATGTGTGTGTATATATATATATATATATATATATATATATATATATATATATATATATATATATACACGTGTACGTGTATTACGTGTATATATATATATACACGTGTACGTGTATTACGTGTATATATATATATATATATATACACGTGTACCAAGCCCGACGGCGTGTGAATATTCACACATCAGGGTAGGGGGCCAGTTCCTTTCCCTGTGCCGGTTATGGTTTCCCAGGAAGATCTGGTACCCGAAAAATCAACTAGCTTGGGTGGAGCTGCAGGTGCCCAAAGTGCCTTGCCCGGGAATCGAACCCGAGAATATATATATAAAACCATAAACACAGTAATCAACCCGAAGGTCGGTTTAGTAGGTGATGGTAGAGCTCACCCATGTTCCAAGCCCGACGGCGTGGGAATATTCACACATCAGGGTAGGGGGGCCAGTTCCTTCCCCTGTGCCGGTTATGGTTTTCCAGGAAGATCTGGTACCCGAAAAATCAACTAGCTTGGGTGGACTGCAGGTGCCCAGAGTGCCTCGCCCGGGAATCGAACCCGGGACCCTCCGGTCAGTAGTCCAACGCTCTACCCACTGGACCACCGCGACCCACATATATATATATATATATATATATATGTATTATTTATATATATGTGTGTGTATATCCTGGGAAACCATAACCGGCACAGGTTACCCTGATGTGTGAATATTCACACGCCGTCGAGCTTAGTACATGGGTAAGCTCTACCATCACCTACTAAACCGACCTTCGGGTTGATTACTGTATTTATGGTCTATATATCTATATCTATATATATATATATATATATATATATATATATATATATAAACCATACCCTGGCTCACTCGTTACCCTCCTATGTCAAAGATACCTTCCACTTCCTCAATCTGCTCCACTCAATTTCCCTCCCTTCTGATACCAAGATCATTATGGCCACAATTGACGTCACATCCCTATACACCTCCATTCCTCACGAAGAAGGCCTTGCTTCCCTACGCCACTTCCTCTCCAAACGCCCTAGCCCTCAAACTCCAAGCACCGATTTTCTCATTGACCTTTCTAACATCATCCTCACCCGTAACTCTTTTTCTTTTAACGACAATTTTTACATCCAAATCAAGGCCTGTGCCATGGGAAGTATATTCTGCCCGTCATACGCTAACCTCCACCTCGGTGTCCTGGAAGAGAAGTTCCTTTCCAGTTACCCTCTAAAACCCCTTCTGTGGCTTCGGTATATTGATGACATCTTTCTACTCTGGCCACATAACATAGACTCTCTCAATTCCTTCATCTCCCAACTCAATGATTCCTCATCTCTTTCTTTCACTTCCAGCATCTCATCATCACATATTACTTTCCTTGATGTTAATATTTCCCTAACTAACAACAAATTTCTAACCTCCGTACATACTAAACCTACCAACAAACAACAATACCTTCATTTTAACAGCTGCCACCCCTACCACACCAAACGCTCCCTCCCTTACTCCCTCTCTATCCGCGGGCACCGCATTTGCAACCATCCCGATTCCCTCAACAAATACTTCAACAACCTTCACCATTCCCTCCTCCAACGTGGATACCCAGATTCGCTCCTTCACAAAAAAATCCTAAAACATTCCTACACCCCTAAATCCTCCCTCAACCACAGACTCCCACCCTCTCTCAATATGCACCACCTACTTCCCTGGCATCCAGTCCTTTAAATTCATCCTCAAAGACCTGTACCCCATCCTCAAAAATCACAACGTTTCGTCCAACCTTCTTTCTAAATGCCCCTCTGTTACCTTCAAACGGCCCGCCAACCTATCAGATCTCCTCAAATCCACCAAGCCTCTTTCCAAATCCCCTCCCACCCCCAGAATCACACCCACTCCGTGCTTGCGAGCAAGATGCAAAACTTTCCCTATTTTCACCATTCCACCCCTCTCCATCCCACCTTTTAACTCTCTCCCGCCCCTCCCCCTCATGCACATCTCAGAATGTAATCTATCTTCTGACTTGCAAACTTTGCCCGGCATTTTATATAGGCCAGTGCTCTACACCCCTGAACCTCAGGGTGAACAATCATCGCGCCTCATGTAATCCCTCTTCCTCGTCCGCGGGTCTTCCCATCCCAAAACATGCCTCCCACCACAATACCCCCTTCAACCACTGTTACAATGCTTCCGTTCTAGCATCCCTTCCCCCATCCGATAACCCTATAAAATTAAAAAAAATGGAATTGGCATTTATATGGCTGTGTAAAGCCTATCAACATCCGGGTCTCAACGTCGTTCACTAAATGGGTGGGGGGGCTGGGGTGGATGGGTGTGGATTTGTTTCTTGCGAGTTAGTGGGACAATTTATTCATCTGCATACATTTTGTCATCCTTGTCCTGGGTTTTGACTTGTCGAGCCCTTATGATGACTTTGTGAGTTGACGCCTTGGTCATGGGTTTTGTGTTATCTGTGGATGAATTATTAGTTTTGTGTCGCTTGTTACTATTCCCGCATCCTCCTTATTCCATCTCCGCTCCCCTCTGGCCTCCCTTTCCCCCTCCATAACCCCCTCCTTCAGCCCTCCCACACCACCTGTTCTCCCCTCCGCTTTCTCCCCCTCCACATACCCCTCCTTCACCCCTCCCCCACTACCGGTTTTCCTCCCTCCCTCGTCCCCTTCTCTCTCTGCACCACATACCCATTTTCCTCAGTCATATGTACATATGTGTGTGTGTGTGTATTTTTATATATATTTCTATACATATTACATTTATACTCACAAAAGCAATACTTCTCGCCATTAATTTCTCAATTTACCGTTTCTCTCTAAAATTTAAGCATGGAAATACCATCAAATACATATTTTTTTCATTTTTAAATAACCTTTGCGTGGAGCGGTAGCATTGTGACTGCGTTCCTACAGGGATCCGGGAGATGTCTTCGAAACCGATAGCTTCGGCAAAACCTGATCATTTTTTTGGCGGCAGAACTTCAAGGGAAACTGTATTTGGTACAGAAAAAAATGGCCCCTCTACCCTGAATATGACGATTTCACGCTGCTGTTCACCTTCACACATCAAACTAGCCTTCGTGGTGATGTGAGAGCAGACAGTGGAGAGATGGGAGAGTGATTGCAGGTATTATCGATTTGTCTGCCGTTTTTAATGTGGTTTCTGTTATTTATGTATAATTGTAACACCTACCCATTGCGACGAGTTGGCGCGGTAGCCGTGGGAGCAGGAAGTGTTTGCGGGGACTGCAGGTTCCCGAGCTATAATCCAGATAATACCTCTGCACCGACCAACTAAACCCTAGCATTGTGATTACCTTGGCATCAGAAGTTTCTGGGAAACCGCAGGCGGCGAGAGGAGAAAGGATGTGAATTTCACGCTCTATAGGGAATGGCACCAGGTGAGCTCTGCCCTCGCCTATCAAATCAGCCTTGCGGTTGATGACTGAGGTTCAATTACCCCCGCCCTCTTGGATGAAGCCCAGGCCCGCAAATCTGGATATAGTGGGGTTCTTGGGGGTCGTTTCTTTCCCCGGAACTGAGCGAGTGGTGACTGACTGACTGCCCGGGAGCGGAAAATGTTCCCCGAAGACATCAAGCACGCTCCGCTTGAGGGACATGCGTCACGAGAAAAAGAAGGGATGTAACGAACGACTCTTGCACGCGGGGACTGAATTAGTGGAAACCGAAGGAGACGCTTGATATATCTGCGGTCGGAACGTGTAGACCTGATAAATTTTCTCAAAGCTACAAGTTCGCTAAAAACAGTTGTAATGCGAAATTAATTCTATAACTTCAGACAAAACTATTTATTTTACTGAAACGAGATCCAAGAACTTGATGAGTCCACACAAAAATTTTAATTGAACAGGGTTCAACAGAAACTATGCATTTATGTATCGTTTCAATGAAATATGAAACATTCAAATTCGTATATTTTGTAACTTCAGAAAGCAACAAGTGTTGTAATAATCATTGCCATCAGCAGACTCGGTATATGCAAATCAGAAGGTCTCGTAAACTGACTTGTAGCTTTGAGAACCGAAGTCCTAATGTTTCTTCGATCCAAACACAGGAATCCTAAGACCTTACAATCGGTTAAGTTGAAAGCCAGACGAAAATACGAGTCAGCACTTCAGATTTGAAGCTCAGAAGGGGGGTTACTAACATTTTTACCCTCAATCCTCATAATGCAACCGGAAACCTAAAGAAGTAGGCTTTCATAGAGAGAACGAGGTGTTGCAGGAACAAGATGAATCACAAGTATCAAAACTAGAATCTACACATAGCAGAAAGGTATCAAACGTGTAAATTAACACACGAAAAATTAACTTAAAATAACGATTACCTTGCATGTGAGCTGGCCCTTTTTAATTGGTTTCCTTGTCTTGTTAGTGGATTCAGTAGAGTAGTTAACAACAGTATAATATTCGTAATATGTATAATGTATGTTGATTAATGGTGTACGGTCGCCCCTCTTCCACGGGCCCTTTCATGGGTCGCGAGGTGCCATGTGTACGTGGAAGTAGCGAAGTTTGGAATTGGAAAATTGCACGAGAATGGCTGGTGACCTCACATCCCTAGCCACACGCCCTTGCCGCCGCTTGTGAGGTTGGCTATAGATGTAGATGCAAATATTCAAGTAAGTTTCCAAGGATGATGGAACCCGACAAAGATAGATGAAAATCATTTTGAATATTATTTATTGTGCAAATAAGATGGGTTTGAATCTACAAAAGGCGGGAAGAAAATTTAAAACAACATGAATGGCTCTCCATTCTCGGGATGTCACCGCGTGGGTTGTTTTTCGGACAACAGTTTCGCCCGTGTTCCCACGAGCGAAACTGCGGTCCAAAAACAACCTACGCGGTGACATTCCGAGAATGGAGAGTCATTCATCTGAACGCCGCGAAAATCTACGATCCAAGATTTAATACAACATATTTGGTTGGCTTGGTTTAAGGTTTAATTGGTTTGCTGCTTTGAAGTCACTCGCGATCCGAACCTCTTTAGGTTGAAATTACCTCCATTTTTTATTCCTCAAAGATTGAAGGAAAAAAGTTGTAATTTCAACATATTTAATTGTACCTGAATGTCTCTACAGGTATAAGTCTTGTGTATGTTTAATAACAAAGATACATTTTTGATATTTATTTTTGAATCGTTATTACCTTGGGTTTCTATTGATATTTTCCCTTACCACGATTTGTTGTGTCGTAAAAATGTCAATGTTCATTGTTTTCACCTGACTAAGATGGAAAAAAACCTGCTCGTCTTGGAAAAAACGTATTCCCAACTAATTCTGCCTTTGACAGGTTTTAGTGAACGTTGTGCATATTGACGCTAAAAGTTGATCTGATGGCGATGCGATAGGGACTGTTCCCCCAATCTCATGCCAACCCAGTATTATGCCATAAACCTTGCAATATATATTGATAAGTATACAACGAACCTTTTGATGAATGTATTAGTTTCTGAAAGGTGAATATGGTACAACATTAACAGTCCAGGAAGACTGAAGTTACACATGACTCTAAACTAAATTTCAGAGTGTAAGAGGACGTCTCGGTAGCTTAAATGGTTAAAGCACTCGGCCGGATATCGAGGGATCCGGGTTCGAATCCCGGTCAAGGCGAATGATTTTTACTCTCTGAAATGGTTGCATTATAATGCACACATAGCGGGTGACTCCGTTAAAGTTACTGTTACAGTTTCTTGAAATTAAACATGACTAAGCGTGAATTATTGCTCCATTTACGAGTAAACTTCTTTCTTTCTGAAATTTGATGTCAAATGTGTTCAGAAGCATTCAGCGAAAGAAATACGCATCAGTCAGAAGGTCTGGTAAACTGATTTTTCTTTATTTTATGTAATCAGAAAAGACTTTTCTCGGAGAGAGACCAACTGAGAAAAATTTTCCCTTCCTTCGCGATCGATTCGATTGAAATATTATCATCTAAGAGGATATGATTAACGTCGAATCATATCTGTTTCCTATTAGTTATTTTGTGTGGGATCAGTGATTACGTGGTAGAGGCTGTATTCAGCAGCAACGGTTTTCTAGGCAGGATCTATCCATACTCACGGTCTCTCTCCTGTTTGAAATAATTAAGGAGATTACGTGGATAATGCTAGCAAAAAATAGGGGTTACTAGAAACGTATTGGGAAAATCTGAACGAGGAAAATAAAGAGCAGTGCTACATTTCGCTCGTTAGAGCATCTCATTTAGAATACAAAGTCTGTCTCAAAAGTAGTATGACTTATTTTTTTCATGGTAAACAGACGGACGAGCGGCGGTTTCCCTGTCTGAGTTCGAGGGAGGAGAGTCTCAGGAAAGGTTGGAGGCCGATGGCAGTTAGTTCCCAGATTTTGCGGAGTGGGGATCGTTCGTTTGCGAAACCTCTAAACGTGGCCTCTATACTCTTCGTCATGAACCGGCTATTCAAACAGAGATACGCCATCAAATTTTGCATGAAACTAGGCGAAACGAGGAAAGAGACTCATGGCATCCTCAAGGCAGCTCATGGTGATAACATCATGGGTAGGTCGGGGTTTTTTGAGTGGTACCAGTTGTTTCCGGACTGTACAGAAGATTTTGAAGACGCTGAACGTTCAGGACGCCCTTCGACCAAGAAAAGTTACGAAATTCTTGCAAAAGTGAAGGCCGTGTTGAACAGTGATCGCGGATTATGTGTTCGCATGGTTTCTGATGAACTTGGCATCCCTAAATGTGATGTGCATCGGCTTGTGACCAAAAACATGGGCGTGAGGAAGGTGTGTGCGAGATTGGTGCCGCGAAGTGAAGTTGGTACCGCGAGTGTTCTCGGACGAACAAAAGGAAACTCGCACGGGGATCTGCCAAGAGCTTCTCGACCATTTGAGCGAGAATCCACAGTTTTTAGACAATTCCTACTGGACGTCTTTCTCTGCTCCTGCTTCAAAACCGAGCTGAAAGGATGTCACCATGGCTCGGAGGAAGCGTTAGAACGGGACGTGACGAGGGTGTTTAGCAGGATTCCGGGCGTACCATTCCATAAGGCGCACGAGGCGAGGAAAATCCGCTCTCAGAGGTGTGGACGCACAAGGCTGCTACTCCGAAGACTTTTTAGTGAACGTTCCAATCTGCAATATTTTTATTTATTTCGACTCAGTCCTACTACTTTTGGAACAGAATGTATATGCTGTTAGTTCGTGGGACTCTAATGAAATTGGATTGATTATCAAATTAGATCTCGTGTAGCGTAGATGAGACATATTTATGAAACGCTGCTTTGATATACCTAGTAGCGTATCTAGATTATTAGGAGAAATAGTTTGAGAAAAATGGAGCGAAAGTTAAATTACAGAATAAATCTCTTGCAAAAGTTGGAAGCATGTCTCTTAAGCGGTGAAGCTGAAAATGCGCTATTTCAATCGTACTCCGATAGAACATACCGACCGACTTAAGATCTCAATTTAGCCACGAACGATAAGGGAACAGGATAACTGCATCCGACTGTTCTGGGAGGGTAGTAGTTTCCTTTTTTCATTGATAATATAATTAATATGCTGACATTATTTTATCGAAACTTTAAATTACCCTTCTTGCAAACATCAGTCCTTCTCGTACGCCTGAAGAAGTAATTCGCACTTAGATACCGTAGTGCATGTACCTGTAGTCTTCATCAACTACATTATTTGGTATTTATGTGTAACGAACAAAGAGTTAGAACAGTTAGGGAAAAAAATGTTCGATGCCGCGCATGGTGTCGAATCACCCCCTGCCACACATCCTAGAAGTGGCCTGCAGGGTACCATGTAGCTGTGTCTCTCCGAGAGGGGGTGGAATTGACAAAATGAACGAAGGAAATGTGCGGAGAGCTCGGCCCTCTGTGCTCGGGACACTAATAAATTTCCCGACTCCGAGCGCCATCCCTCCCGCTCCTCTCCACTCACGAACTCCTCGCCGGAGGATGGCGTTCCATTCAGGAGTCGGAAGGGGGCGGGATCCAGCCCACTCGCTCCCCCGCCGCACCCGAGCACGCTGTGATATCGCTACGTGCCTTGGCACGGGGCCTTCGTGCGGGGCGTCGTCCTGAGCGCACGCGTTCACCCCACCCACGAACGCGCGTGAGAGTTTTCAAGAACAAGAAACGAAGACGGAAAAAGAAGAGGACGTGGTGCGGTTGAGCGTGGTTACCGCCGGCGAGGCACTCGAAGAGGACCCAGTGAGTTCGAGTCGCCATCATAATATATTTCAACAAATATAAACTAATGCGAGAAATTTCACGGTCCTCGAAGTTCATTCGCCTTCTTGCGATACCCTGAACAGTGAAATGCCTCGTATTTCTGAGCAAACCAGCGGGTGACTCCGCTAAAATCACTTTCCGCCATTTCCCCCTAGTTTCTTCGAAAATAGAAATATTCCTATTGCGCTGAAATTTTTATAGGGTATGAAAATTAATTGGAGGCTACTGTCTACGAAATTTGAGTTTCTCTATCCGAAAAATATTACAAACTCCTTTAATGTGAGCGTAAATAGTAATTTGAATGTAGAAAATGTAGATATCGTGTACACGCGAGGCCGACTATTACGTTACTGACCATATGCCGAGAGTTCAGTGCTTTGTCAGTCCCAGATGGAACTAGTGATTTCTTTCAAATGATTTGAGGCCATTCACCCTAGCCCCACAGCAGATACCTCAAATACCAACAGCAGCCAACCAATAATCTTAGGGCGATGGAAATTAAAAATTAAATATCATCTAAAAAAATAATAACGCCTCTAATTGATTATAGAACAGTTTTTTCAGCCTCCCTCGCCTTCTACGAGAAGTCTACAATGAAAAGCAACTGTCTTTACTGAACTGAATAACAATTTATCCCTGAACAGTGGTCGAGAAACAATAACGAAACATTATTAAAAACAACGTAATTAAATATGGAATGATAGAAAGTGAATAAGGCACGTGGAACTCAAATTAACTAGTAAATGAACAGCAAAATATCTAAAATAAAAAAGAACAGAAACTATAAGGCTACTGGAGTAAAAAGTTCTTTGTATAAATTAATATACTTTATTACGCACAATTAAAACATCACCAAAAACTGACATCTAAAACTAGTCTCTGTTTCTCCAATCAGCTTGATCGGTGCTCGTAGATCTCACCTTAAAATAATACCTAAAGGGAGGAGACCTCACGAAACCTGGGCAGGAGATAAGGTTCTCTCAGCAGTTGCTTCTCTTTCATATAACATTCTAGTATCAAGAAAATCACATTGAGTCTCATCAGCAGATCATGGGAATTCAAGATGTAATACCAAGATTTTAACTCTGCCTCTACTACCTCATTGCACAAATTATTATTATTAGGTAATCTACCGGTTAAGGTAGGTTCTTGGATGGACACAACTATCAAATAAACATTTTGAAACTCCAAACAAAACCCAATCCAGCAACCTAATCTACATCAGGTCCCTCTTCATCTCTGTGTAATTCTTTCCTCCCTTCATCCCGTCCAACATCCCTATCCTGTTCCTGCCCTTTCCTCGCTTGCCCAACATTCTCCTCTCTATTACCTTCTTCAACATTCCACTACCGCTCAATACCATTGCACAAATACGGAAAGGAAATAAAATAATGCATTAAAAGAGATTGTAACTTGGCATTAGGTTTACGCTTTACGACGAGGGATAGTGAAACAGTTTCACAATGAAATTCATAATGTTTAGAGAGGATCACTTTAAAAATTCATTGAAAAGAACGAATGTCGACCCTCATTGGGACACCTTCAAGCTCATGCAAGCAGCACCTGAAGAATACGCCCAATAACGTCGAAACGCGCCGAATATTAAAAAGGGTGCAGCACTAAATACTTTTAATTGTTTACATCATGGGAATGACTAAATGAAATATGAATCCCGTGGACGGAAATAAGAGCCATCCAGGTACATGGAAGGGGTATAGTTCATCTGCGCCTACCTCTGCGTACCAGCTCTGGTTCGGGAAGGTAGATGGGAAAAGGACGAAGGCGTGGAGGAGAAGGACGTAGCAAGAAGAATTGAGGGGTGGCTCTTGAGTCTGGGAAGGGGAGAAGAGCAGCGGCCGGGAGGAGGGGCTGAGGAGGAGGCTCAGTGAAGGAAGGAGGAGCGAAAGGGGGCATTTGGTGTGCTTCGCCTGGACGTTGCGGAAGGAGGGCCCCAGGAGGGAGGAAGGACGTACTACGAAGGAGAGAAGCCAGTCGCTTTTTTAAAGAAGACATGCCTTTCTACCGCCTGCACGTGCCCTCAATGAGGCGGGGACGATGATAGCGGCGGAGCGAGAGAAAGGGAGGGAGGCAAGCAGGCGGGGGTGCTTTTACTGCGGCGGCGGCGGACAACGATCGTCAATTTTTTTCGCATTCGAGGTAAGCCCGCGAGAGGGGTGACGGCGGGGGCGGGGACTTTAATCTAGTAGGGCATTTTCTCGGCGTCCACATCGTTTGAAGAACGCACATCCGGTTTGCCTCATTCCGCAGGCACCTCTTACTTTTTTAAAAATCCTTATTTAAATTTTTTTACGAAAGATATCGGTTTTAGGTCTTTCGGCAGAGTCATTCAACCGTGAGATGAGGTTATTAATTTTTGAGAACGGTACTCGATTGACTCCATTTAGATATAGGGCTATTACTATGAACTTGAAATTGTGCTTTAAATGTACCTACGAATGGAGTCATCAAACCCTTCCCTAAAGAGAAAATACGTGCAAGCATAATGGTAACTAGCACAGGCAGAATTGAAACAGTCTGACTTTCAGCTATCAGGTTGGAACGCCTCTAATCTATTGCATTGAGCAAAAATCTAGAATGCAACAGACATATTTGTGATTCTGGGGCGTACAGGTCCAATAGAACGTTAAAAAATTCACGTCATATCGTCAGCCCCTGGACACTCAAGCGTCTGGATTTAAACAGCAAAACCTGTCTTCAGCGAGGAAGGAGGTGATTAACTGACAGTATTTATATTTAATATGGACAAAGTAATTCAGGAAATCTTAAAGAATGACGTTAGAAATTAAGAATTAAAGGATTGTGAAAAATGATTGTAGTGAAAATATTACACACAACGTTAAATTGGCCTTCGACATTGTTTGCATACCAAATACTGACCTTAATTAGGAGGATGAACAACGATTGGAGGCTATCAGATGTGGGTTCGGAAATATTTGACGCAAAAGTATTAGGCAGATAAGAAAAAAGTGAAAATTGTCAAAAAATTCAATTTGAGGGCAATTCTATGCTAAATATCACAATACTTAATAAAACTTTATAGATGAAGAGGTATTTCCATGAAGCTAATGCTTACCTGGGGATAATGGCAAATCTGTGGGGGAGAGAGTACAAAAATTCTCATTTTAGAGCGCGCGAAGGATGGTAGAATAATTTTTAGGGGCAAGATATATCGTTTTAGTAGTACTAGTAATCGAGAAAAATAAGTTTGTATTGATTGTATTTTTTTGTATTAAGTTATAACTATGTGATAGCTTCTGTGAAGTTCAGTTAATGCCTATAATAGATTATACACAGTTTACAGTCATATTGGTATATTAATATGGTTTTTAATTATCACTTAAAAGTATGTTCTGTAGTATTTGAGACAAAACATGGAGACACTTTTTCAAAAATTGGAAATATTTTTTACTGAGATAATGGTCAATTTTACAGTTAGCTAGACCTTTTCAAAACATTCAATGCAATGCTTTTCCACGAATAAATGCAAGGATATGTACTTTAGCTGCACCAGAAAATTATCGTGTTTTAAATAGTTTTGTTATGCATGTTAATAATCGTGGTTTTTTATCATCTCGAGTGGAAAAAATGCGGCATATATTTTTTTTCAAACTCTAAACTTCGCGAGAAAAATATTGGAATCAACCGGAGTATTTTTTCATGAAATGAACTCCTCACGTTTTACAAATAAGTAAAATAGTCAACGACGTAATTGTCAGAGAGAGGAGAGGAGAGTACTCGATGCCACACACGCGCACCAACACAAACCCCGCACGAGATGGCAAACACGTGCCGATGAGCCGAGTCGCCTGCCAAGTTCTTGCCGTTAACACCGACCGACCCCACCCCTGCCTGCCCACTTTCCCCCGTTGAGCGCTCCTCGCAAGTGCGAGAATAATCTCTCCTTAGGGGAATGGGATTGCTCCAAGGCATTTCGGAAGTTTACGGATTAGTGCACCCTCCTCAAGAGTGCGGTTTATTCCAAATTATTTCTTTTTCAAATTCCCCTCCTCTTCGACTCACGTAAACAAGTGGCATTGTATCGCCGAGTCAAGCCGACCCTCCCGAGTGTTGATGCGACCGAGAGGGAGTGTTCCTGGTGAATCTTTTCTCCCCGCTTCTCCGCAATTTTTTTTGACAGCCCTGCGCTATTTTGACTTCGAGTGTCCAAAAGGAAAAGAGAAGAAAACCCTTAGTAGTTTCAGCGTCCACTCGAGGGATCGGGGACGAGATCTCGTCCGCCTCTCGACGGAAGAAAACAATACGGGGACGAGTTCGTGCTGGGAAGAGAATAAATTCGTGTTTAGTTGGGTGGAGAGGCATGGCGCAAAAGAAAACAGTGAGCCGCACGGAAAACTCACAAAATAATACCCTTAACCGGGCTAAAAACGCCCAACTTTCCTTTCAAGTTCGTGCAAAAAAATTACGACTCGGGAGTATCTTAATTATGCATTAATATGTCAAGTAATGTTGGGATACAATAAAGCTCACAAGGATATTTTTTTAGGTATGAAGTTTAAAATGAGTTCATCGTAGGAAAACTTAGCAGACTTCGTAAATTTAGTTCAACTCTCTTTAGAAGGACCCACTTCAAGTACTGTAAAGAATTTTCGTCCATCCATCTATTTGTCACTTTTTTGCGAATTATAAAACTAAAACTTTAAGCGGAAGGATAACGTACGACTCGTATATTTTGTTGACAACTTCTTGTGGAATTTCAAGTGTTTGAAAAAATATTTGATACATTTATTAAATCAACTAAAATCAACAAACGAAACTAAGTTAGTTAAAATATTGGATGAATTGAGGTGATTACTATCCACGGTAAACTCTCAGTAACGCCACAATACGAGGAAAATATTCGTTGCCATAAGTTCATTTCTTCAAGCCTACCGAGATACAAGAATAAAACTAGACAGTGAACTATGGACGTAAAAAGGTTCATTTCAGTTCAAAGATAGAAGTTCCTTTTCTTACATTGAAATTCATATATGTTTGTTCTCACACCACATTTCTTGGTGATCAGAAGGAAATATTATTCATGACTGTAAATGTACACCGTGATATTTTTTTACATACTTGCACATAAACGGGGGGACTTGGTAGTCCAGTGGGTTTAGTGTTGGACCAGAGGGTCTGAGTTAAATTCTTGGATAGGCCTCTGGATACCCTTTGCTTTTCCTGATCTGTGTGATTTTTCGGGTACCAGAACTTCCTGGGAAACCTTGTGCGACACAGGGAGAGGAACTGGGCCCCCTACCCTGATGTGCACATTCTTGGATAAATTTCTTACTGCATCCTAAGATACAATTATTTGTTATAATTAAGCAAATGTACTTGCATGCTTGTGGAGTGAAGGGAGGTAGATGTGTATTTGCATGCGTGTAATATGATAGGATGTTTCTATGAATGTATGCACTATTGTGGATTTGGGTTTGCATGTATGTGTTAGTTTTGAATGTGGTTTATCTTTTTTCCTTTTTTTTGGGTGGTTACCTAACACCCCCCACACGCCCTTGCGGCGGCTTGCGGGGTATTATGTAGATGTGTGAAATTCACACGACGTTAGGGCCGTAGTACTAGGTGACTTTTATCCTCACTTTTCAAACCGACCTTCGGGTTGATAACGGTGGTTTTTCCTATAGTAATAAACCAATCATGCCGTTACCCCTCAGGGTCGGCAGATTCAAAGATGGGCTACTTCAGGGCTTTTACTCTCCCTAGTTAAATCTTTCTCGAGGAAGGATAATGTTCGTATCGGTATAGACCCAGTACGTCTGAGCCCAAGTTTCGCGCTGAGTATCATGTCTGTCCTAAAACTGTTCGCGCACCATTTTAATGAATCGAAACGAATGAGAATCACGGAGAAAGGACGATACTCATATCTGAATGACATCACACTAATGTATTATTATTTCGGGTGTATTGTTCCAGAAATATAATGCCATACAAAATAAGAGAACAAGGGCTACCACAAATGAGGAAGGCAAGAACAGTTTAAAATATATTCCGAATTCAAAATTTTTTGCAAATTGAACAAGAGAAATTGGTGTTCAATTTCGGAATCTTATTGGCATTTTCATTATATTCTTGGGAATCATAATTGAGGTGGTTTCCCGTTGCCTTCCTCAATAGTGTTTTTAACGTGACACCATCACTTAATGGCCGCCCCACTGGGGTCAGACCTGCTGTTATGAATATATTGATCTGGAAAGCGGTATGCCATAATATACCGCTTTCCAGATCAATATATTCGTAACAGCAGGTTGTTATTATATTCAACTGTAGTACTCACATTTTTGCCAATCGCAAGTCTTCAAATATTTCAAAACTTTATTTATTAACGTATTTTATGATATTTTATGTGCTTATTTGTAAATTAATATCGATTGAAGACTATACGAAAAAAAAGCTTTGTGCTGGTAACAATCTTTCAGCTCAATAAATAAGAAAACGGATATTGTTTCATTTTGTCATATTCTATAACATTCTTCAAGTTTGGTATCAGCAGCTGTCATCTTTTACTTTTTGGAGTGTTTATCGCATGGTTATTACATCTACATTTACACAATATCCCAAAAGTCGCCACAAGAGCGTGTGGCAGGGGGTGTTAGTTCACCACCCGTAAACTAGAATAAAACCACTTGGAAAAACAAATCATGTTATCTCTACACAAATTTAAAATTGTTCATGCACTCGACAAACCCTAATCACACGGAATAAAATATTTAATAACAGAATATAGAATACAACCAGGACGTTTTTGCCTGTTTTGTAGATTTCGAAAAAGCGTTTGATAGAGTGAATTGGGAAAAATTAATGCGTGTATTGCAGAAAATAGGAATGGATTGGAGGGACAGGAGACTGATCCGCAACCTGTACATGTCTCAGACTGCTCAGGTGCGAGTGGGGAACGGAGAGTCCGGATGGGCAGTGTTAGGAGGAGGTGTAAGGCAGGGTTGCCCTTTGTCACCGGTGCTGTTCAACGTATATGTGGAGGAAATGATTAAAGAGGCATGGGAAGAACTGGAGGTAGGAATGAAAGTCGGAGGGGAATTCGTAAAATCGGTTAGGTTTGCTGATGACCAAGCATTAGTTGCTCAGTCAGCCAAGGGGTTTCAAGCATTGCTGAGTGAATTGGAGGTTCAGTGCGATAAATATGGGATGAGAATCAATATTAATAAAACAAAGGTTATGCGATTTTCCAGAAAGAAAAAGGCTAAGCTAAATATTAAAATAGGCGGGGAAAGAATAGAGCAGGTAGAGCAGTTTACATATCTCTGAAGTGTTTTGGACCAATACGGTCAAAGTGGTAGGGACGTAAGGAGAAGAATTGCGCTAGGCAAGGAGGCTTTCTCAAGGAGGAGGGAGTTGACGGGGACGTTGAGTAGGGATGTTAAGACAAGACTCGTAAAAACTCTGATATGGAGCGTAGCTATGTACGGCGCGGAAACGTGGTCACTGAAGCAGGAGGATGGACGTAGATTGGAGGGATTGGATTGAAATGTGGATGTGGAGAAGAATGGAGAAGGTGAAATGGACCGAAAGGAAAACAAATGAGGAAGTACTGGAGATGGTGGGTGAGGAGAGGGGTTTGTTGAGAGAAATCCTATGGAGGCAGGAAAAATGGATGAAAGGCGTATTGAGCGGTAGTGGAATGTTGAAGAAGGTAATAGAGGGGAGAATATTGGGCAAGCGAGGTAAGGGTAGGAACAGGATAGGGATGTTGGACGGGATGAAGGGAGGAAAGAAGTACAGCGAGATGAAGAGGGACCTGATATAGATTAGTTTGATAGGTGGGGAGTCACAAAATGTTTATTTGATAGTTGTGTCCATCCAAAAACCTACCTTAAACGGTAGATTACCTAATAATAATATAATTGGCATTTTTTTAGATTGTTCGGTTGGGGTATAAAATCAAGGTCCGTGAATTTCAAAGATTATGCGTCGAATGAGAAGGAAATTAAAAATATGAAGTCTCTCAATTAAGTAAGAAGTCAAATCGAGAAGCATACGGATTTCACTTTAGTTTCACTTTAATTGTGGCATTTTATTCGGGGAGCATGTATTCATGGGAGATCACAGGAATACACAAGAATATATACACTCGATCGTGAATTTCACCACGCTTTTATAACTTAGTACAAGGTGAGCTCCGCCATCTCCAATCTAATCAACCATCCAGTTGACTACTAGGGTATTTTTATCTTAATAAGTTAATGGGAAAATTTCCCATGAATAAGGACATTGCTTTAGACACGTATAACCCAGAGTGTTTGTATTTATAATAGTATTAAATGAGTTAGTTGGTCGTTAAAACATTAACCACATTTGCAGTTTATTCTCTATTTAGTGTTGCAAATTTAAAGCAAAGGTTCAGAATTTTTTGGGAATGTGCTGGGCATGAAATAGATTTTCGTGTCATGAAGTTGAACTTCTCGACCTATCTTGGTTTCTCGAGCTTGAACGTGAACCAGGGTCTTATTTCAACCACAGGCCGAGAACTTGAAATACTTCTTTTTATTTGTGAGCTCGTAAAACACTGCATTTGCGGAAGCGGTGGAAAAAGTTGGTGTCACTTCTAATTCGTCAATAAACATCCGTCACAGATACGAACCACATAACATTAACACTATCTAAGTATGCGTCCTGAGAGCCATCCAATGATTTATAACAGGGTATGGGAGCGACAATAGAATAGGACGAGGAATGTGAAAGATTTTTAGAGGATCGGATAAGGAATGATGAAGACCTTTAGGTTGTTGCCATCACCTTCTGCCAACTGAGAAAAGGAGTGTGCATTGTTTAACTTTTATGCTGCTCCTTGTATATTTTATCTGGAATAGGGTTTTTTTTTAATGTATTAATGTATTCTTTCTTATATATATATATATATATATATATATATATATATATATATATATATATATATATATTTATGTGTGTTCCTTTCCCATTTTCCTTATCTCTATTTCAATGTGAATGAATATTTATTCGCCGTATGGCGGTATTTCGTGTTTGAATGTGTGTGTATATATATATATATATATATATATATATATATATATATATATATATATAGGAAGGAAGGAAAGAAGTACAGCGAGATGAAGAGGGACCTGATATAGATTAGTTTGATAGGTGGGGAGTCACAAAATGTTTATTTGATAGTTGTGTCCATCCAAAAACCTACCTTAAACGGTAGATTACCTAATAATATATATATATATATATATATATATTTAGACGAAGGCCTCAGAGAAGGCCGAAAGCTGAAACTTTCTGATTCTGAAATGTGAGTGTCCTTAGACGTGTTGCATATTTTATTTTTGTGTTCTATTGTGCAGTCCAAATGTAATATATATATATATATATATGCACACACATATATGTATATATATATACATATTGTGTATACATATAGATATGTGTATACATATATGTGTGCATATACATAAATTTATATCTGTATATTTCTATATTAACATATGTACACAAACACATATGCGAGTATATGTATATACGTGGGTGGTCTGAAAAGTTTCCGGCCTCAAAAATTTCAGAAAAAATGTCTTGTATCTTTGTTAGGTCGGAAACTTACATAACTACTTAAACTTATTTTACCTATATATATATATATATATATATATATATATATATATATATATATATATATATATATATATATATATATATATATATTCTGTTCCTAATTCCTCTTGAGAAAGGTGGTTGGACCACCGAAAATTCGAGAACCAGTGAGTTTTTCCTCTTTTGTGTTTTGGTTTCTGTGTTTGTTATGACTATCAGTGAATTTACATTACACGTTTGTGGGTTTTCCAAAAAAGTGTATATATATATATATATATATATATATATATATATATATATATATACACTTTTTTGGAATATATATATATATATATATATTATATATATATATATATATATATATATATATATATATATTATATATATATATATATATATATATATATATATATATATATATATATATATATGCATGTGTGTACATGTATGGATTCATAAACACTAATTTGCAACCTCAAGAACATCCTTTAAGTCGACGCACGAATTAATGAATACCTTAACGGAGTAAGCACAACCCCTCTAAATTACCTCAAAGTAAATCATTCACGTGATATGCAAAATTCAAATATACTTCATATTTATAATATTAAGATATATTAATAATGTTTCAGTGCTCAATGATATCAACCTAGCATGAAGCAATACGTTGCATAATGAATGGTAATAAAGGCTTGCTATCATTGTGATGACGACTTTCATCTTGCAATGGAATTTTAAAAGAAACCGGCTGCCCTGCTTTTAATCTTCTTCACAAGTCACCAATGAACACCAACACACTGGAAGCAAATCCTCAAAAAATGACGAACGAAATTATGGAGCATGAAAAGAGCTAGATAGCAGCTTTATCTAACTTTTGAAAGGATCTCTGCCAACAATGCATGAAGCACAATTCCTTATTAGCCTCCTCGAAAGTTTTGAGTTTATATCAATAGCTATATCAGAAGAACGTCTGATCCCCCAATAGCATTAGCCTACTTATAATTTCTGTCTCACGTCGCACTTTTGCCTGGTGTCAATTTCGTTGACCCTCGGCCAAACTGGGGGTACATACCCGTACATGGACGGTCACTTATCTCTCCCGAAAAACAATTTCACGCAAAAAAAAGTACGATAAGGAGGCATATTACGCCATTATTATATCAAAACCTTTTAAGAAAGGACGTTTGAACAAAAAAACTTGATTAAGACGATTATAGTCAAGAGTTTCCTCTTATTCATCAACGAGTTCATTTCGAGCAACCTATTTACCGCAAGTGACGCTATCGTCGGGGGCGTAATGTCTCTCGAGTTAGCGACTTAAGAGAGGGGAGGAGATGAAAAATATTTAAAACATGAATAAGGTCATTTATGGATGGTCCTTAACGATGGTACCGGGTTTCGCCACACCCTTTCCTCTCTCCCAAATCCTCGTTTTAATCACCGACCTATCCAAGACTATGGCAATGGTATCTTTCAACTTACGCGTCCACTAATGAGCTTGCATGAGCTAAGCAACGAGGACGCCAAACGGCCTGAAGGACCATAATATGTGGGCTGCCGTTTGAACTAACGAAGTGATGGACGTAGACGACGGAGTCGAGATCACATTGCTTCAATTTACGGGAGCAGTTATTAAAGGCGAAATGTGCCCATCTGGAGGAGGAAATCTTGACGAAGAATGAGTGGCCCTAACTTTAAGTCACGCGAGGTCAAGGAAAAGGCATCCGTTCGTCCATGAGACCAGAAGTTTTCCACGAAAGACAAGGGATTACGGGTTATAACAGAGAATAATCAAGAAAACATTTCCACGATGTCGGGTTATAGCATTTGTTTTCAATCAGCGCTGTCGTCCATCGATAATGAGGCTTGAGATTGCCTGCCAGGTTGTCTCTGGTTCAATTTTTGAGATCTCTTCGTGATTACGTTTAACAAAAATGGAGAGTTTGGAAGAGATATGAAATATTTTTTTCAATCCCGAAAAAACATGATTCATTAATTAATATCTAATTTTTCCTAAATTATCCCCTTCGTTATGACGTTACGTAACGTTCGTTACAACATTTCGTAATTTCTTGCTAAAAGTCACAATGGAAGGCGATCAGCAAAGGAGATAAATTGGTCAAGATTTAATGGGAACTATCGTATATCTACGCGATAGCCTACAAGCCGCTGCGACTGCGGCATGTGAATAGGTTGTTTAAGGATAATGCAGCCATTATTTTGTAATTTAAGGAAATTAAGAGGTGCTCCTAAAAGGAAAGTGAGACGCCAACGTATGACCACAAACATATATGTGTATAACGGTGGTACATATCACAGGCCTACAAAAAAAATTTTTTTTTTGGTGCCTGGAATCTTTGTGATGATTTTAACTATATTTGTAGAGCTGAATCCAAATATGAAATCCGTTTTTATTTAACAGCTCTACTTTTTTAGATATGGCACATCTTACGATTAGTTGTTTTAATATTTGATATATTCCGGAAAATAATTTTCAAAGTTAAATAAATCTATACTATACTAATTTATAACCACTATGCAGTGTTCCTTTTATTTTCAATAAACTGTCAATCAGTTTTATGTATATTTCTATATTGTAGGCCAATGAGATAATTATTAATATAATATTCCCATATCATCATGCAGAAGATTTTTTACGTAAGTAACAACATATCTATATCTTGAAAACTATAGCTGATAGGAAAAAACTAGTGTCATAATTGGATTCAGCACCCCAATTGTTCTTTAAATCAGCATTAAAAGCTCCGGCACCAAAACCACAGTTGGCCTGTGTATTGTGTATATCATTATGTCTTAAACTTTGAGTTTTTCATGCTCTTGAATCATAGGAATCCGTGAATACTCAACAGATTTCAGTGATGGAACAAATTTTTCCAAATGTGTGTGCACAAACTAATTTGCTGATAGAGTACATCCTAAACATTACCCCCGGATTTATAATTAAACGTGTGGCCCGTTGAAATGAGTAGGAATATATTGCTCCCTTATTTGCTGGACTGACTCTTTTCCTATTGTGCCTCAAAGCCGTGTCACGCCTCTCTCTTCTCGTTACAATTTTTTGACTCTCCCAAAGGGTATTGTCCTTATCTTAACGAAGACATTTTTCCAAAGATTCCCAAGTAACAGTCATGTATTATATATGCCCTAAATGACGTGAAATGACATTTTGGTCAGCTTTTGGAGGATAAAGGATAATTTTCCAAGAATAAAATTCCTTTCTAGAGTAACAAAAATATGCTTTACAAAGCTTTTGAATAAAATACGCGGATCTGGTTAGCCGTTTACCATATGTTTCAATAATCTATCTGGTATTACTGATATCTCACCCGAGTTACAGATAATGAATCCAATCTAAGTTAGATTTCACCGGGATCTTAAATTCACCCAGTTTAACGCTGCCTAACCCTAACTCGTTTCAAATAGGCTTTTAAAACTTCAATGATTCCGACTACATATGAGGTATATAGAATTTTCGAAACAAAAGCGTTTTTTAATCGCCCTCATAAATAGAATCAATAACATTATTTGTGTATCATATACACACACACACCATATACGAGAGTATGCTTTTAAATTAAGCAAAGCGTATCAATAGTAACGAAGACATCCTTCCAGAGAAAACTGAAGCCGTGAAAATCGAAAAATGAAAATGCATCATTACACCCATCGTACTACGGTAGGAGAGATCCATAAAAACCATAAACACAGTAATCGACCCGAAGGTCGGTTTAGTAGGTGATGGTAGAGCTCACCCATGTGCTAAGCCCGACGGCGTGTGAATATTCACACATCAGGGTAGGGGGGCCAGTCCCTTTCCCTGTGCCGGTTATGGTTTCCCAGGAAGACCTGGTACCCGAAAAATCAACTAGCTTAGGAGAGATCATGTCAATAAAATTAGAGAGATCAAGTTTAGAACAGATAGATTTAAGATGTCATTTTTTGCACAAACGATAAGATATCTGCTTAACATTGTCCAACCGCTGTAGGGTTATATTCGGGTCCAAATTAGTCTGGTGTGTTTCAATTCACCCCCTGCCACACACCCTTGACTAGCAGGGTACTGAAAAATAAAATACCAAATAAATAGTTTTCTCTTAAATTTCTTGTCCTCTTTTCAACAAGAAAATATTAATTCACCTAGAATCCGAACATTTTCTGCCCAGCTTCGAGGTTTCCCATTGTCCGTTTCTCCACAATATCCAAGAATTCAGGCATCTCCGTTAGCCCGAACGCAGACCCTTCAGTAATACGAAATTTACTTTGATGTCGCCGACTCCCAGCGTGTAAGCGAAATTTTTGGGAATTCGAATCAATCATTCCCTTTAATGGACACTATCAGCGATTTTTCACCCTCGGAACTTAAAAATAATATATGCCGAGGGTCCAACTGCCGAATACATATCATGCGAATAAAAATGGCATGCCGACGAGAGAATCAATCGAATGAAGAACCGCAGAGGAGCCAATGTACGAATAATGGGAAAGTCGAACACGAGAGGAATTTGATTGGACGGACATGCGGAATTCAAATGGCGCATTATGTCTGTTTCAACCTCCAAATCGGAAAAGAAAGAAATCCGCATTAAAATAAGGAGAGCAAAAGTAAGAGAATTGCAGCATCAAATATTTTGTTTGGAACGAATGAGCCAAAAATGAACAATTATAACGCTGTGATTTCAGGCCCCACATTGTGGAAGCGATAAGACAGAAACAAATGGATTTGAACAAAAGTACTTTTTGACTGAAGGCTGAATACTTATGTTTAACGACTGGTATTTTCCTTAGAGAGTGGCCCTCTCCACAAAGACGATTTCGCTACACTCTTCACCTGATGATGATTAAGTAAATCGAAAATTGTCAATTTTTAAGGAAAAACTAAGACTATGTTAAGTCTAAAAAACTAAAAAGGAAGTTCGTTCATAAACATTAATATACAAATATATATGTCTTATATTATTGAACTTATGCACAGTGTGAATGTATTTGTACGCATTCCCGAATGAAAAATACTTCACGAAAGCATTAATCACTCAGTGCATTTTAAAATTTGCTGGAATTCTGTTAATTAACCTGTAATTTGCAATAAATACTTTGATAAGCCCACTAACGTAGAAGATCTTATGGCAATTATTTTAAACATGGCAATATAACAAAGTCTAATTTTTGTCCTGCCACGTATATTGAGATAACTTTAAATACTTGATTACGGTGAATCAGGCGTCTTTGAGTCCTGAAATATTTTATGAAAATCATCGTAGACCCCTCAAGGTCTATGGTCTGAAATTCTTGATCCAAATTTTATAAAACAGCTGCATTTTGTTAAATAAATAGGTGTAACACAAATAAAAATAAATCAAAGATGAAACTTTAGCGTTTCATGTGAGTGCGTTAACATTTTGCTTTAATGTATTTCCACTAAATGCGGGTAGACTGTCGGATGGTGATTACAAATTATACCAATCAATTCTTATCAAGTTATATCATTTTAGAATAAAGTACCTGTGTGCACTTGATTAAAATTGAAAATGTAAGCTGTTTCATCAACTGAGATGGGAAAAAATGCAATACTATGTGTAGTCGGCTTTTGAAAAACAGGTAACTAATATGCACTCAGCGATATCCCCACGCTCGCCGATGATGATAAGTTCTGGCACACCAAAGAAGATAGTCGAGGTAAGGAGAATTAGGGGAAATTCTAGTATTTAAGGTATCAAACATATCGTTTTATCATCGGTATAATATTTTCTAAAAAAATTTGTTTCTTTCACTTTAGAAAAATCTGTCCTGGACTGAACACAAAAACAGCAAGGAACAATTTGTGGAGGTACACTTACAATCGGTTTACTGGGAACCGGACAAACATTAGAAAAAAAGACGACATCACTTCAGATACGATTATCATGAAGCCGAAATGTTTTATTCTACCAAATAAAGGCGACGAGAGAAATAAAAGGTACAAGGTACGAACCAGTCACGTCAGAAATCAAGAAGTAAAATATGACGATGCATTTTGAAAGCGTTTGAGGTCAAAAGAGCTGTCATGTGTAAACCGCCGCATGCTCCACTCTTTATACTCACGCAGGGGGATATAACTTTTGTCGACAGGGCTATATTCACGACGATTTGCGACAGATTTACCCTCTCCATTGATCCTAAAATCCACAAGGCAGCGCGTGACGTCGGATTGCTTCCCTGCCAACTCGCGGCGTCCCGCAACTGTCTGGGGTGAGGAGGGGGGGGGGAACGGGGGTGTGAGAAGGGTTAAGGGGGGGGAGGGTTGGGAGGCCCACGAAAACACCAAAGTCTTCCTGAGTGAATCCGGGAAAGGGTTAACATTCATTCGAACGCACGGCCGTATTATCGCGGCGCAACGCAACCTCTCTCCCTCGTGAGAGTTAATGCGCGGTACGAAAATAAACTGACGAGAGGGATCGAGCACTCCGGGGCACGGGAGAGAGGGAGGTGAAGGTGGGAGTGGTAGGGCGAAAGGCGGAGGGTGAGGGGAACGATGGAGCGAAATTTTCCCGCAGAAAATACGTTGCGTACAGGAACGTGAGGATAGGGACGAAAGGGGATAAAGGGAGGAGGAGACCGAGGGAGCGATATGAGAGACCGTGACTGAAGTGTCCACAATCCAAAATCCGGTTTGTTAAAAAAAATCTTAGTCAAACCAAGTTAATTAAAGAGTCGGAGTGCGACTGGGTTCCCAAACATTTTTTCACTCTGCCTAATTTATCCTCTTAGAACCGGCATGCGTTTCACCGGAATAGTTTTTGGTAAATATAAATATTAATCGAACGACCTGAAACAGTTCATAGCAAGAAATTCACAAAGTGACAATCGGTACACGTTATCTATTCGAAGGATTTTTTATTGAATGAATGAAATCATCATTTTGGCCGCATTCCATTTTGTCACTTACTACACACCAATGGCGAGACACTCAAAGACGTAATGTGATGGTGACGTCTACGACTGATGGCCTATGAATATTTTAGATTTCACGTTAGCCTCTCCTCTGGCAGAAACATTCCACGGCAAGTTTCGTTTAAAGACAGAATCGCTAATGCATGACTTTTCTCCACGAGACATTCTTGATCTCATTTCACGTCATGCCATTAATCTTTACGTAAAAGGAAGCGACTCCTCCACCCACTTCATATCCACAGAAACAGTCTTAAACACATGAAAAATTCACGCTTTTTGCCACATATTTGCAGTTTGTCTACAACAATTTAAACCCAAATGACTCATTTAACGCAGAGTATAAGAAATATAGAAGATGCGAGAGATATACGATATATTCCTTCAAAAACATAAAGATTCGCCTTGATCGACTCGTACATTTAACGTCATTGAATTGTGCTTCCATTTAGAAAATTCACTTAATTTGCAGTTACGAAACAGTGAACCCTTATTTAAGAGTGATTTGTTGTGACTTTTATCACAAGGTCGTTTTATAATGAGAGAGGAGGTTTTGGATTGAACGAGGTGCAGTACATATAATTGATATTAAAATTAGCAGATTGTTTTCCACGGTCACATATTTCCAAGACGGATCATTTAGAAGACGTTTTGTCAGAACAAAAAGTCAAAAAAGGGTCACGAACGTGATCACGATTATCGCTGATCGCCTGATCGGGTAACGTATATAATCAAAGAGACAGACAGTGACGGTGATATTGGAAAAAAATAATTTTTGAGAAAATAAACTTTCTATCCTACACAAAAGTGTAAATTTAGAGAATACGGGGAACGAGAAATTCCGTACGTACGTGCAAAGGCACTGGCCATCACAGCAAATCAAACGAGTGAATGGACGCGACCAGCGTTTGCTGCGCGTACAACAGTTCCTTTGCACGAGCTTATCTTAGAAGGAAAATTATGTAAAGAACAGGATTTCGAAAGTCAGATTTTGTCGTTCCCTCGGCCGAAACGTGATTCTAAGCTCACTTAACAATCAGTGAAAATGTCTCAAGAGTACTGCAGTTACATGGTGATATAAATATTAAGAGAGGCATCCATCAATGGAGACTATATTTTAAATATGATGCCCTTAACAATAGTATTTTTAAGCAGAAATTCACAAATGCTGTTTGACCGTAAAACTTTTCGCAATCGGCTTCGTAACCGCAATAAAATAATCTTTCAATTGTAAAATTCGATATGAGCCACGAATCGGTCATTTACCATGCTAATTTCTTATACATTGGTAGCTCTAAATAATCATATTCTTTAATTTGGTCAACGATTAAGTTTTGACGACTTATTCACTTTCCTAGCATGATTTTTCCAGTGGTTCTTGTCTAGGATCCATAGAATCATCCTTGATATTTTCTCATTCAGTCCTGTCTCGTTCGTATTCATATCTTCTTTGAGAACTGTGGTTGCCTTCCTTCTAGATATACATCTTAGCTGAAGTTATTTTGCGCCTGATGCCCGTCGAGCCACTGCCACCCCATATTATGTAACTTCCGAGACGAAAGAGTTCTAATTACTCACATTTCGGCGTGATATCTGCTTTCAGTTTCCCTCTTCTACGTACACTGCATTTGTTTTCTTCAGACCGAATTCGCCGCCATATTCAGTGATTTAAGGTCATGGATACCGATTGGTCTTGGATACTGCTGTAATTGTTGTGTCGTCTGCAAGACGGAGCATTTAAAGCTACATTACTTTCCATTTCACACCAGTGTTATCTAAATATATTCGAGATTTATTTGTTGCCATGTTTTTCATTTCCAAAATTTAAAAAAACAACGCATTCCAATTGACGATTATCATATTCAGCTTTCCTTTATCACAGGGATCGTACAGAAATTTTTTATGAAATATTAAAAGGGATTACACGGCAAGAGAGCTTGTCCTAAAATCTCAATCCCTGTACTTACTTCAATGAACGAGACCCTCGATGGCATATTCTTTCGTGTGCGTCTCTGAATATCAAATATGATATTTTGTATTCAAGGAATCAATATTCTGCATATTTATTTTATCAGTTAAAGTATCGATAAGAGAGCACGCTCGATTATCACGGCTTGGCAAATTGAGGGAGAACTTTAATATTTGCACCCATACGAGGTCGATGCTTGATAGATAGGCATTTTTTTATTGGAAGAACCGACTGCAGAGATCAATTTGCGCAAAGTTAAAAATAAATAAACAAACTACGTCTCTTAAAGATTATCAATAAATGTGCACCGACACTTTTACGTGTCAAACCATGTATACAACAACAAAGAATAGTAAAAAAATTCCAAACAAAAAATTTACAATCCCTTGGAAGAACAGTGTTAAGTTAAAAGGTTGAAGTTAAGGAAGTTACAGAGTTTGATTCAGAAAAGATTCTTGGCTCGCATCGTCGAGCATTAGTGCACCACTTCGAATAATGGTGCAAGAAGAAGATCGAAATACAAAAGAAACTCAAGAGAAGGAAAGGAAAAGAGATGGTGTTTTGGGAGACACTACCACTGCCCTGCGGAAGGAGCTCGTCCGTTAGAGGCCTGGAATAATTTTGGAATCATACTCGAGATGAGAGAGGGAAGGCGACGCGAAGGGAGTGACGGCGGCGGGCGGGAAGAGGGGAATTAAGAGGGCGAGAGTGAAGGAGGTGGGAGGAAGGGGCGGGGAGGTTTTCCGCAGTGGGGAGGAGGCGGGGGGGATTAGGGCGGGGGCGGGCGAGGGCCGGGATACGAAGAAGAAGCCGGAAACTGTATTTTCAAGTCCGAAGGTTCGCCCTGACCGGAAGCCGTGATAAACCTTTGGGGTAGAGAGAGGAGCGATGAAGAGGGGATAAGCGCAGAGGAGGTGGGTGTCGGGAGAGTTGGTAACCTTGTTTCCCTCCGAATACTTCCCGCTGACGAAGAGATGAAAGAAATGAAGAAGGAGGAGTTAACAAGGGAGCACAGAAACACAGATAAGGGAGCCCAAAAACCCGCTGGGTGTGGGTGCGCCATGTGCTTTGAGCGAAGGAAGCAGATGAACTTGATAAGCAACGTATATGTATACGTACGAGTATCCCTCCCTTTCTCCCTGTTTGCGTCTACACTTTGGCATGCTTAGAGGTTGGATTTTTAGGATGCACCAGGACTCCTCAGCGGTTTCATTTCGAATAAGTCATCTATATTTAGCAGCCACGGAAAATTCACACGGAAACATGGCGAGCATTGGAAAAAAATACGAAAATGTTCCTTGAAGTCTCTTCACCGTGTTAAGAGGAAAATATCATTCAAACAGTGTTATTTCGAAGTATTTAAGCATTAATTGTGATCAATTTCCTCAGCATAAAAAATTAAAATCTTCCGCATAGATCTCTCGATTCCGTAAATGGAAATGATCGAGTGTGCCACGTATCTAACTATTCCTAAAAAAAATTCCCCCTCCTTGCAAAAACAAGATGAAATGTGCCCGAGTACGCCAAATTTCTACCAGCGCGTTTAATTCACAATGCTATCACGTGACAAATACTCAATGAAGCAAATGTTTATCCTCCCCTTGCTTCCAACTCCAAGGTTTACGATTCATATGAATGGGGTGTCAGAGGTCTCACGGCCAAAGCCAGCTTTAAATATACGCCAAATTCTGCTTTCTAAAGCCCCAATTTATAAGCCAAAAATTAAATTCAACCTGTTTCGAAGAGGGGAGAAGAGTAATTAATATCGATTCACAACCAGCTTGCCAGCGATAGCTTCCCCACCGCCCTACAGAAGCCACTAGCCAACCCTCAGGCCACTACCAAAAACCAAAACAGCACCTTCTCTTGAAGGATCAGTCGTGTTCACACCGCATATGCGATAAAAGTTGAATACATAACAAAATTAAAATGGATAGAGTAAGACAAACTGAAAAAAAATACTTTTTCATCTAAAAGGTATTACAGTCCTTTGAATTAGGGCATTATCAACAGTGAACAGTAAACATTGACGGTATTTTCGTCCTTGGAAAGGCAATAAACCACACTCAAGAAGATAAAAGGTGGTGTACGAGTTAGCTACCAATATCAACCACTAACGACAGAGGGCACTATCCCTTCCTCGCTTGATTAAATTTCTGCCTTCTATCACACTTTTCAATATCCTATTGACAATTAAACGCTCTGCTTTCATTTTTCCTGCCTCCATTCGCTTTCTCCCAACAATCCTTTCCCATTCCCCTCCACGCCTAACACTCAATTTCCTTTGTTTTCCTTTCTATCGATTTCATCATTACTATCCTTCTCCACAACCTCATTTATAAAGCCACAAATCTCTGCCTATCATCTTGTTCCAACCGTACAAAGCCACAGTCCACATAAAACGTTTCACAAACCTTTTCTTAACTAACTTATTCAGAATCGCCGACATCAAATCCCTTCTTATGAAAACTTCCTTCCGCGACACAAGTCTTCTGCTTATGTCCCTACAAATTTAACCATGATGGTACAGAGCAATTCCGAGATAGCTAAACTTTTCCACATACCATAGTTTATGAGCTCCTGTTTTAATATTTAAACTAGCTTTTCTCTATCCTGACTACCGATTCTCATTCAATACCTATCACACTGACTTTCCAATGCACTCAGCAGAATTTGCGACCCCTTAGCTAACTTGCAAACTAAAGCTTGGTCATCCGCACTCATAACTGATTTTATGAATGACCCACATACTTTCATTCCTCTCTACAGTCCTTCCCCTGCCTCTTTCACCGCATGCATACATACATACATCGCATACATGCTGAAAAGCACGGGTGAAGGCCAACAGTTATCTCATGCCAAGGTCAGCGAAGGTATGTCGTCGCGCTAAATATGCTAGGTTTTGTTAAAAGTAGACGGCTCAGACAGAAACCACTAGCACTCACATCTACTTCATATCGATATCGCTAAAAAAAATAATATTACCGAAGCATTCTAAATACAAGTAAGAAAAAATTACCAAACCACCGACAGAGAATAACAGTTGAGCTTTTAGAAAAATGAGTGAAAAAAGGCGGAATGCTATTTAGCGCGGCCACTTTTATTAAGTGAAGAAAGGGGTGAGGTGCGAAGGTCCAACCAAATCGCATAAATGACCTTTTATAAGTTATTTCTTCTAAGTAATAATAAAAATGACAAGTTAAATGGTATTTAATTAAATAGAGAAAAGGTGATAAAAGAGCGGGATATATTTCTTCCGCGATATCCACAAAAAGACAGAGAGACGAACACGAAATATCTGCTTGATTGATTACATTTTTCTTTCCAGATAAAAACCAATAAATTCGAACTTAATTTTCTGGAATTAAAAGGGTGTTTTGTAGATTCAAGCCGTTTCTGGCTTTAATCATAAATTACAAATTAAAAAAAAAGTTTCCGATTCATAATGAAGATTTCATTAGGGAGTGTTAAAGTTAAAATAAGTACCGGTTCTGATATCGAAATAAAACATGCTTGTTCAGGGAATGATATTCCTAAAAAAAATAGACTTTATCAGAGTAAGTTTAAGAGTAAGTCTCAATTCCTTCGTCAACTCAACTTTAAATCTTTGAGTGTTATTAGATGTGTATATGTAGTACAAGTATAATTACAGAAAAATTATACATTATGAATAGAAAACGTGCCTATTGATTTTAGCAAATATAACACCGGTTTCGAACCTACGCATGTGTGAACTTTCATTCCCCAGAAACATAAAACAGTTCAGATTATACGGAAAAGCTTTCAATGATCTTTTGTGTGCAAGCTATATCTTCATGAATATTACAATTGTTTCTTCATACCTTCAGTCATTTTCATGCTAATTATTTCTTTATTAATGTAACTCTTCAGTTGGCAGAGAATAAACATACGAATATAGGCTTTTGCTACCGCCAAGGATGGACCAAAATTTGTGGAACTTAAAAGTTCACAGTAAAATGAAATTTAACGAATTTGGTAAGGATTACTGCGAAGGAAAATGCCATTTCACCGACATGATTGAAAAAATATTCAGTCCAACAGGATGAACTTAATGCTTTAAGACTACAACTTGAAGTAGGCGAATTAAATCAAAAACCCCGTATATACTTTCCGCCAAAATAGGTTCATGACGCAATGAAAAAACCGAGGGATGGAAAAACATCACATGAGGCCATTAAGGAGTTGAACGATGTCGTGATCCACCTACTTCGAAACGAGATGTTTTTATTATCAATACCACTTTGAATTTGCTGAATCATCAAGAAATCCAATGTAAATTTGAGCTTCATTAAAATTTCCATTTAATCCAATAAATAGTAAAAATGGAATTAGCCCATAAATTTGGCTAATTACTTCTAATATCAAACCAAAACATATTTATGTGAATGGTGTATTGACCTTGGACACTGATAAAGATGAATAATATTTCGTTCTGGTATATTCAGCGTATTTATCGGCAATGGGATGTTGAAGACGGTAATAGAGAAGAGATTGTTAGGCAAGCGAGGAAAGGGCAGGAACAGGATAGAGATGTTGGACGGAATGAAGGGAGGAAGGAGGCACACAGAGATGAAGAGGGATCTGATGTAGAGTAGGTGCTGGATGGGGTTTTGTTTGGAGTCATAAAATATTTTTTTGATAGATGTGTCCATCCAAAAACCTACCTTAACCGGTAGATTACAGAATAAATCATGTATATTCAGCATCCGATATCGTCGGAGTATACAAAGCTAATGGATGATGCACAAATCGATATGCCGAAAAGTGCCGCAACACATCGCCCAATCCTAATGCGAATGCGATGCCGCCCTTTCATATCGCGATTTCGTTACATTCCCAATATTTCCCGAAGCATTATTTAAAACCATGGAAAGTTCTGTGCACTTATTCGAAACAGAGCACGGCCCGATACCGGAGTTCGCGACTGCCGCAAGGGGAGTTCTGTTTTATTTTTCCAGGATCGACCGAACTGGACTTTCGCCCTTCAGCGAGCATTGCGCTGGCCACACAAGCGAAGGGGACAGGACTCCCCTTCCACACAAATTGTGATAGGGGCGACGGTGGTGGGGGTGAGGGGATACAATACGTACCCCCACCCCACCCCCCCCTCTTCCCCACCTCTCGGAACATACACACAAGCCGTAGAAAAAACTCTTCTCCATAATTTACTTCCTCTCTCTCTCTCTCTCTATGCTTCGGCCTTTAACTTTCTCCCGACCCCCCCCACACACACATGCTCTCGCGAGTTCCCCTTGGCCAAACCTTACATCCCCTCCCCGCTCTCCCAAGACCCCAACAAAATCCCTTTTGAGTGTAAGAGCGACGACGCCAGGGAGGGGTACACGGACCGGCGGGAGACAAGGGGTCCGGTGAGCGAAGCCCCTCTCCGCCGAGAGTACGTTACGTACACAGTGAACACACACACACACACGGACACACATGAGGACCTGCTCTTTTTTGGCGAACTTTGAGCACGGCTCTGGGAGAGAGAGAGAGAAGGTGGGGGGGAGGGGGGTTCGAGTGGGGCACATAGTTGGGGCGGAAGGGTCCACCGAGGGAGACGTATTAAAAATTGAGACTTGAGGTGGAAGTGGGTGGAACAGAGGTGTGGGGAGGGGGATGGAGGTTAGATAGAGGATCGAAAGGGCTTGTGTGTGTTATGTAAGTCCGTCTGACATAGGAAAGAGGATGAGGGATCAAAGGAGCGAGATTTGGATGGTGGAGGAGGTGGGGGGGGGGGGCTAACTGGGGCCAGAAAGCAAAGAAAGAGTGGGAGAGTCGCAAAAGGAGGCCCGAACGAAGGAGGGAAGGTTTCTGAGAAGAAAAGACCCGAGTGGGGTATCGTTAAAAGAGAAGAATTTTTAATGCTCCACTCACACTACTATTAAAAAATAAACAAGAGTGAGTGGGAAGGGTGTGTTCAAATCTGAAGTCCAGTGAGTTAATCTTAGCCGCAATCTTTTCGCAGTTTGTGTCGCAAATTTAAATTTGGAGAAATTCATTCGCCGAATGAATTAGCTAGAAATTTCATAAGCTAACACTACGTGCTTGCAAGCAAGTCGAAGTTCAGAGTCGATAAAAATCCGAATCGAAAATTAATATTACATTGTGACACGTTTACTTCATTCTACTACTATTTGCAAGTATCCCTAGTACCCACTTCTAACGGCAATTTCATTAATTCCTTTGCGCATGAAATTTACCCTTCAGAAGGAAGCAGAAAATCACATACGTACGAAGGGTTGGGTTTAGCTGAGCGTTCCAAAGAGACTTCACTTAGATTTGCCTATGGAACCCCCACCAGCAAGCCGGAAAAAACTACCCACTTGGCCACCACATGGACCGCCTACCAACTAACCCTGGAAGTAAAAAAATATTGGGATGAGGACCAGGGCAGAGGTTTCATGGCTCCTTGGGCGGAATAGCTTTCATATATCCCTTGCAGGAGCACTCGTATGGATATCCGCTACCTGGGAATTCTTCTTATTTGGCACACCGTCAGCCAGGGTACGATCATTCGGAATGTCGGCGTTTTCCCCCAATCTCCCGATTTAAGCGGTCATCCACCCAAGACGATACTTGCCGTTTCCCTCGTCAGTTTGCGACCCGGGCAGCTGCCCCCTTTGCCCCCTCATGGTGGAGACGAAGAGCAAAGAGGCGGGGTGATGACTAATTGAACCGGGCACAATGACGCATAAATGGGCAAAAATAAAAGCCGCCAACACTTTTTACTTTCGCCAATGCCATATATATCTTGAATTTTTCATTTATGTTGAGTATATCATCCCAAGTTAACACGAGTATTACGTCCGACGGTAACGTAAAGGAGGCGTGGAGAAATTACAAAAACTAGTCTGCGACTGACACTTGGCACTGCATATCCTGAATAGATAGACCTTAGGCCACAGCATCCATCGTCCATACCATTATATCTATGCTGATACATATTATTATGGCCTCGATGCAATGGTTCTTTCATATTATTGGGTTGGTACGGAGGCTAGAGTATTGCATTTACATGCACAAGTCTTGGATACGAATGCAACGTGTCAGCCAAATATTCTACTACTGTTGAATTTAGAGAAATAACTCTGAAAAGGGGGTGATAATTTTTTGATGTTTCAGCATTGCCCTACATCCTGTTGGTTCCCTCCTTGAACTTCGAAGCAGAAGAACGAATCCTTGAAATCTTTCAATTCAATAGACTACCTCTCGGATCATGTCACTATTGTCGGATTTGCGGATATAGGTAGTGTTGGGTTTTTTACGCGACGTCTCAAGGAAAATCGTAAGATTGATGCCTTTGTGAAATGTTCATGCGTAAAGATATACAACTCTCCGGATATTTTCCATCCTAGCATTGCTTTGAACGACTGCAGGAATGGTCTCACAAGGACCCCCTTCGCATTCCGTTTTATTTCCCTTTACCCGTAAAAGCGACCTTACTCGTTGCAGCTGCTGCAGATGGGCCTTAGCTGAGACGGGAAGGGACCGGGGGGGGGGAAAGGAGGGGTTGTTTGGGAGGGTGGGAGAAGCGAGAGTTTGTAGACTATTGTGAGGTTTGTTGGCGTGTGGAGGGTGTCGGCAGATGAGGTCGGAAAAGAAAAAGAGAGACTGAGTGCACGGATTAAGAGCGGAAGCTTACGGGGATGGCACGAAGGAAGGTATGGGAAGGAGATAGAAGAAAGAAAACGTCGCCCACATCCGACAACGTCCTCTGTGCCCGCATACCACATCCGCTCTAAACAAATCTTGGGAGTTCCAAGAAACTGCGGGAGAAGCCGTGACAGTAACTTTTAACCGAGTCATCCGCGACATGTGCGTTACTATGCAACGATATCAGAGCTTAAAAAATCATTCCAAAAAATATCCCGGTCAAGGCAAATGATTTTTTCACTCTGAAACTGTTACATTGTAAATATTTGGAGGCTGGATGAATTTTTTAGACACCAAAAAGATGCACATGTATGAGAGCTCATTGTATAATGGAAAAATAGCCAAAGACCTTAGAAATAAAGGTGATTACTGCACAATTTCCGCTGTGAAGGTGCGTGCGTAATCAGGGAGGACGATTGCACCCTCGGATTCGGAGTCGTCCTCCGGAATTCCCCAAGTATTTCATCGCTGGAGAAAGTACAAAAATAATACATTGATAATTCAAATTTCACATTCATTAGTTTTTAGAGGAGGCGACCCGACAGCTGAGGTAACTTACACTATGAGGGATGGTTGGGAAGGGAAGGCTGGAGAGAAAAACCCGGCGTCGGGATTTCGTAAAAAAGCGCCAACAGGTCCACAGTTTAACGTCTCATCCGACGGACATCGCACTCACTCAAAGTGCTGTCCACAAAGCACCTCAAATAGGGATCAGGATACCACTGAAAAAAATATTTGTGGTCTCCAGGATTTGAACCCGGGCCCTCTCGGTGGGAAGCCTGTAGTCACCGCCCCATCCCAATCTCTAACACATTGATTGAATAAATAATACATTTAATTAATATATTCACATTAATCTTATTTTTAATTTGGTTGGTAACCTAGGCCACAGGAAAGCAATCAGTCATACCCACGTTCGGTCAGTGTCATACCCACGGCCGATCTCTGGTCACACCCTTCGCTAATTCCGAATTTGGTTTATGATTAGTTCCCTCAGCGGAGAAGTAAGAACCCGTGAACGAACTCTGTATCATATTATTTCTAACAACAGTGAAAGAAGAACTGCTATTTATCAAAACAGCTCTCATTCATTCAAGAGAATTAACCCGGAGAAACTGTGGGACATCGTGTGAATTAAGTGAAAGTCAGTGTGCAAGACCTTCGCAATTCGTACAATAAAGCCAAAAAGAATGAGTCACGATGCTGCAGGGTGTCTTGGCGGTTTCTTCTTATCGTTCCCGAAGGTCGCTCGAAGGAAACCTCGAATGCATTTGAGTAGCGAAAAGGGGCCACATTAGGTTTCACCGGAGGCAAGGGTCGTCGGCCCGTGAGGCACGCACGAGTCTCAGCTGGCACGGGGCCACGATCTGATTGGCACCCCAATCAAGGCGAGAGGAACCCGCGCTTAAAACATTTAAGCCTAAAAATCTCCCATAATTTGCTCACGGCTTACTACAGAATGTCAACAGTAGGGTTCGTTCAACCGCAAGGGAAATTAACCGTCAGAAGGATACATTCCCCGGGTAGAAATATGAGACCTAATGAACAAGTGTAGCTGTTAATGGTACACCTCACACATTTTGATACACGTTCACTTCCAAAAGCAACCACAGTAATCAAGCTGAAGTTTGGCTCAGAAAGGTAAATTTAGGGAGATATCTTCATATTCAATTGTACATGGAGTCTTTGAAAAATTTCATCAATTTTAACATACAACGAACGCAGTGCATTAATAGCAACACTCAATACGAATATAACGATCCCATTAGGCTAGGAATAATATTTGTTACTGGTACGATACATCGATGATAGCATCTGTTCTCGTATTGTGCAGCGGTTTTTTTTAGAATACTTGTAAAAAAATACAGAAAGATCGTGAAATTAAAATGGATTCAGAGGTTCGTCGTTTTTCACAACTTAATGACAAATTATGTTCGCAAAAGTATCTGTTATTTTTCTGCGACATTCTTTTATGTTTGCAATAAATATAATCGTCATAAAAATTGTATCGCCAATTAAACAAATTCACCATAGTTCATGTAGTCGTTGAAGGGATAAATAACGTATTTTGTCTTATGATTTGTTATTAGGGCTGAAATTATTCAACAGATCGTATCAGAAACTTGATTTACATATCCGACTCACGTCCACGGAGAAAGGGTGAGGGAACTGACGGACGAGACTCGGAAAACGATATTCCCCCAATACCTATATGCACAAAAAAATCATCAGCGACGTCACTAACGACGTGTGACTCGCGATAACTTCAGCTAATATCGGGAAAAGCCCACATGGAGACATCGTGCAGTTACAACCTATTTGGAAGGTGGGGGGGGGATTATGGAGCGGGAAAGATCTCCCGCAAGGAATCCGAATGCAATCCAAATCCCTCAATTCCATCATAAACAAGCGTCCGTCAAAATTACGGACGGACTAAGTCCAACAATGGGTGTTTAATGGGAGCAGGGCGTTTTGAATTTCTGCTCTCTCTTATTTCGTTCCGCATTGAGTCCACGATGGCATAAATAGGCAAATATACCGAGTAATCGGGTTCCCAACCGTTCGACAGAGGGCCTAAGGTTTACCGAGCAGGTAAATAAAGTATGAGAAGGCCGCTGAACGAATCGGCTCCCACTCCACCTCCCTCGGGAGCATTTCATACGAAATACTTTTTCGAGCGGAAACTTTTCTCATGTCCTTTTTTCGATAAAAAAAACAAATGCATGCCTTATATGTCTCTTCGTCCACATTGAGACACTTCGAACTAGCCAGAAATTTTTATAGTCGATGGAAAAATCTGAGTGAGTTCAACGTAAACACTTACTTATTTACGAAAAATTGTGTGGTACACGGCAGAAAGACCTTGAGCAAGGCAATAGTGGAATATTTCGTCCACCGCGGAAGCAGCAAAGCATGAGTTGGAGGAAATACGACGGATATTGTTGACTGAAAAACGATCCAAACCGAGAAGACGCAGGCGATAAGGAGCCGAACTAAGTAGTGCCACCAGAGAAGATACAGCTAGGAGAAACAAATGAAGGAATTGTAATGAACGGAGACCATTGGGAAAACAGACCACTGGGGACTTTTAAACGTGAACATGGAGGCGGATGCTGAAGAACAAATGGGGAAATACGGAGAGAAAGAAGTTTACAATAGAGCAGAAAAGGAACTACGGATCACTTGACGGAAAAAGAAAATAATAGAAAAACAAAGAATGGAGACAATAGACACGATGAGAATATGAAGGAAATGAAAAGAAAAATCAAGGAAATTCACACGACAAACACCATTGGCAGATACGTTTACAAATTAAAAACGATTTGAAAGAAGAATTTCGGGGTGTAAGGGCATTATTATTGCATGGGAAAAAACCCATGGTTGCAGTCAGCCAGTCTGTCGTTTGAAAGTTTGCTTTACGAAAGCAAAGCCTAGAGGAAAACCTCAAACCTTAACGTTGATAGGGCGTGGAATGTTATTATGAATGTTACAATGCGTAATCATCAAAGTGCTTGAATTTCGCAGATCTATCCTAATGCTAACCCCGATATATTTGAAAGTCGATTTTCTACCGTTTTTCATCACCGAACATTTAAATCAGAATGAAGAGAAGAAAAAGACCCAGAGGAGAACCTTGGAGCCGCATTTAATTTATGTAATTTGGGAAGGCACAGTACATTCATAGATATTGTACAAATCTGTGGAATTTTTTCGAATTAATGACATATCTTTTGAACGTGCATTTTTTAATTTTAAAACTATGCAGTAAGTATAAGTTCCTTCTTACCCGATAAAATTAGGAAAAACTTACTCGTATTCACTTTTTTCAGATCAGGGACGGGCATTTTAGATGGTCTTCCACAATAGGGCAAAATAGAATTTCTATCCTTATTGGTTAATAGCAGGTCGTGGTGGTCTAGTGGTTAGAGCGTTGGACTACTGACCGGAGGGTCCCGGGTTCGATTCCAAGCAGGGCAAGGCACTCTGGGCACCTGCAGCTCCACCCAAGCTAGTGGATTTTTCGGGTACCACATCTTCCTGGGAAACCATAACCGGCACAGGGAAAGGAACTGGCCCCCCTACCGTGATGCGTGAATATTCACACGCCGTCGGGCTTGGTACATGGGTGAGCTCTACCATCACCTACTAAACCGACCTTCGGATTGATTACTGTGTTTTTTATTGGTTAATACCGTAAAACTGACTAGTGATAGGTTTAATGAACCAAAAATCATCTAAAAGTCCGGATCAGTATTTTTTGAACGGACTTATTAAGCAGTACAGCGATCAATCACGTGGTTAACTTTAGGGGTCTGATTCGTCAGAATCTTAAAACGTAATTTGTACATAGATAAGCGTGCGAATTGTTTTCGTGGTATGGAGCAAGATCTATGTGATTTGGCTGTGACCGTTTGATTTGTTGATTGCAATTATTTCAGTCAAACCCGTAGAAGGCTGTAATACGTAAATATATCTGAGAAAATTGACTGCTATCGATGAGGACGCATCCGAGGCGTAGGTGGAAAGAAATTTCTTTATTTCAAGGGACGTCAGGACACGAGTGGGTCTAGTACAGGGGGAGAGTCTAAGAGAAGGGAAGAGAATGTGGTATAAACATCTGTGCATCGAATGTTCGCCACATATTACATTTTTCTTAAGGACAGAGAAACGCCACGCCATCCATTTCTGTTTCGCATGATTTCATCAAATCGGCCGAGACAGGATTTTATTGTGACCTGTTTGAAGGAAGTTTAACACCGAAAGATAGACATACGTATATTGAATCCTTCATCAAATACTTCTTTTCGCTTGTTATCACGCGCGTAAGGCGATAAAACTTGATTTTTGGCATTTGTAGTCGGTGGCAGAGAATCGAAGACTGCGTTGCATGACGGCGCTAGTGCTACATAAAATAAACTATGTGCGAAAGAGACTAAGACCTTTTTAGCAAGTATAGAATATTTACAGATTCTCTCAAATCGGGACCGATTCTGACGTGGAATCATTAAATACTTTGACTTTCACTACAATCGTCGCTGAGGAGCTGACAAAATCATTGCAAGTTTATTGTGTCGTATCATGCACAACGGCGCGTGTGAGAGCCGTTCGATTCACCTATCGATTGAATAACAGCGGGGTTCATGAAAGCGGACGACCGAATGACAAGTACATACTCCTCTTATTATCTAGGACATAATAATAATTTGTTGTATGCTGAAGTGAGTCTTTGCGATTAGACTTCTCAAGACGTAACACATTCGTCACTGATAAACTTTCAATTCTTAGAGGTAAAGTACGAATATTTCTTTTATTTTATTTTGCAATAAATCTCTATGGCTGAGTCAGCATGTGAAAGAAAACGTGTGAGGAAAATATTGATAAGAATAAAAAACGTCATTGAGCATGGCGAAATGGTCTGAATAAAACAATAAGAATATAATAAATATAAGCATAGAATAAATAAGAATGAACGAAATAAATTAAACATCGCAACCATGAATGAAATTTTTGAAGATAAATACGAGCAAAATGCTCAGGGCCAATCAATATGAGCTGCCGTAAATCAATCAACGGTTTCGCACTGTTGATTAAGATGATATTACCGTTACATTGAAAGAATGATAAAAGCAAATACCACACCATTCGATAAAAAAATACTCCATGCGGTCAACTTTTGGAGGAAAGCAGCCCAAGTTACGTATGTGAATGATAAAACAGGAAGCACTTTCTCGAGTCTAAAATTCTGTCATTAGATGCAAATCAAAGGGCTTTATCATGTGTAGCAAAAGATTCAATTAGTTTCCGTCGTTATTGCCTTTCCCTTGCACAAGTCAGAGACATATGTTAACATAATGAAACATTTACCTTTATATTCACATACCTATCTATCCTCTTTCCTCTCTCTTTCATGAATGGATGCACTTACGCCAATTGCGTAAATGTGTTCTACTTCCATGCATGTTAAAAAATGTTATTAGACGCTGCTTTGACACTACAAAAATGAAATGAAGGGCAATAAGCCATTCCCGTAGAGAAAGGCAAAAGTACGGGAAACATACCATGATACTAAACAGAGGATAAAACGTTACAAACAAGGACCGTAATCAAGAAATCCGTCTTCGATCTCGTACGCTGCGGTAGGAGTCAAGATTGAAAACTCCGGAAGACGGCAAGCGGGGAGGGACTCTTTGGTGGGAGCACAGTTCCGTTGGAACTCGGATGAAGTGGCGCACTCATGGGCTGTCAAGCGACTCGAGCGATAAGTTGTGGAATGTCGGCATAAAAAGGCGGAATTCATTTATCAGGGTGAGAAATGCATCGATACGTGACAAGCTGGAGGACTTAAGAAACCTGGAGAAGAAAGAACGACACTGTTTAAGACGATGTAAAGCTGGAATGAATAAAGAATGTAAAAAACCAAGTGGTTTATCGCATTCTAAATAATGGGAGAAGATGAATAAACCATTAAGTGTCGACGCGTTGGGAATGAAAACCACGAGGAAACTTTTAAACTCAGCCTAATTAAAAAAAATAGTATTGGCATAAAACCATCCAAATTTGTACATGTCGTTGCCATGAATCCATGCTTGAGGAAAGGCAATAGATAAATTAAATGAATACAGCAAATATTTAAACTGCACTATCTCCAATGAAAACTGTAAAAGTCGAAAGGAATTTTAAATTAGAGCACACGAAAAGCTTTTTTTTTAATTTCATAGATATGTAAAGTTTGTTCCATAACCTATGCAACAATTTTCACTCGTTAAAAGTTTAAGAAAAAAATTTGTTGCAATATCGTTGTACGACAAAAACCTACAAATTCTATTTAAAAAATTTTAAAGATACATCATATCAGGTGATGGAAATGCCAACGGAGTCACGAAATTTGTTAGCTGGGACTGACCTCGTCAATGTGACCGTATCCTTTTGGTCTGAAATTATTTCCTTGATTGACACTAGGAACACGAATAAACAGGTTTTATTTTTCTATCTGGAAACTGCTGGTAGCCCGAATCGAATGTAGACAATCCACATTTGGCATACCTTTAGGGTTTCCGAGGGGTGAAATCACCTGAGTTACAGACCCACAACCCAACGCTAAAACTCTATTAACTCGATATCTTTGGATTAGGGAACGGGCGTGTTACCCGCCAGACTAACCGCGTTGGAACTGGAAATTATAAATTAGCATAGAAATATGTGTCGCCATAACCAGTGAGTTGAGAGTTTCGTAGAAGGTTCAGGGTCAAAAATCAGGGTCATTCCTCCACCTTCTACACTCGAGACCGTGTGATTTCACGGAACGCGTAATCTCCTGGGGAACCGCAGCAGCCAAAGTGATTAATATAATACTTTCAGATTATTGAGAATTATCAAGTATTTTAATATTCTCCTTTCCTTTCTCTTCAATTGGTGAGTTATACCCTTCCTTATGTCATTATTGAATCGATGAATATGCCTATTCCATGGCACAAGAAATGATTGAGTGGTCTAACTAAACTAAAGACTAACGTGAGTAATAACTGTAAGTTTCAGTTACTAAAATTCCTTAATAAATAAATATAAGAAATTCTTACGTTCCTTCCTTTCTCCTTCCCTTGCGTGTCGAGTATTAATGATAATCGACACGAAAGGGGAGGAAATTGTATTCCGAGGATGAACGAGTACCTATACTTGATTCAGAATGGTTGGCTGATTGGTCTAGGTGAGATTTTTTAAGGGAAAGTGGAAGGATGGGGAGAAACCAGGAATCAGAATTAGTGTACTCACCAAGGAGATACACACTGGAAATATTCTCCCCTACGAAATGGTTGAATTGGGAAGGAGTGAGTCCGTTACTATTTAGGATGTGGAAAAGAATAATTGTTTGTTATTGGAATGCAGAGCATTGAGGGGCCACGGAAATGTGCACTTAATACTCAAAGGGTTTCGGGACACTATCGTTTTGTTTGAATGCAATTTTTTCTCCTGTTTGCGTATCTAAATTCTCTTTTTCTTTAACACTTTTCATTTAATGTACTTCCTATTTGCAATGGTCTCAATTAACTTTAATTACTGCATCGCTGGTATTCAATTTTGGAGTCAAGCACGTATGCTAGAACGCAAATAATGATTTGAGAGGTAATATTTATTTTCTTTCTGAAATAAACCATTTTTCCTATTCTTCAATTTGAGGCTTCTTTTAAATCGAAAGCAGCAGGACAAAAGACGCAATATAAGCAGACTAAATTAGTTAGAATAGGAACCTGGAATGTCAGGACAATGTTGAGGAGAGGCAAATTAGAGAATATTAAGCGAGAGATAGAAAGAGGTAATATACATATATGTTTTAGGTCTCTGCGAGGTGAGTCTTCTCCTCACCCATATCTCAAAAGCATCCAAATCCATGCCTCATCTTGCTTCAGTGCCTTTGTTTTCTTGCTGTACAAAACCATGCTCCAATTAAAAGTTTTAATGAGCCTTTTCTTTGCATCCTTAACATTTCATCACTTCTTTCTTTCCTGTTTCTGCTTCTTTGTCTCATTCTTCTTATGTCCCTACTGCCTTGACTATTTTGATTCAAATCACTTCTGATATAAGTGACCTGAGAGATGGAAAAAGGTAATATAGATGTTTTAGGTCTCTGCGAGGTGAGATGGAAGGATAGCGGGGATTACTGGAGTGACAATTATATAGTGATATACAGCGGCGGGGACGAGAGCCAACGAGGGGATGCAATAATATTGGATAAAGAGGCAGGAAGAAGCGTAGTCAACATAGAGCAAGCAACGGTTAGGATAGTAAAAGTAGAGATTAAAGCAGAACCGACGAACTTGGTCATTGTTCAGGTATACATGCCACCGAGCAACCATAAGGAGGAAGAAGTCGATAGGATGTACAATGAGTTAGAGGATATAATCGCGTGTGTTCCTGCAGGGAAGCATTTGATAGTGATGGGGGATTGGAATGCGACGGTAGGCGAAGGAAGAGAGGGTGGTGAGGTGGGGGACTATGGGTTAGGCTCGAGGAATGAACGCGGGGAGAAAGCAATTGAATTCTGCAGGAGACAGGGGTTAGTCATCACCAACACATTGTTTCGACGCCACAAAAGGCGTAGGTATACATGGAAAATACCAGGTGACTCAGAAAGGTATTAGTTAGATTACATTATGGTTAGGCACAGGTTTAGGAATAATGTGATAAATTCGCACAGCTTCTCGGAAGCGGATGCCGACTATGACCACAATTTAGTTGTTATGAAATGTAACGTCCGTTTCAAAAAAATAAAGCAGGGGCAGTGGGTTAGGAAATCGAATGTAGAAGCATTAAATAGATTAACAAGGAAGGAGTATCTACAGGCAGTAGTTAAAATCATGGATGACGGTAAAGAGCTGAGTACTATCGAAAAAAAGGGAATGTATCAAGGAAGGGATATTGAAAGCCGCAAAAAGACACTAAAGGAACCGTTCACGGGAAAAGGACAAGGAAACCATGGGTCACGGATGAAATGATTACAAAGAAATGGAATAATTTAAACACAGAGTTAGGAAAAATATAGTAGAAAGAATTAAATAATAAATTGAGACGGGCCATAAATAACGGAAAAGAAGCATGGTGGAAAACGCAGTGTGAGTATATGGAAAGTTTGCAGAGGTGGGTGAAATTGGTGCGCTATACAGCAAGGTTATGTTAAATCACTATCGGGATTGAAGAAGGGAAGGTCTGTTCTAACAGTTAGAGATAAGTGAGGTAAGATAATAGTTGACCCAGAAAAGACCCTAGAGAGATGGAAGAAATATATAGAAGCAATGTATGGTAAAGACCTTAGGCCAACAAGGTTAGACATAGAAAAGGAACATGTCGTAGAATAAGATAGCTTAGGCTCAGGCATACTCGACGATGAAATAGAAAGGGAATTAAAGGAGATGAAAGCAAATAAGGCCGTGGGGGTAGACCACTTTCCTGTGGAAATGTTGAAATGTTTAGGAAAATGTGGGAAGAAGGCCCTATATGGACTGATTCGTAGTATCTATGAGGAAGGAATCTGGCCGGAAGACTTTGTGAGATCAGTGTTCATTCCTATTACGAAAAAGGTAGAGGCTACATCATATGAGGAATACAGAACAATAAGTTTGATTTCCCATACAGCTAAAGTGGTACTCAGTATCATCAACAAAAGGATAGAGAGCAAGGTAAATGATTACTTGGGGTTAACATTTGAAAATTAAACCACTTGGCTTTTCCACTTAAAAATTTAAGTAGAAAAGCCAAGTTGTTTAATTTTCAAATGTCAATATGAAGATTTTCCACCAAGTTACGCCAGAAATTGTTTTGATTACTTAGGGGATGATCAGTTTGTGAGGCACGAGTGATGTCATTGTAGTAATGAGATCACTAATCGAGAGGAATAAAGAATACAACATGGCTGTATTTAACTGTTTCGTAGATTTTGAAAACGCGTTTGATAGAGTGAATTGGGAAAAACTAATGATTATATTGCAGAAATTGGAATAGATTGGAGGGACAGGAGGCTACTGCGACCTGTGCATGTCTCAGACTGCTCAGGTGCGAGTGGGGATCGGAGACTCCGAATAGTCAGTGTTAGGAAGAGGTGTAAGGCTGGGTTGTTCATTATTACGGTGATATTCAACCTGTACATGTCTCAGACTGCTGTATGCGGCAGAAATGATTAAAGAGCTGGAAAGGAAGAACTGGAGGTAGGATAGAAAGTGGCCGGGGAATTCATGAAATCTGTTAGGTTTAGTGATGACCAAGCTTTAGTTTGTTAGTTAGCCAAGTGGTTGCAAGCATTACTGAGTAAATTAGAAATTCATTGCGACAGATATGGAATGAGAATTAATATTAATAAAACCAAGATTATGCGATATTCCAGAATGGTGAAAGCTAAACATTAAAAGAGGAGGGCAAAAACTAGAGCAGGTAGAACAGTTTACGTATCTCGGAAGCGTTTTGGACCAACACGGTCAAAATAGTAGGGACGTAATGAGAAGAATTGCGCTAGGAAAAGAGGCTTTCACAAGGAGGAGTAAGTTGATGACAGGGACGTTGAGGAAGGATTAAGAAAAGACTCTTAAAAGTTTGATATGTACGGCGCGGAAACATAGCCACTGAAGTAAGAGGATATACTTAGATTGGAGGCTTTTGAAATGTGGGTGTGGAGAAGAATGGAGATGGTGAAATGGACCGAAAGGAAAACAAATGAGGAAGTACTAGTTATGGTGGGCGAGGATAGGAGTTCTTTGGGAGAAATCCTAAGGAGGCAGGAAAAATGGATGAAGGGCGTATTGGTCGGCAGTGGGATGTTGAAGACTGTAATAGAAGGGAGAATGTTAGGCAACGAGGAAAAGGCAGGAACAGAATAGGGATGTTGGACGGGATGAAGGGAGGAAGGAAGTTCACAGAGATGAAGAGAGACCTGGTGTAGAGTAGGTTGCTGGATTGTGTTTTGTTAGGAGTCATAAAATATTTTTTTGGTAGTTGTGTTTATCAAAACACCTACCTTAACCGGTAGATTATCTTATAATAATATATGATAGAAGAAGTATAACGAATGTCTTATGGGCAGCGATAATAGGGTAAGTCGAAGGTGGGGGTGTTATTCCGAAGTAGACAGAAAAAATTGACTGAGGAAATATTGAGAGGAATGCCAGTTACCGAAAGTTGTGACAGAATGGTGAGTTCTTAATAAGCTGAGAAGAGAACACGAATTTAGGAGGGCATGATGTAGAAGAGTTGACTATGGAATTAGCGAAAGCTATACAGTGTGTAAGTAGTGCAGAAATACTCCTTACGTCCAGGAAGACGAGTACTACTTGAGGAAGGACGCTCAAGCCTGCCCCTTGTACTGAAGACCAGCGACACCAGTCAATGATAAAAAAAATAAAATTTTTGAGAAATAAGAAACGATTATATTGTTTCCAAGCTTGGGAAAACCCATTCGTTCATTCTGGCTTATTTTGGGCAATCCACGGAAAGCATGCAAATGTATGGAAAAAACAGCCATTTAAATGCGTATAACGTATAGTCGTGTCCTATTCTCTGTCATCCTCCCCAGTCCTCCCTTTTACGTACATACTTTGGTTCCTCGTGTGGTTCTCCTCGGGAGATCGGAGTCATTCTCCGAGGGGAAAAGGCTGCAGAACCTGGACGTCCACATTTACTCAGTCAGTGCAAAAAGTTTTTTGCACAGTAAAAAATTCGGACCGCGAAATGGTACGTCATTAACTTCACCATTTTCTCTCGTCACACGTGCCTCTTTCCGTCACGAGGTACCCTTTACTGCCCTCCACATGGCTTGCTCGAGTTTCTCATCCTTTACCATCCCCAACCGCCTCTCCCTCCGTCACCATCCCCATTCCCCCCACCATCCTCCGACGAGACCTTGAGAGAGAGAGCGAAGAGAAGAAGTGTATAAGAACCCCTACCGGAACCCCCCCCCCCCGACCGCCACCCCTCCCGCTCGCGAAGAAAACGTCCCACCCCCGCCACACCACTCCTTCTTTTAAGCACTCCCATAACCCCCCCGTTTCCCCATACCTTCCACCCAGCACACTCCCGACATTCCGTCAAACTCTCCCTTTCCCTCGTCTTACTCTGTCGCTACCTCTCCGTTACCCCCCGCTTCGCTTCCCGTTGCTCCACAGGCCTCAGGGCTGCCACACCACGACTCCGCCCCGTCCTAACCACACCGGCGTAATTTCCAATGCAGGACCTCCCCACGCACGTTTCTCCTCACAACTCATAGCTGAGCAAGGAATTAGTTAAAAGACTAAATTAAATCAGTTAGCTTTTGCTGCAAATAATATAGAGAACAGAAATTGCGGGGCCACCAGGGAAACTTAAGATTGGTGCTTTTCCACTAAAGGGACAATTAATGGTAAATTACAAAGTTGACGATCGGCAACATTCTTATCAAATAGAAAAAAAATCCGTAATTACTTGAATTAATGATGACAATGAAATTTAGGACAAGAAATGGCATGGGACTCTTAAAAATATAAAGGATAGAGATGTTAAAACCAACACTAAAATTTTAGAAACGTCCATATGCTCAAATATGTTCGTGTAAATTACTTTATGACGCTAAAAATATGATTCTCCACCATGTCAGTAGTTTTTGACACCCAAAAAATAGAAGAGAAATAGACTCCCGAGCTAATGGATTTAATTAGTTGTTATGTCGCGTCCTCTCCCGCAGTTTCTTGGAATTTGTCAAAGGTAAAATGCCCTTAGTGCTTAAAGTTGGCTTTATTAACATCGTGGGCTGTGGCGCATCGCGCACGACTACGAATCCCTGTGACATTGTATATACGGTATTTCGTCACATCTTGTTCCTTTAAAAAGCCCAAAAAATTTCAGTTTTTAAGAGAACGCCTCGATAGCTTAACTGGATTAAGTACTACACCGGACATCAAGGGATACGAGCTCGAATCCCGGGCAAGTTGAATAATTTTTACACTCTGAAATTGTTGCATTGGTAAATACTTTTTCTTCCCTTAAACATTCGCGAGTAAAAAGATTATTTTGAACATAGCCAAATACTTAAACACCTTTTTCAAAGAAACTAGTTGTGATCTGCCATTCCTGCCATCTTATAAAAAATCCGAGTGCAATTCCATGAAAATGAACTAGCTTCTGTGTGCACACCCGATCACACTCTTCTGGCTGTTCGAAGACTGTGATGTGAATATAGATGTCGTTTTTCCATCTTCAACCTTACCTTTAAGCATTATTTACGTTCTCTTTGATCTATAGCTATCATCAATATTTTTGTTTTAAGTACTTAAAACTAAGCCACTTTATCAGGAGGATTCGCGGGTTTCTTACACACCCCTTTCTTTCGTCAGTATTTTCCTGCAGATGGATTTCCATCACTGAAGAGAAATAATAAAGTGGTTTGATTTATAAAAACGTCAACTCAATTGTGTTTACCGCAGTTTTATGCACCACATATTGATCACTTTTCCTCATACAAACAATGACTCTGTGCGGGGGTTCGTAAAAACTTTGATTAGAAGCACACGTTGCTTGGTTTCGAAACCTTGCCTTTCGACGAAGAGAACGCGCGTAGGTTAGAGGATGCGTAATATGATGGCCATAGGAAAGAATTACCACGTACGTGAATAAATGGATCAAACAAGTTGGAAAGGGAAACGAAATAAAGTTAAATATAACAATAATAACGAAGTTTTTGGTTAAAATTCGAGTTGACAGCTAAAAAGCGATTAGAAGGGAGATTGAGGATTAGCGAGTGTTAAAGTCCTCAATGGAAATAGATAAATTTAAACAACCGTTAAGACGGGAGAATTAAAAGCATTTCGGACGATATTAAAGTGGACAGAAGTTCAAGGAAAGTTTCGTACATAGCGGCATGGTGGTTGTGTGCTAAAGTTGTCTAAAATTTGCGGAAGTGCTAGAAAAGGAGCGTGAGTCAGAAGGCGTTTATGGTGTCCGGGAACTGATTTTGGAACACTTCGACGGAGGTTAATAGTTTTCGGCGACCCTCCAAAAGCGACCTCTAATCGGTGGACTACCTAGAGCTATAATTACCAAACGTCTCTGTCAAAGGAGTCAATTCACGGACGACCTTAAAGTTTTCGTATCAATTAACTATACATGTAGAAAGTTTCTGGAGAGTTAGGGCTGATCAATTTATCATATCGTTTCCCTCGGCACCATAATATTACTCAACGCAGAAAGAAAACCATTATCATTGAAATGCTTCGGGGAACGTGGAAAATGAAGACGGCGAAAGAGGATTGCGTGAAGGAGATTTCAATCCACAAAAATACACCATTGCTGAGCGCCTGCCTTTCCTCCATCCTGTGCGAGGGCTTCATTCCCCACCTCCCCGGCCCCCAGACACCACCCCCCCTAATTCCATCTCCTTACGTGACGCGGATGAGTGGTAGTTTTCCAAGGGTGGTTTCGGAAGTGGTGACGGGGGTTGGAAACGGGCGGGGAGTGTCTGTGCGTGCGGGGGTGGGTGGAGCGGTGAGAGGGCGTGCCGCACAATCTCCTTCCTTAATTAAGTCTATTTCCCTTCCACCCTCCTCCCTCTCCCCACCCCCCAACCCTGCTCTTTTACCTCTCCGCCCCCGCAACTTTGCTTCCCGAATAGTCCTCCTTCGTTCCGTATTATTCCTTGGCAAACTAACTCTCTTTCGCGCACGTGCAACTCAGTCATGTTTTACGTTAAATTTTTCCGCATCGCCTATTTCTCTCGCAACGGAATGTTGAAAGATGATGCGGAGGGGAGAGTATGATTAAGGCGGAAAAATGAGAAGAAGATTAAGCATTTCTGAGGCCATTAAAAAAATGCCAGAAATGATGAGGAGCTTTAGAAGGCAATACTGTGAGGGGAAAGTTGTTTTTTTTTAGTTTTTAATGAGGCGAAAGCATGTTTATTAGCCGTATAACCAAAACCAACGCATAGAAGGAATACATAACACACGTAGTTTGCTATTACCTTTGACCACCGTTGTTCTACTTATCGATTTTTATGTTTTGCGAAAATATTTGGGATTTTTGGTATTCTTGGTCATGACAACCTCAGTATTATTTTAACCACGATAGGTTTCTATTAATTTTCCATCATCTTCAATGAATTCTTTGCCCTTAGTTTATCATGTAACCTTAGACATACAGTTTTTAAATTCATTTGCGCTATAAAAAGAAGATGTAGTAAAAATATAACCCCAATACCCTCATAACCATGGAAATTATTTTTACCGCATCGATTTGAAGTCACATTTGAAGGATTACTTTCAATGTTATTAACAGATCGAGGAAAACGAGCGGCTCCACATTAAATGTTGACTGGGAATAATAAAAATAACGGAACTAATTTGTATTTACTTTCACACATAACCAAATGTTGTAAAGAAAACTCGAAACCTTCCGCAAACTTAACTAGCAACGGAAAAACGAAGGGATCGACCCAACAGCAAACTTGAAATTTCCTATTTTAAATATACTATTAAATATTTACTAAATTTTTGTTTTCAATTCATATTGCTTATGACAGTACTCATGTATTCGTGGAATATCTCAAGAAGTAAACGTTTCAAGATGGCGTAGAGCAAACTATCCCAGATAAGAGGAAAGAAATCTTACCACGAAGAGGTCCTACAACACTCAGGAATTTTTGCCTTCATCGCAGAATTTTTAAACAGATTCTGACATGGCCGCTTGTCACAAGAAAACAAATCAGGGATTCATGAAGTTGTTTACAGCACCATTTAAGGATGATTGCCTCTCATTTTGAACTCAATCGTAAACTTCAGTGAACATACTTTGATGAAATTTGGTATTTGATGTTCATTTCATTAGTTTCTCAGAAAAATATGAGGTTAGTTATGACACCAATGTCCTACCCGGTGAGTACGTAATATAAAGGCTTGGAATAAGGCATAATTTTTGCCTGTGAGAATATGTTCGTGTTGTATCTTTTTCGAGAAGCATTTGTTCTTTAACTTAAGTCTCAAATTTTCCTATGTTAAATATCCCTTGATTATAGTTTAGGCGGCAAGATAACCTAGTGGGTAGTGTGTTTGTGTATCGAAAGAAAAAGACCCAGATACAGGTCTAGGGTGATGCCTTTGAATACACTCGGATACAACTAAGTCGTCTAATTTTCTGGGTCCCAGAACCTTCCGGGAAACCGCAACCAACAGCGGGAAAGGAACTGCCCCCCGTGCCTGGAATGAGTAAATTTCAAACAACGGAAGGGGCTCCGTGTGACGTGACCCCTGGCCTCACCTAGCAACGCGACCTTCCGGTCAAGGTTGTGGTTTAATTAGCATCAGAAAACAAGACAAAGAGAGGCAATAGCTACGCCGAAACGGAAATACTAATAATTTACTTCTTCAATGAGACCAAAATGATTTGTTTAACGAATGAAACCACGTTTTCTGATACTGGAAAATAGTGCAACCAAACTTCTATGACATAACCCTCTCCCACTCCCAAAGTGAACCCTCTTGTTGTCGGCCACGGAACTCCAAAGGTCCTTTATAAAACAGTAACAGGAGGTTTACCATGAGTCCTTTCAACGTACAAGGTCACGGAATTTCGTTTGTTTCCATATTATTTCCACGAAAAACTCACTCCCTTTCACATCCATATCTTTCCACATCCTCTAGTTCACGACCTCTTACTCATTCTTTTCATGACTTCAACTTCTCCACGTCCGCCAAAACCTACCCCCAAGCTACCGTAAGAGGGAAGTGACGTCATCAGCGATGCGGAATCTTAACAATGATGTTTTTTTTTCATCGCGACTGAAGAAAGCAAGCAGCTGCCGTCTCGTCGCCCATAAACCCTGGGTTTGTTTGCTCAGGATTCGAAGGGGAAACACGAGCTATCAAAAGTCTACGCACGTCTCTTACATTTTGATAAGCGGAAAAAAATGAACAGAGACCCCAGACCCAACGTTATCTGTATTCCACAGATGATGTCAGTGCATCTCTAGTAAAAAAAACTTCTCTGTCAATAAGCAATGCGTTCAGAGAACGCGGATTCCTTTCCCTACAATGGTGAAGAGAGTCACGAATTCAACTCCCCCGTTGGAGCTTCTAAACTCCAAATGCTAACACTTATAAGTTATCTGCATGCAAAGAAACTCATTCCCAAAACTTCCGTCAAGGTGGTTTTTATAACACAGAAAAATAGTTCATTTTTATTTTGGTGCATGCGTGGAGGTTTATTTGACAACTCGTTAGAATGAGGAGGCACGCCAGTATAACCTTTATATAATTTTCGTATATTGTTCTCAGTTTGACGAAAAAATAATTCTCTTTTCATTACAGTACTTGAAATTACTTGTTTGTTTCACCCAGTTTTTGTGGTGCATTAGGGGCAATGATGGCGAAAGTATCGATTAGTGGGAGAGTTTATAACAAAACAAGCACTGCTCTAGGAGAAAAACTAATTAATCAATCTATCAATGAAAATCAAATCAAAAAGGTTATATCAAAAAAGTTCCATCCTTATCATCTCCCTCCTGATTTTTCCAAGACTCTTTCTTTTTCCTTCATTTTGATCCCCACAAGAGATTCTAAACGCCGTAAAAAAATGCAGACGTTAGACTCTGGCAAAGGCTACGTCGGCAGCGCTGTCAGCGATTCCTGATAAGGGCCCTTGGACGGTGAGAAGAAGTTCATTTCCCTGACTTGTGATTCATTGTAAACCACAAATTATGCCACCCGTTAATGGGTTCACACCACTCGGCCCCTAGCAGGTCTGAAGTTGGCAGATTAAGGTCCCAAACATGAGTGTGACTAGCGGAATTTAAGAAGAACGACATATAGGACTGTCGAGCATGAATAATATAGTGATCGGAATTAGAAAAAGTGAAACTTTAAGAGCAATAAGTGCGTAAATTCAGTATGAAGGCAGGACGAAAGGGATCAAAAATATTATAAAATTATAAAAAGAGACCTTTCTGTAGCAAAGCATGGAGTGTAATAATCTCGTTGAGGGCTCATAACCATTAAGCGATTTTAATGGTGGACGAATAAACGAACAAATGACTTAATTAACTTAATGCCTGAAATTATTTAGCAAAAGCCGTCAACAAGGCGGATTTAAATGTAATTTGTTTCGCAATGCATTAAGATATTCCAGTAGTAATTATTCCTCCGCCTAAGCGACCCACAAGTCTTCCCTGCCCACAATCACTCGGATAAACCAGAAGTGAAAATCCTCTGATGGCGTTCACATTTATTATTTTTATTCGCTAAGCACACCTCAGAATTTCTATCCCTGCCTCCTTATGGCCATAACTCCCGGGGCTCGTGATGATGTGCTCGCAATTTCGACGCAATAAAGTCATTTGTCGGTGCTGCCCTCCCCCCCCCCACCTCCCCCCGGCCCTGCGCGTTCCGTTCCCGCCTTGACAACGCTCCACTCAACTGTCCTTCCTCCACCTCAGTTTCGCTCTCGCATGCGTTGTTGCCACGAGAGATGTTTTATAAACACAAAAATGTGCACTTGCGGAAACATGCCACGGGGCGGCGAATAAACGGAATGCATAAACATTCAGCAAGAAATAAACAAGCACAGGGCACACCCTCACATTTAATAACGGATTTTTTTATCAAGTGTCTCCCAGTTTAAACTCCTCTAGAAAGAAAAGATAACTACCGACTTTATTGTAATTTACATTAGCACATACCTTGTTTTTATTCACGTTCGATAATCGCAAAGAGAATTCGAATAATGTTAAAAGGGACAATGCAGGTCAATTGTACCGCCCTCAGTCCAATTAAGATCCGTAAGTGCTTAGGTAGGGTGAAATAAAAAAATACTATGCTAATTTTTACATAATACATTACGCCTTAATCTGTCTATAAACTCACACATAAATACTGCAATAACACCTTTATTCTTCAACAACTAAGAGTTCTTCACCACAACTTCTCTATTAATCAACAAATATTTTTACTTTTATTATTTGTAAACGACTAGGGTCTATGCGATATGAAAGATCAAACGCTGAATAGGCAGTATAAAAATATCAAATAATCCATGCAATTCCTTATTACCTACTATGAAAAATCCCATGTCAGACATTGGATATGACAAGTTCGCGCCCTGTTGAAATGTGCATTATACGAGTACATTAATGTGAAATTGACAAGATTACAACATTGTTATAATTGGTAGTCTACCTTTTAAGGAATGTTTTGTATGGACACGAAATTAATTGTCCTATTGCTAATTTCTTAGCTTCTTCTAACAACACACAAACTGAGACCCTACATTCCAATGAACTATTCCATAATTTTACATACTTTCTAACTCCGTTCATTCTGTCCAACAGATCTATTTTTACCAACGTCTATTGCGGTGTTTAAACAAAATGTTCGTTATGATTAAGCGATTATGTCCCCTACAGAACTATATTCTTTCTTCGTTCCTAAACTGCAGTACCCTACCACGCTACCTACCGACTATTTTAGGCAATTCCTACCAGAAAATAGTGATCGATTCTGAATAATGTAAGTCTTTCAGACGTTAAATACTGAAATCATAATGAAAAACTATCACCAGAAAAGAATAACTCCCTTTTAAGTAATAATAATCTATTGCGAAATGTCTAACGAAATTTTCATTAGAAGAACTTGTATCATGGCTTTCCATCTCAGCAATCCAAACGAGAACGTTTTGAGAAGTTATTTTCGATTCGTGATTACCTACACACACGAAATGAAATAAATGTATATGATACATACCTGTAGGTCACTTATCACTGCATGGGAAACGTCGTTGGATTCATCATCTAGGAGAAAGAGGCTCCCGACTCGACTCTCTGACTAGCAGTTTTCTTTGATTCCGTTAGCTTCACAACACACATCTTCAAGACGATCAAATCACACATTCTACGTTTGAAATGAATTTCATTTCAATTGCACTTCATCTTGAATTTGTTGAATCCTTACAAATAAATTATACGAAAACGAAATGTCCACCGATTAAACCGATGGTATCAACATAACTGACCACACCACCAGGACTTTAGCATCAACTGACGCTCATTTCATAATTTGAAATGATGATCCAACGTGCTTTGACCTTTCGAAAACCAAACCACTGAATTCAACGTTCAACGCCATCTACGTTCGTGGCAAGTTTTTTCATTTTCCACTATGCTCTTTTTTACACACACGTTTTTTCAGCCGAGATGCAAGAAATACTTCCGGTTCGAGCTCAGATAAAAACATATTATTTTTAACATATAACTCCAACTTAGGTAAACCCCCGGAAAAATCAGTGTCAGTTACATGGAAAAATGAAAGGTGATCCTAAAAGGAAATCGAATTACATGATACACGAAAAGATACAGTTTCACTAATGGAAGACGTAAATGGTAATTTTATATTAAAATCACAAATTTATTATCTATGGATACCAGTTTTCTAACAGCATATTGTTTGTTAATGCCATTAAACATGAGCTATGTGCAATACGACACTAGAGAATAAATAGAAACATTTAATTTAGCACCTTGTGGGGGCCAAGAATTTCTTTTTCAAATAAATAATTCTAGTTACTTTCTATTGTTTTAGGTTAAACTTTGTGGAAGTTTATGTTCATTATTTATTTTATTAAGAACACAATGTTTACATCCACTGTTCTTTATTATCGTACAACTAGTTTCAACGCTTAGGCGTCATCATCAGGTACCTTATGTATTGTGTTCTTAATAAAATAAATAATGAATGTTAGTCACTTTCAAACTTTCCGGTTTTCAATTACTCCTATTGCTTGCCTTAAAAAACGATAACGGCGAACAAATTCTCCACTAAAACATATTGGACCCTTCTTAAGAGATATCTTTCATAAGAGATGAATTTTTTCAAGGATGAGGAGAATCATGTCTGAGATTTGGCGACATTTCTCATTTTTCAAAACGGTGGCATCATGCGAATGTATGTAATAATAAATGCATAAGTGACTCAAGATCTTCAAGAACGCGATTGCATGCCAAAAGAGATTCCAAAAGTATGTATGGCGTTTTCTGTACTAACTTTTTCTGTTTTTAACTTAGAGGAAAGAGAAAAACAATAACATCTCGGAGTCTGCCCTATTTTTCAATAAACAACGCGTTGTGATAAGCGAAAAGAAAAACCCTTATTTCCATTGTTTATTTTATTTTGGGAAATTGAAATGAATAACATAACCATATTCCATAATAACAGCTTAGAAAAAGTAATACGGATTTCAGCGAGAAAACTTCCTATGATAGCACGATTTTGTGTGGTTCCCTCAATGAATAAAATAATAGGAAACATAAATACGGCAAGAAAATTAAGTTCAACAACACCTACCGCCATTGAAACATCAAAAATGTTACATTTCTTTTGAGAACACACATACACGCATCAAAAACAAGACAGTTGAGCATCGGTCGTTCACAAACATGGTGGAAAAACACGAAAGGTTTACTTAAACATCCCTATCAGGCACATTCCCGGATTTTTCAGACATGGTCTCCATCTCCATAGTCTCCAAAAACCTGCCTTTCATAGAGACCTATCCTAAACCGTAGTACACTTTGCGGCAACATAACTTCCTTTTTTCAAACCCAAAACGCTTTCACAAAAGGAAGTTATGTTGCCGCAGCATGCGAAATACATACATTGAAGCGTTTGGGAAGGTCCATCCGATGACTACGATATCGTGAAATTTTATCATTAAGTAGAAATCTAGGGGACCTCAGAGTTTACCAGTGCATTTTATTAAACGTTTTTCATTCATAACAACAAAATCGAGAAACACAGTGTCAGACTGAAAATAACTATGGTGCCTGTAACTTGCGGATCAGATCTTTAGGCAGATTAGGGACAAAAAAGGGTCTAGAGTTGCGCCCTGGCTAAAACCTACAGCATGAGTGATCCTATACTCGATCAAAGCATGATAGTGGTGGAATTACAAAACTCAAAATCATGCGTGAACTAGGGCCATGATGTTTCATTCTCAAATTAATTCCGGAAGAAATTATTTCGATAATCAATATTCGTCATCATTTTTCGCACCGTAGGTGGTGGCTTGAGATGGATAGATAAGGGTCAAGTAAGAGTGCATCATGTTATTCCTATTCATTTGTTTAATTTTTTCGGTAGCTCACTTGGGGAAAAAAGTAGTGCATGATATTGATGGATGGACTCTCCCCTTCATTCGCGAAAAATGAGTCCCGAATTCAAATGACGCACAGCACATGGAAAATGGGGATATTCCTCGATTAAGGAAACAATTTTTTGTGCAGAGGAAATGCTTACATGATTCGCAGATTCCAAACACGTGATGTCCACGGATTATTTTTCTCAATGCGCACACCATGCCGAGCGAGGTCTTCCGCAATTTTTCAGCTCATAATTTCCAAAATTTCCTATTTCTTCCCTTCCATTTGCCCTCTCCTTTTCTATGATCCCCGTCTCCACCACCTCCATCGCATCCTCCTACCATTCTTTCTCCGAGACTCCTCCTTTTTTAGTTCTTTTTTTTAAATCTTTTTATGTCGTCTGACCCGACCTTCCGACCTCCCCAACCTCCTCACACCATTCCAAAGAGCATCCCGTATTCAGAGAAGCTTGAAGAGAGCATTTTTCTCCTCGCCCCCACGCCTCCACCTTCCAACCTTTACACTCCGCCACCAACCCGAACCATTTTCTCCTATCATTTCCTTTCCGACTCTACGAAGGCAACCCCCCTCCTCCCCCGCCGACATCTTTTGTACCCTACCGAAAACTTACTTCCCCTTCCCACCCACCTAGGGTTGGGCCAAGAACCAGAATATCGATATCATGATCGATATGCAGCACGTGCTAACGGATATTTATCAAATTTACGTCGGCATCGAAATGCCAATATCGCGATGAAACCGGTAGTATTGGCACTGTACATTCTGTTGCTCGTATGGTTGAAAATAAATTTATGGTCGATTCGTGGATTTAAAAATAACACATTTTATGAGTTGTATTAAACGAAAACCGATCACGGATCCGACACTGAGCGTCTTTATCCACATGTTCAAAAACAGTTGAGGTATCTCCGAGAGTTATATGGGCTCATGAGGAAGAAGTATCAATTCTCACTCAAGGGGAACAACATTGGTCATTCTTAGCTTTCGTCGACGTGCGAATGCTGAGTTCTGATGTAGGGAACGACGAAAGTGTAGATGTTTCAATAAATAATAGACAAAAAATAAATACAAAAACTGCTCTTCCTCCCAACTACTCCCCCTTCTCCTCGGCGCATCTCTCGACTTCCTCTCTCCTTCCTGAATCGATCGATGGCTCGATCTTGGCGGCGCAGGCGAAGGAATTTTTCATTCTTTTCCATTTCCCCTTTCATTTCCTCTCCCGAAATCACTTTCTCCCGCCGCCCCTTTCTCCCACCTCCTTGCCCTCCCCTCCCCCTCGCAACCCTTTTCCCAGGGACGTCTTTCCTTCCTCCGCGACCATCTCCGCGGTGCCGGTCGCGAGGCTGACGAGACCCGGGTTCGATCACCCTCGCTTCGTCACCAACCTATTGAAACTCAAATGTTTCAGCCTTCACTGGTATGTGTTCGGTTTTTAAAATAGCTTTTCATTGAACAGTTGCACTTTTCCATAGAACGGTGCGATCGCATACCCGTTTGTACATACTACCACAGATCATGTGATTCCTAGGTCAAATGGCGCAGTTTCAGGCGTGATGTGGTGAAATTCGAACATAATAATGACGAAAGGGTAATAATTTTCCTCTAGACAATGATTGTGAAACGGTTTCGGTACACTACGTCACTTTCAGTTGAAGATGATGACGTACATATTTACCTCAAGATGATATATTGCATCGAAACTGGTCTTGCACCAAATCATTATCTAGCGGAAAACTGTTGCCATTTCGTCATTATTATCATTCCAAGATATTTTTTTCATTGAAAGTAGGTTTAGGACGGTTTTTAATGACTTATATTTTTCGTATTTCGTAGACTTACTGGTGTTTGCCATGCATTATTTCAGTCTCCTGCTCTCCTTCCTCCACTCTACTTACCTAACATACTCCCTCCTATCACGGCCTTTAATATCCCTCTGCATTTCAGTGTTTCATCCCCCTACTTTTTCTAATTTCGTACCTTGCAATTTGGCGCAATATGATCGGAGTTTAGCGCCCGTTGCCTCGGATGGAAAAAAAGGCAGGGGACACATTCACTTTACACTTGGCGTTACAGTTTCACCAGCATTTGTTTATTTCCCTTTCAATCTCCCCCCCTCACCCACCCCATGTCTAAATATATCTGCCTCTATCCTTCACGCCACAAACAATCTGTTTACGAGTTCACCCGTCGTTATATTAAACTCTTTTCCAATCACACTACCTAAAACTAGTTTCCTTCGTGACTCTCATTAAATGTATTCCTTTCCCTCATTACAATCATACATACATACCTGTAATACCAGTAGATAGATGTCCTTATTTGGGGTAAATTGAGACCAAATGGTCCCTTCTTCCATTTAACCCATCATCGTATTATTATATTAGCCATAAAATTTATGATTATATGCATACACATAAATACACATATAGACAGACGGACATACATCATGCCATTACACCAGTACGTAGTACGTCTGGGGGTATATTTATAAACAGTCTGAAAACCTTACCAAAATATATATCGGCGGCATTACCACCTTTGTCAGCTCTAAACAATTTGGGTGCACACCAGAACATGCACCAGGGGAACAACATTCTTCATGTTCATTCTTGGTATTCGCCGACGTGCGAATGCTGAGATATGAACTATGGACCGACGAAAGTGTTCCGGATTCATTCGACCTCAGGGATGGAAATATCGATCGCGAAATATTTCAATTTAGTTGGATTATTGCTATTTCTGGGCGTGGGAGTTGAATTTATTATTATTTTTTCCCTTTCCAAGGCCTTTTTAACTATACCGTGTTCCACGGCAGCTAAATGCATGTCTCAAGGGGGATTTTTATCCCAGATTGAAATAATACATAAATTCATTTGCTCCCTCTTCCCATCGACTCCTTCCACGCGGGCGTGAAATGTATCCTCTCCGGCTTTTAACTTATTCATCCGCTCTCTTCCACCGAAGGAGTGGCGTACGTGTCGAAAAGGCAATCTTCAGTCGAGACTGGGCCACGAGAATGATTTATTTTGTGAAAAATGAAAGGGGAGAAACATATCCGAAGCTATGACTATCTATGTCTTTGGAGAAGAGATAGATAATATCACAGAAAGAATAGATGACTTACCTTTATTCCTGGGCCTTTGGGGGGGGGGAACCAGCACCGTAAATAAAAAAATATTTGGGCGTCAATTTGTAAGAGAGAGGTACACATTTAACATTTCTGGTGAAATTAGTTTATGAGATAGGAAATGTTAAATAAAATCTCAGTTTATGGGTACCTTTAGGCGTTCAATAGTAAAATTCTTCACATTATATATTAAATTATGACAAGAATTTTGTCTAATTTATGTCATTATATTAGGCTGACATTTCTTTTCAAAGCTTATTTAAATATTGTGTACACCCAAAATTATCAAAGCCAAGGAAAATTCATACTTTTAGATAGATGAATGACTGTTATCCAAAACCTGATCACACTCAAGAGCTTGGGATATCTCAAGATTCTCTACATTTTTTGCGACATAATCAAGATTTCACGGTAGAAACAATTAATTCTAGTTTATATTTAATGTCATTTTGCACGAAAAGGCAAAAAATGGAACCTTCAATACTTCCTCAGATTTGAACCAATGCACGATCTAACACCCGCATCCAAGGCGGGGCTCGAACGCATCACTTCTGGGTTAACAGGCGAGCGCATCAATTCTTGAATGGTCCGGACTGATAGAAAAAATAATTATCCAATAATAGCCAATTACCTAACGATATTGCAGTCACTTTACAAAAAAAAACAAGAAAAGATAACGCCTTAATCCCTTGAGAATCTTATTCATCAGTTATAATGTGATAAAGAAATGTGGTCTTCAACTACTGTGAGTAGTAAACATTCTATGGAGCAATCTTACGAACGGACCAACAACGTGCTTGATAATATTAGCAGTTTTTAGGAGAGGCGACCGACAGCTGAGGCCATTTGCGCCATTAGGGATGGACAGAAAAGGATGAAGGGTGGAGAGAAACTCGGCTTCCGCACTGGCCTACGCTTGTCGAAAGACGCCAAAGTTTAAAGTCCCATCCGAAGGACGTCATACTCACACATATTGTTATTCACAAAGCACCTCAAGCAGAGATCGGGATACCAATGAAAATATTTGTCTCCAGGATTTGAACCCGGGCCCTCTCGGTGGGAAGCCTGTACGTCAGCCACCGCTCCATCCCGATCCCCCACGTACTTGATCCGAATGTTTAAACGCTGACTCGATTTACGAGTAAACACTTTCATTAATGTCATTAAATGTTCCACCAGCTCTCATCACATAATTACGAATTTTGATTTAAAAAATAGAAAAAAAATGCTTAGACGGAATACAAAATCTAAACAGAAATTCGCGATTCAGCAAAATTTAAGAGGATTCAGAAACAAGAGTCAGCCGCGGGCTGAGTGCCCATAAATTAAGGTTCGTGCGAAATGCTACATGGTTATAATAAAGATCAAACACACGAATGGAGAATGTTCTCCGTGGCTTTTATCACTTTAAAATAAAACAAATTTGTGGATTTACCAAAAAATGGCGTGTTCATTGACTCGACCCTCTCTTGATTCCCTAAATCATCATTAGGACTTCCGGTGATTTCCCTCCTCCGAACACTACACCTTGAATTACACTCGAAATAGTAATTAATAACAGATTGTTTCGCGCGCGCTGGGCATTTTCCCGCGCTCCCGGGAATACGCCGCGCTGTGGCAGAAGGAAGTCCATTTGGGAAAACACAAGAAGTCAAAGGAAGATGCTCGCCGAATGCTCAGTGAATTCCGTACTCGGAAACAAACAATATTTTCAAAAAAATCCTCCGCTCATGCACGTTAACTTTACAATTTGACTCCACACACTTCTCGTTTTAATCCGTCTCCCTCGCCACCAGCATTCCCTACTCCAAAGATTTCACCATTACAGCCCCCCAAGCTCCACCCCCCTCCCGGGATGCACAAAAACACTCGAGAGAACACGGGTTTCCCTCCCCCGCCACCCTCAACCCCTCCTCTCTATCCCCGTTTCTTCATATTTCACCACGCAAATAAGGGAAGAGCGAGCGAGCTCCGTTTCATTAGGCGAGCTTTACCGTTTTCACTTTTGTCTCTCTGTTCTGCAGACCCCACCCCCTCCCCTTCGTGGCGCACGCGGCTCAAATTGAAATGATGACCAACCAGCGGGCGAGAAGGAGGACGGGCTTAAGGGGTGGTTTTTGGGACGAAGGAGCAGTGGATGGAGTCAGGGGGGGAGAAGAAGAACTGGAGTAAGCGGGAAATGACCGCAATGAGAAACGACGTCATTAGGCTGATATTCATTCCATAAAACTGGAGGGAGAGAGAGAAAGATAAAAAAGGGAATTTTTTTCTTATTATCGTGAAAGATCATTGCTTCATTGTTTTAAACCGAGAGAGAATACAACCTGCTTTCTTTTTCGCCTATATTTTTTCCGAACATAATATTCACAAGATTGACCAAAAGCCTCAAGGGAGTTCCAAGATACATTCGCGGGTAGTATTTTCCGATCTGCTTTACTAGGTTTTAATTATGCACCAAAGTGTATTCCGAATGGATAAACATGTACGTAATATTTACTGTGATCTTCAAAATATCAAGCATGTTGACTAGAATTTTGAGATCCCTGAAAAAAGGTTCAGAGTTCAATCAAATTGAAAATATTTAAGGCGAGCTGCGGTAGAACTAAAACATAATTAACTGATATTCAACACTAAAATCAATTTATTGTTCAATTAATCTGACAAAGATTCAAGCTTTTTGTTTGTAAAAAATCCTTTTCTGCATTTATGACGGTGGAGGAAGGCACCTAAACGGAGTCCATATTTTTAGGGCTAACCTAGTTTTTGAATGGCCAACATTGAGAAAAATTGCACTGACCTACGGAACTGACAGAACCTAACTCTAACTCTAACTTAAATGGAAAGAATTATAGAGCTCCCAAAACACTTTAGGGGACAATAACATGCTGCATAAACAATGCTGTGGGTAACATTAAAAAAGCAATGAAAAAGCCAAACTGAGACATAAAAATGAAACATTCTAAGAGCAGTCTTCCGTCATCGCCTGAAGCAGACATATTTAAGAAACGTCCAACAAATTAATTTGTACCTACCTTATTTAAAGATTATTTGAATGGAAAGAAGAATCCATAATTTTTCAAATGAAAAAAAGACATAAAATTATCCACGTTGACCCGTAACAATTACGCCCTTGCTAATGGAACAATGATAAAAGCAATACCGATTTATTTCTACAGAAATGAAGTAATTCGCGGCCATCGCACATTTCCGTCAGCTGTTAGTAGTATCCGTGTGAATTAGGATACTGTGATGAAAGCCAGTCACAAATAGTATTATCTACGTGTTGAAGACTTATTGCTGATCAAATCCGAGACGAATTCATATCCTTTTGTCCGTTGCATGCTTTAAATGGAATTATTTAGTTTCGAACCGTACCGAATTCCCTTCCGGCCAGCTTTACTAGCGTGAGAAACACTCATGGTTCCGGCGGGGCATGCCTCAAGGTAGCTGGAAGACTGCCGAACAAAGGGAAGATGAATTAAATCGGATGAGTGCCCGAGAGAAAGAGAGAGAGGAAGGGGAGACGAGAGGGTGGGTGGGAGGAGGTGGTGTGGGGGAGGAGATGTGGCATGGTAAACTCGCCCTGGAAGGGAATTGGCATAGGGTACGGGAAAAAATGACTCCCCATTTTTACGGAGAATGGGGTCTGATCCTACCCACTGACGGGATCTACCATCCCTGAAAATTGTCCAGCATTCGCAAGACGTGAGATGGACGTAGTCTGGGAACTAATCATTTACGAGTGATTTTCCCAAAAATGGCATTTCGCCAGTTTCATCAAAGAAAATAATCAAATATAGGTATGATTTAAATTACTGGCGTTCTTTTACTCAACGTTTGATTTCCACGTTAATTATTAATTACAATTATTCGTTTGAATAATAACTAATAATCATTACTATTGATTGCACGGAAAAAATCCTAGGAGAACTATGGCCTTCGAGAAAATCTGGTTCTTAAAATTATCAAATCAACTTAGTTTCCGTAATTATGCGGCAAGGATGTTTTAATTTACATTGTGTGATTTTTAATAATAGATACAGATTTTTATAGCTTTAATTTTTTAAATGTCTCATTTTTTAAAGGTGAACGTCGCAAAGCTCTTAATGTTACTAATTCCACGAACAAAATGGAAATAATTAGACCCGTAAAAAAAGCACTCGAGTGTTCGCTAATCTTGATTATCGTTTTATCATCAGCAGTCTTAAATTTTAAGATTTGCATGAAGTAACTCTCCACTCGAGTCCCTTCTCTGCTAACCAATTTGGGATGTTAATTACAGAACATTCCAAGATACAGGTCTTAAAAAAAGGTGAATTTGTTGTTCAATTTTATTACTCATAGGTTTTGGCTCGATGATTACCTTGGTTTTACGGTGGAAGTTCAGTAACAAACATAGTAAAGGTCAGCTACATTATAGTTAGTGTATTGTTGGGAATCTCGGAAAAACAAAACAAGAAATTTTCTTAAAAAATTATTATTTATATCAAACTAAAAAAACGATGCAGATATTAAAGGGAGTCATTTGATGTCCATACAAGATAGCTCTATTCCACGGCCATAGATCTTTAATCAATTATGAGTGAAACTTAAATTGCCTCCCTAATTTATTGTAATTGAAACGCATTTTACGAAATGAATCCGCATGGGAAATTATAATTTTGTTATTTCGCAATGTTTAACTTACAAAAATTAGAGCCAGCCACGACTCATTACAGTTCGCAAAACTCCCACAGGTTGTTCATCAGTCGGTGAGGTCACGAAACCCTTCAAAGTCTGGCGTACAGTTTCACATCATCGTTCACGTATCGGTTCGCGCCGCGAATCCTCTTCTTTCCCTTCGCCTCGTCTCCAACTCTCATTTATTCATACTTTCACTCTCTCCGTTTCATTCCCGCTCCATCCGGGACCTTTGAAGAAAAACGCCCCATCCCTTCCAGAATCCCTCCCTCTCAGTATCTCCTTGGAAATTGGCAGTGGAGTGGGAGGGCGGGGCGGGTAAGGGAAAGGAATGGTGGGTGGATGACCAGTTCCTCCTTCACAACTCTCCCTTCCTGCAGTCCCCCCTCACTCCCTTCGACGACGGAGGATAATTTGGCTCGGAATGTGGTAGACCGATAAAAGGGGAGAGCGGGGGAGGGTGTTCCAAGTCCCGCCGCCGAACCGACCCCATCTCCTCCCTAAACCACTCCCCTACCCCCGTTATCCCTTCCTCCTCCTTTGGAGCTCATCCCTTTATGGTAGGCTCTCCTTCCCAGCCCCGACCACGCAAAAACCTTGATTCCCCCATCTCACCCGACACGGCCCCACCGCGTCGATCATCCTCGCCCGCACTCTATTTCCCCTAGCACCAACACATCTCCGCCCTGCTCTAAATGAGGAGCGGAATTTAAATTATTTTTCCATTGTAACCTTCCCATTCAGAGTTGCTCTTAATTCGTGCGAAGAAGTGGGAACAGTTTAGATTTTTTTTGTTCGGCTAGACTCGCAATATTTCGCTACTAAAATTCGTCATCATATAAATAAAGTGGGCTATTCCCGGTCGAAACGGATCTGATTCCGCAATCATCCAAGATAATTATCTCGGCCGAAAGAAAGCTTACGTAACTAGGCAATAAATTCTAGCAAGCGTTGCCAGTCACGTGTTTGATTCCGATTCCACCGTATTTTTTTATATCTACTTAATTATAATACTATTGAATGTCTCCGGAAAGGTAAAGATGAATTATATTCCAGCCATCTACACAGTACCCATGTTGGAGTAGCTGCATTTAATAATAATATCTCGAAAGACAAATTTTCTGAAAAAAATGAAAGGCTGAAAACATTCACAAGAGCTACTCAATTTTATAATATACACTGGAAACGGATTTCCAGTAGGACGAGACAAAGACGTGCCCAAATAGTTCAAAAGTAAAAAAATCATGAACCACGAGATTAACATGAGTTATTCAAATTTGCACAATGTACAAACACGGCTTTCCACTGACCCTTATATTTATTCCAACTGAGTCACGCTCGTATCTGTTATTTTTGTTATCATTGCTGAGCTACCAATGAACAATTGCAATGCCAGAAAGTTTGCAGGCAAACATTTTTTTTATTGCGCTCCACTTTATTGGATCAAATGCTAATACATCAATGCTGTAAATCAACTTTTACCTTTGGTTATCTACAAAAGCCAGAGACGATACCCTTCCCCATACACGCCAATGTAAATGTTTTGTGACACCAGATTAACTAATTTACGTCAAAAAAATACATATAAAACCCCCAGAAATAGATCTGCAACACTTTAAGGCATGGCGTCAATTTTACGGTGATTGGTGATAAACAAAACTTATCAGCTTCCCAGATAATATAGTTGCATACAGCAACAACATCAAAATCTACACATTAATAAAAAAACTTAAAAGTTAAGTTCAATTGTGGAAATAGCAGGCAATTTGTTTAAAATTACAGCAGGTTAATACTTATTGTTTTCTTCTTAGAGTCGCGTATACTGTAGCTTTGGTCCCGTAAGAGTAAATAATAGTTGGGCGCGTCAAAGTCGGTACTGCTTTCGGAAAGAGAGAGAGGAAGGAAGGGAGAGGGAGAGAAGAGGTATTGTGGGGAGCAAATAAGAGAAAAATGTACTTCCGAAACTATAGACCGACCTTTTCCTTAAACATAAGAACAGTGTCATTCTCCTACCAAGAGTATGGCTCGAGAAAAACTTATATCATTAAGACTATAAGAATTATGAATGCGGAAGTCTTTAAAGATGATATAATATTTCAGATTTTCCTAAAAGCTAAGTGTAAGCATAGAAACCCAATACCCAGGTGTTTCATTTTCAAGTAAACAAATTTTTCAAATTAATAACCAAGAACCAATCATTAAATCATTTATGAAAAGTTTCGTAAACATTAGTAAAAGAGTAAATTCTAACATCCATTCCTACAATCTGTACATAAGAAATAGTTTCTTTGGCAAAAGTAAATAAATATTTGATGATAAATTAAATGTATCCCTCAAAAAACTAGATGACTTTATAAACGAATAAAATATATTTACAGAAAATATTTTTGATTCTTACGAAACAGAAACCAAATTAAATTTACAGCTCTCATAAATTCGAGATATCAATAAAATGAAATAAAATTGATCATACCTGATGCCAAAGGTACTACAAAAAATGCGTGCTTTTTAAAAAATAATTATTTCAAAATATTTCAACATTAAAATACTAATCAACTATTACAAAATTGTGTGTCGGATATCCTGCGATTGATGTGTCCCTCTTAACAGGAAATGCATGAATGTTGAATGAGGCCAAAAATTATTTCAATTTTAAGGACTCAATGGGGAAAAGGACAGAAGAGTATTTTAGGCGAATTATATTTTTCCCATGGAGAGAAAAAACTCTATCAAACAGTTTCATAGCAAAAGAGGAACTAGCTAGTTTCTAGCGTCTAGCACGCATGGACCAAACCATTCAGCTAGAGTGGAGTTTAACGACTTAAAGACAAAGGCTAAATATCAAAGCCAATGGCAGGAACTACAGGATCAAATTTTTAAATATTGGACAGGAACTTTGTTTCATAAATAGCTCACCAGAGAATAACTCCTCAATGCAACGCAGGTGTTAAGTTCAGTCTTTTTACCTGACCTCCTCAGATTTTTCAGTCTGATACCGTAACACGGGGAAACACGTCATATCGAAAAAAATTTGTAAAAAGTACGTGCTATTGCATTTGTATTTTAATATGAAGGTGCTCATTTGCTGACGACTAAAAATCTCATTTTTTTAGTACGTATCACAATTAATTATACAAGTGTCTTACCCGATGAGCAATGCAAAATATTTGTTTATTCATTCAGTTCACTAACTTAAAGAATGAAAATACAAACTGAGGTAAAAAAATGATATAATAAACGATAGATAGGTATTTGGGTATACTTCATCTATCAATACACCCAGTACTTCCGTTTTAATTCAACATCTTTCACATTGAAAAGAAGGAGATGAATATCATAACTTGGAATACGAACAGAGTGGATTCGTGTCAGACAGGTATCGTTTTCAAGCGCACTCAAATAATAACACATATTATATGATCACATCAATCACTTTTCCAAAGAATTTTCCTATCCTACTACGCAATCCATTTCAGTTCTTATTAGGTACTCAGAAAGTTTTGCAGGCATTAAATAAACCATTTGGTCAGAAATATTTTAAGCTGTACGGCCTGTGAAACAGCGGAATGCTCTTTATCTTTCGCTTAACACCATGGGTGTGAAAAAAGTAATGAGGACGCTTTTAACAAACTTTTTTCATGGTCCTAACAAAATCTTTTGTGCTTTAAATGCTCAAGATGCTGTAAACAGAGACTGTAAAGAACCTCGTCCTGTGTACTGCGATTCAAAACAATGACTATTTGAAGGACTTATCCTGAGATGAATTTGATCCGCAAGACAGAGGCTGCTGTAATTGGTATACATACACACGATAATCCACAATATACACATATCCAAGCCATGAACATAAATATGTAATGAATATACATTACTTATCCATGGTTAAAAATCATCAACACACATTTCCAGATGATCATTATACCTTATTAAACACACAGAGCATAATCACTAAGAGCATGCAATTGTAAGATCTTCTGGAATAAATTTTAGCATTTAGAAATTTCTCTTTGTGCAACATTCTAAATTTTTTATTGGTTTGAATTTACCCCAATCTCTAATAGATTTTAGAACTAAACGGACTGAAATATGTTCAGTATATTCACGTTAACTTACTCAGGCGAAATCGCCCAAAGTGCGGTTTTAATGGGCTTTTATTAACATCAAATGACGATTTTTGGTATAAGTATCTAGAACTCGCATGTACATAGTATTCAAATGTGTACCTATATCCGTGCTTGGAAACTATGAGGACATCTGGATATCCATTTGATATATACTGTAAGGGATCTCAACATACAATGAATATCCATTGGATATATACTGTAAGGAATCTCAATACACAATGGCTTTCAATGGTGGATATACAGTCTAAACCACGCGCGCATTTATCATTCTGTACGCCGGTTTGATATTTGATGGTAGAGTTCACCCAATACTAAGCCCAACGTCGGGTGAAATTTCCTGTGCCACCTAAGGTTTCCCAGGAAGTTCTCTTTCCTGGAATATCACAGAGCTCAGATGAAGCTGAGGTTGCCGGGAGAGGCGCGGCCGGGAATCAAACCCGCACCCTCCGGTCACTAGTTCAATGCTCTACCCCTGGACTACCACCTCCCTTCAAGTAGTGTATGTAAATAAAATAAACTTGTGCTATGGTGAGGCCCATATCCGTATTATATGCTGAGTGACTCAAAAGTTTTTATGAAGAAAACGTTCACGTGATTTAAAATAGACTGCGATCAACATGTGTGTTAACATCGGCATCAATTTCAACCAATACAACATATTATTCAACATTAAACATGGAAAATGGGTCAAGATGACAAAAACCACAATAAAAGATGACCATATTATTCTCAATTTACGAAAAATATGCGACCGTTCCTTAAATATTTTTGACACAATTTCATTAAAAGCACACCCATAACACAATAATGAAATTTCTGTTAATTACAATGAAGCTTTACACAAAGGTTACCAAATATTTCTATCCTTTATATGCAACTCATTGCAAGTCAGACAATAAATGAATGGGAAAGGCAGGTAAGTAACAGTAATAATTGCTCTTTCCAGCTAATAAAATTGCCGCGTGCTCGAGTTCTCTCAAAGACCGTTTTTATAAGACATCCTTAATTACATTTTACGCATAACATCTCGGGTTTAAGGTGATTAATTATTAATTTACATCAGTTTCAGGGAATGAACACATTCATATATATGCATTCAAACGGAATCCGTCAAATGCTACAAAAGAGAGGGAGTGAGAGAGATGGCTAAAGCACGAGAAGGCTTGCGGTATCTGGGCGAGACGCTCGCTACTTTGACGTGAAAATGAAACTGGCAGATTCAAAGTTTTTCGTGCAGGGAGCGAGTTCGGCTTAGGGAAGATGCTCGGGGACATCTACTTGCCCGTAGCCCGTGCATGCATGCTATGCTGGAGACGCATCGTGAGATTGCTCAGTACGCCTAGCCTCCGACCTCCTCCTCCTCTCTTACCACCCCCCTCGCCTTCTCAAGAAAGAGATACCCTTGGAGTTTCAGTTCGCGCTGCGCGGGAGGGAGGTAGGAGGGAACGGGAGTGCTCCTTCCCCCGACAAGCACCGCCCGCAATCCCCTCATTCCCCCTTCCCACTTCTCCCTCCCTACAGAGATGCAAATACGGCCCAGGAAGGATCTTTGGGCCGAGGGGTCTCGGCGGGAGGGTGAGGGAGAAAGTTTGGGAGGAGGAGGATTCGAGAATCTGGAATGAAGAGGGAGGGAGCCGAGGAACGAAACGGCGGCTGGAGCCGTTCCACACGGAGGGCGTCGGGAACCCGAAAAATTTAGCAATCCAACGATCCCTCCTGGAGCGGTCAGAGCGTGGGATGCAGGGCAAGGGAGAGAAGGGGAGGATGACAAATAGTGATATGGAGAGTAGGACAGACGGCATGAATGCGAAGGGAAAGGAGAGAGAAGATGATTTAGAGAAAGTAAGAGGAGATGGGGCGAGAAGGAAGATGGGTAGAAAGAGTGACGGAGAAGGAAAAGGAAAGGGAGATGGAGAAAAATGGGAGGAATAGGATGGCAGCGAATGGGGTCGAGGGATGAGTAAGTAGGAATGAGGGAGAGTGAGAGGGCCATCAGAGAATTATAGAGAAACATGAGAGAGCTGGATGTGTGAGGGAGAACATAAGGTGAGGAAGAAAGAGTGAGAGAAGGCAGGGAGGAGTCGCAAAGAAAGGACAAGAGGGATAGATAGGGAGGCAAATAGGAGAAAAGGGAGGGAGGGGAGAGAGCGAGAGACAAAGTGAGTGAGTGTGTGTGTGTGAGAGAGAGAATTGGAGACCACGTAAATGAGAAGGAGAAAAAGCTATAAAAATGGAGAAAGAGGAAGTGAAAAGTAGGATTGGTGAAAGAGAGAGAAAACTAGGAAGTAGAATTCGGAAGAGAGAGAATGAAAGAAATCCGGAGAGAGATAAAACGTGGAGAAATATAGAATAAAGAGGTGGCTGTAAGGAGCTGTTAAGATAAAAGAAAAGAGAAAGTGTCGGAGGAAGAGGGATGGAAGGAAGAAGAGAGGCAAGGAGAGAGAGAGAAAGAGGGGTGACGTGGGGTCCTCCTAAACTTCCCACAGCGAAAGGTGGAGGAAGGGCGGCGTTTGAGGAATCGCCGCTTGGCATGGCTTGCGTGACTACCGTCGTCGCCCGGCCGTCCTCTCACTGCGTTTCGATCGCTCTCCGCCCCTCCCTCTCCCCGCCTCCCCCGCACTCTCACCCTTAAGAGTCCCGGCGCGGCGCTCTCCCGCCTCCGACCTACCACTCCCCACCTTCTCGCCACAGTGTTCCCGCCCCACTCGTACATTTCCCAAAAAGCCCTCTTCCCTCCTCGCCCTGATTCCTGCATCTTCCTCCTCGGCTCTCCCCTTTCCTGGGGACCATAGGCCGGCATTCCCGCCCGCGGCACACCCTATGTTTTACTTAAATGCACAACGTTTTTTACTGGAGCCGTCAAATCAGCGGATGCTCGGGTGTCCTGCATGGGTCCCGGGCTTGTGTGCCTCGCGGTCGAAATAAAAACCTGCTAACCGTGGCGACTGCGGTTAAATCGTTGTAATCATTTAAAATTACTTTCGTTTGGTCGCGAGACGGACACTGACAGGAGCAGCGAAGAGAGCGGGAAGCAATGAAGCTATGAAAATGCTCAATTCCAGAAGAATGATGAAGGGTTTGTAGAATTTTAAATTTTTAATCACAAATGAAGATGTCCAGCAAAGGTCAAGGTAGGGAAGAGGAATTTGGAAGCTCTATAAGGAAAGAGAGAGGATATTCCATTAGTCTAGACCAGGGGAAAAATGTTCTCTTCCAGCAATTATGTAAAGAGAGGGAATAAAAAGAACAGAGAAAGTACAGGGATTAAATACATCACACAAATTTTGAGAGGAGTGCACCGTGCGGAATAACGGAGATATAAAGAGGCAAGCCGAGAAAAGAACCATTTTCTTATCTTCAATCGTAATAATGATTTAAAAGATGGATTTAAAGTAACAAATTATCAAGAAAACCATTTTCGGAAAGGTATTGTATTTCATCAAGCACAAATATCAATATATTTTCAATTTCTATCTAGCTTTCAGCGACGCATTCTAACGTTGTGTTTGAAAGATAGTCAAATCCGTAAAGAGCCAGGTACAAAAATAATGACATTCAACCTTTCCCTTGGGGTTGTGGCGCCGACGTGATGGAAGGGAGCTTGATAACTCTCAAAGAACGGTTATGTTCAGCCTTCAGTGAGGTGCCTACAAAGGCGTGTGTTTACAGTTACGTTTTCATTTGAAATTAAGGATGACCTGCGATAAACTCTTTTAAGGGCCACCTCAATAAATACGAAATTTCATAAACATGTATGGCAATAGCATTTTGTTACAATTAACTCCAATAGTTTAAATATATTGAAATGGCACTTCAATTAATTATAGACCTGATATGAGTAGTTCAGACCCTGAAACCCTTCTTTTCAATTTCAGTGCTTCGCGTCTTTAGATAAAATTTATTAAGTGCACAGTGGAGAAAACTCTTACAAATGACATTGACGTCGCCTTATGCCAGGCCGATTCCTTAAATATTTTCATGTGATAGTGAAAATTCCACAAAAATACTTTCAGTGTTGAGTTTTCAGTCACTATCGGATAAAGTATGTTAAGACAAATAATAAATTATAAACATATTTCCTGAAGAGAATTCATGTAGGTTGGTCATCACGTAATTTACCCATATGTATAACCAAGGATCACTCTTTGACCATTATTGATATTCATCATTCAACATAAAATATAACTTATCAAATTATTTATTAAAAGTATTGCTAACGATGCATATTGAACCGAATATTTTTAGACAGTTATGTTAATTTCAAGGAGATGATTTTGGCTTGACGACTCTTACATTTGGTTGAAAACCAGGAACACACAACATCAGAGAGGGGTCAGAGTCAACTTGAAAGTGGTAGTGAGATAAGTAAAGGGAAGACATCAGAGAGGGGTCAGTGTGAGCTTGGAAGTGGTAGTGATATAAGTAAAGGGAAGATAAAGAAAAAGGAACAGGTAAGTTATGACAATGCGTATTAGAATACACCTGGAGGATTAAGGTAAAGCTGTGGAAGTGAAGAGCAACACAAATAAGAGTAGTGGAATGGTTCCAACTGAAGAAAAAACAGATATACGTTATGATATCCGGGAGTAGCCACGAAAGTACGAGTGCATGAACTAGTTATATAAATTATGAAATAGTTTGTCACTACAAAAACTGCTACGAATCGGACAATTTGTAATACGGTTTATTTTCCCACGAATTTATAATCACGGTTTGTACCGAAAAAAGAGATTTAATTAAAATCAGGAAAACCAAGTGATTTGATCACCTCCCCCGCACAAAATGTGAGACAAAATGTTTAAAGGATTACGAGCGATTTTTTATTTCCCATACAAAAATCAAATTACTCGCGGAAATATTAATTCGAAAGGTGCATCATTCACTGATGTTCAACCAGATGAATGCGTCACCCCTTCCGTCCTTCATCCATTCATCCAGAGATCTATCTTCAGATGAATCTCAGCCTTCCTCTCAACCCAATCCCTTTCCCAGACATGAGCCGTTGGAAGGTGCAGGCTACGCGTACGGATGTAGGCGAGGATGTCTGTCTGTCCCAATCAATGGCCCCTCATTCCTTCCATCTCTCGAACCTCCTGCAGCTCCAAAGCGAGTCGCCGGGGCGTGATCCCTGGACGAATCACTTGGCCGTGGGTGGCTCTGAATGCTTCCCCATGGATGCGCAAATCATCGACCGGCTGATTCGAAAAGTTTCTCTTTCGCCTTCTTCTCACCCTTCCTTCTCTCTCTCTCTCTCTCTTCCGACTGCACTTGGGCGATAACGGATGAGACCATCTCCCTACGGTCGTGAGCGAAAATAGCAACCACAGAAGTTTTCCCCAAGTCGAAGGAGATGAGGGAAAGCAAATTGCGCTCTTCATGTAAAAAATTGACCGAGACTGCAGATAGGTAAACTCTCCAGGGAGCGCATTAAGGACTTGACGATCCATGCGTTTCGGATAAATTGATAAATTGCTCATTTTCAAATTTCGCACTTCATGGCCTTTGGCTCGAGTAACATATAAGAGATTCCGGAGTAACGTATATGACGATAATGGCCGCCATTCCACTGAATACCTATTGGATAATATTTTAGGCAATAAAGGCCTGAGGCCCATCGAGCATATTCCACACTATGTTCTGCTACTTCCGAGGTAAATTCAAGCTTCTACTTTAAGATTCGGTGACAAATTTCTACGAGAACCAAGTCACCACATTTGATGAAAAACAGACGACATAAATGAAGGATATATTCAAATCATCACCTACACGAAGTTTACGATGACTTAGCCGGCGAACTTACTATGTATATTTCTCATTTTCTCATCGAGTCCAAAAATTTCTTGATTTTACCCGGCCATGTCTGGATTTTGTTGATATGAGATCTATCCCACAGAATAAAAAATGAATTCATGCATTGATAAAGGTCTAGTGGCTCAGCAACTAATTAAATTTCCTAAAATATATTTCGATCAGTCGCATTGATCAAAAATAATGAGCACGTGGGGTACCCACGTGACCACGGCCATTTTTCAAAGGGATATCGGTTAAGATGCTGGTAGCTGGATGCGCGCTGGATTCAATCAGATCGGAACATCCGCCTAGTATAAAGATCAGTGACATACCTTTAGTAATTTGCCGTGTGTGTGTATGAGGACTCCCCCGCACTTTAAGTGCTCTATGCCCCCAAAGTCTAATTCCGGCACTTAGTGTGAATGAAAAATTGCGAACTTCAAGTGCAAAATAGTACAAGCTAAGTAGCTAATGATGAAGGGATAACTTTTGTACATTAAGGAGGTAGTTTCATGAACAAGCAAGCAATGCATGAACATATTCGAGTGTAGCACTTAAGGACAAAAAAAGGGTCATTGAATTTATATCAATTTATTATTATTGTAAGGTCTACCGATTTAAGTACATTTTGGATGGACACAGACTGGATAGCGATACATCTTTGCCTCTCTAAACGAAGCATACTCGACATTACAATAAACGCTTCTTGACACACTTCCTTCCTCCATTCCGCTCAACAGTCTTCTCCTCTTCCTACTCCTTCCTTCCTTACCTAACGTCTTCTATCTGCAACATCCAATCAAGATATCCCACATTATCTTTCCTACCTCTTTTGGATCCCTTCCAACAATTCTCTTTTCTTCACCACCATGCTTAGTACTTAGTTCGTTTCCCTTCCTGTCAGTTTCACCTTTTCCATTCTACTCAACACCCACATCTCTAAAGAATCCAACCAACGCCTATCACCATATTTCATTGATCATATTTCTGTGGCCATCCAAGCTTCTTTGCCTCATCCAATTCTTCTTCTTATAATATACCCATACTACTGTGACCGCCTTAGGCCAAGGCACTTCCAATCTGCGTTAACTGCTTCACTTGCTCTAGTTTTTGCCTATTAATGTTAACGTTTAACTTAGCCGTCCTATTCCCCAAATACTTCATAACTTTCGTTTTGTTTATATTGATTTTCATCTCATATATACCGCACTGATTATCTTATGCTCTCATAAAAAATTGTAACCCCTTGTATCTCTGGGTAAATGAAGCTCCATCATCCGCAAACCTAACTGATTTTATTAATTCTCCGCCAACTGTCATTCCTATACGTATGTAGTCCTTTCCAAGCGCCTTTTACCATTTCCTCCACGTACATGTTACATTAATTAGTTATTTGACGTTAAATAATGCTGAAATTTTCGATAAGTTAGACAATCAATGATTTCACCAATGAAAAAAATAAATGAAAGGATAGAGACACTTTTGAATCTCGTTCTCTAGGGAAATGTAGAATATAAAATTATCATAGAAAATAGAGGAGTGTCCAGAAAGAAGAGGAAAAAGCTCATATGGGGCCGCATAAGGAAATGTAAAACCAGATGGATCGATTGCGCGTTGACTCAATACAATAGTTTTTTTAGGAGCATAAAAGATGTGAAGGGCCTACGAAGAAACCTAAAAGGGATAAATACAGTGATATAATCAAGACCGATGAACGATGGCTGAGCAGTCAGCACGCAAGAGAATTGCCATTAGATAGGTAAGAATGCAGAGTGGCAGCACATCACTCTTCAGCTTCCTTATGCCTTCAGAAAGCTTTCTACTAAGAGCACTGGAGAAAATACGATAATTCGCTCCATTGTCGAGTACTTGTTCACATTCGCCGAGGAGTTGGGAGTAATTTCAAGAGCACTGGAGGGAAAACTCGCTTCATTCAGTAGAGTGAAAAATCACTCGCTTTCAAAGTGATAAACTACTCCATGTGGATATCAACTTTCTCGTTCAAAGGTAAATACGTATGCACGTCTAATGAGTAAAAATTAGCTGCACAATTTAGAGACTAGTATATTGAGTTTTAAGAGACAAAATGCGGCCTGTACCAATTATTTCGATGACACTCTTATCATAGGAGTATTTCAGACGGCTTCAAAAGCGCTCCGGTGATGGTGTAAGGAATTTAAAAGCGAAATAAACCAATTTCTTCCAGGTGTTAATTTTTATTTTCACAGAGAAGTATTTATTTACTCTACAGCTCCTCATAATTTCAAATTGTGCTCATTTGCAAAATAATAAATTACATTTTAATGCCTCACCACCCGTTCCAATTATTGACTTCGAATAAAAACCGGGTCACCGATAGGAAAATTGAGTAATAAGATAGTGAATCATGATTGAAATCTAGGCTCCCAGTAACGTAATAACGAAAGGCTGCAAGACGGACGACTGGTGAGACAAGCATGCACAGGGTCTGTCCCAAAAATAAATAGAATGATTTTTTTCCACCAACGCAGATGGCTAAAGTGGGGTTGTTTGTGGTGGGAAAGGTAATGGAAGATCTTGGGAAAGCAACGCGACCCACGTCAGCCAACTGTGGGAATTTACTATGTGCGAATTGCTGCTAAACTGGACAACTGTTCAACGGTCACGTCACGAATTCACGATGCACCTTTCCATAGAACAATGATATGCAAACTTGGAAAATTAGGTTCGGAGACCATAAACATAGTTAAGGATGCTTATGGAGATGTAGAAATGCCCCAAGTGATGGTTTCCTGCTTGCACAGGATGTTCTGGGAGGGTAACGAGGAGGTTGACAATGAGGAATGCCCTGAACATCCATCAACAACACAGTGCGATGAAAATGTGCAAAAAGTGAGACACATGCTCGATTCTGATTGACCCCAAAGTGTCAGAATGTTAGCAGAAGAGTGCAAAATTCAGAAAATTACTGTGCACTGCATTCTTACAGACGATTTAGCCATGAGAAAGGTGCGTGCCAATGTGGTCCCCAGAGTGCTGTCAGAAGACTGCTTGTGTGACAATCTTGCCTTGGACCTCTTGGGCCCCTGTAAAAAAGACCCGAATTTTTTAGAATAGGTGGTTACTGGTGGAGAGACATGGGTCTTTAAGTGCGACCCAAGTATAATCCCTTTGAGTACCATTTTTGACCACTAGATTATGTCAAAGAGGCCATGACGAGGTGCCCGAACGAAGGTCCTGTTGATGCCTCAATGGAAGCGTACCACCACCGGCGGAGGCACTGACATTGGTGTGTCGATACATAAGGGTACTCTTATGAAGAATTTTAGCAATTTGTACTTTAATCTGCAATATTTTTTTTCCATTTTTATTCTACTTATTTTTGGGACAGACCAGAATGAGTCCGGACAAGGTCTCGTAAAGAGAAAACAATCAGCGCAGAGTACTCGGTACCCTCCCTCGAGAGTTCAGGCAGCTTCAATGATCAATTCCCGAAACCCACGGAAAGAAAATATTAATAAAAAAATATTGAAACGCATATGTAAATTTAATTCCACGGTTCATTTTAATGGACTGTTGAGTACATATACAAATACTCCGTAATTTTATCCGTGACATGTGAAATATTTCCATAGGTCCTCCGTGGAAAATCCTTTAAGTCCAAGTTATACGGAATTAAAAATAATTTCCACTACACTCAGCTAAACTCGACCAATACATTTAAAGCTAACGCTCAACGACCGAAACGTATGAATTATATCTACTCCTAATGGATAAAATACAAAATATAATACTATCAGGACGTATTTGCCTGTTTCGTAGATTTCGAAAAAGCGTTTGATAGAGTGAATTGGGAAAAACTAATGCGTGTATTGCAGAAAATAGGAATGGATTGGAGGGGCAGGAGACTGATCCGCAACCTGCACATGTCTCAGACTGCTCAGGTGCGAGTGGGGAACGGAGAGTCCGGATGGGCAGTGTTAGGAAGAGGTGTAAGGCAGGGTTGCCCATTGCCACCGGTGCTGTTCAACGTATATGTAGAGGATATGATTAAAGAGGCATGGGAAGAACTGGAGGTAGGAATGAAAGTCGGAGGGGAATTGGTAAAATCAGTTAGGTTTGCTGATGACCAAGCATTAGTTGCTCAGTCAGCCGAAGGTTTGCAAGAATTGCTGAGTGCATTGGAGGTTCAGTGCGATAGATATGGGATAAGAATCAATATTACCATTTTTTCAGAAAGTAAAAGGCAGATTTTTCAGTAAGTAAAAGGCTAAGCTGAAAATTAAAAGAGGAGGGGAAAAAATAGAGCAGGTAGAACAGTTTACGTATCTCGGAAGTGTTTTGGACCAACACGGTTAGAGTAGTAGGGACGTAAGGAGAAGAATTGCACTAGACAAAGAGGCTTTCACAAGGAGGAGGGAGTTGATGATGGGGACATTGAGTAAAAATTTCGAAAAGACTCGTAAAAACTTTGATATGTACGGCGCGGAAACATGGTCACTGAATGAAAGAGCTGGTGCTTTCCCGGTGTATGAGTTGGGTGAAATCTTCTCGGGTCTTCCACCGGGTCAATGGATGGCACCGGACATTGACCCGGTGGAAGACCCGAGAAGATTTCACCCATGGTCACTGAAGCAGGAGGATAGACGTAGATTGGAGGCTTTTGAAATGTGGGTGTAAAGAAGAATGGAGATGGTGAAATGGACCAAAAGGAAAACAAATGAGGAAGTACTACTTATGGTGGGCGAGGAGAGGAGTTCGTTGGGAGAAATTCTGAGGTGGCAGGAAAAATTGATAAAGGGCGTATTGAGCGGCAGTGGGACGTTGAAGAAGGTAATAGAGGGGATAATGTTAGGCAAACGAGGAAAGAGCAGGAACAGGATAGGGATGTTGGATAGGATGATGGGAGGAAAGAAGTATACAAAGATGAAGAGAGACCTAGTGTAGAGTAGGTTGCTGAATTGGGTTTTGTTTGGAGTTACAAAATATTTATTTGATAGTTGTGTCCATCCAAAAACCTACCTTAACCGGTAGATTACCTAATAATAATAATAAATGTATAAAAGAATTATTATCAATTTGATCTGCAGGAATGATCTAGCGTGAATTACTTTTTGACTATTGCTGCTGCAAGAGCCAAATAATTTGCTTTTTTGTTCAAACATTCTTTTACTTTTTGGTCTTCCAAATTTGTGTCTTGACTTAATTATGCATCGGATGGTCATCCATCTTACACGTTTATTTCCATCTTCTTGTTCAAGTTCGGCAGCGTATCAGGCAATGAATAATTTATTAGGACTGATAAAATTGTATTGATTTCCACAAAAATAATATATTGTACAAAATATGAATAAAAAAATACATTTTATTCGCACCTATTGCTGATGAAAACATTTTGAAACCAAATGTTTTGAAATGAATATTTTTCACATGGAATGGAAAGATTTATTTGACACTAACGGATAAAAGTCATTATTTCAAACAAATCGACGGTTGAGTCAGAGCAATAAATCCAAAATCAATAGTTGGATGTCCGACTCAATGAACTTCTGTGATGCCAAGAAAGGTTTCCAGCAACCGTGAAAAAAAAACATTGCTCATGGTGAAAATTCTATTTTTAAGAGCGTCGCAGGTATAAGAAAGACCCCCAAAAGGAGCTGATTTACGTGGAATGGAAAGGATGAAACATAATGAGACAACCGCGAGGTCAAAACTTCTAAATGGTGCGCACCTTAATCGTTAACGTAAATCTTCCAAACGCCACACTGTTCCGGTTGCCTTCGCTCGAAAACTGGCTCTTCACCAGAAATAGAAAAGGCACACACACAGGCGCACATAGGCGCATGTAGGCGCTCAACATTTCTGTCGCTCCCAACTATGGAGATAAAATCATTTTCTATCTAAAGGAATATATCATTCTCATCGTCAAACGCAGCTTTTCTCTTTCTCAAGAGAAATTTTTCTGAGTTTTAGAAAAATTTCTCTTTGGTCTCCGCGGACAAAGATTATAATCCACCATTAAATAATTTCCCATCGATGTTTAAAATTTCTACCAATGGCCTAAAGAATTTAGATGAAGCCGAGGAAAAGATTGGATAAATTACGGCTCAGAAACGTGGGAGATAAGAAAGAAAGTAGGAGAAATGTCGTTGATTTTTTTTAAATGTGATTGTAACGAAAAATTAAAAGCATTACATAAATTTAAATGTGAAAAATGAAGTTTTGGTGACAATAAATGGAGGAGGTTTTATGAGAACCGAGAGAAAAAGGAAAGAAAACTGGATTGCTTACATTTTAAGATAGGAAAAACTGAAAATAAGAATGATAAAAGGAAGGGTTGGGATAGAGAGATGCAGAGGAAGAAGTTACATCGATGACGGATCTAATGGTGGGGAGGGATTGCAACGATTTAACGGAAGCGACACGGGAACGATCAACATGGAGAGAGTGGTGATGATGAATTCTGTCCTAGTCTCATCTTCAACTCTGACGGTGACCAACGGAAATAATTGCTCCCATTATATTTACTTCTATCAAGACACAAAAAATAATATAATATCCTCGTGAAGTTGACTTTATGGAGGTGAATATCGCAGAGGAAACGCGGTAAATAAGGAACAATAATGGCTGAGAAGAAAAAGAATAGGTCGGATGGGTGAAAAGTGGAGGGAAAGAAATGCGCTTGTCACTCATGACTCCTGTCAAAATTGGAAAAAATTAATTTTCCGTGCATTATGAAAAGGAAAGGATTTAAGTTCTCTTTATTCCCCCGACTCCCTTTTAACATGATCTCCGAGAGGCATAAAGTTGCAATCCCAACAACATCGGAATAGAATGCAGAGTTAACGAAGATGAAATTTCGTTCAAAATTTCCCTCACACACGTAACTCACTGTGCAAGGATTCACTTCATCTAGATCGCAGTTTAATTTCCAAGGATCTGTAACAAGAGATTAACAAATTAACGGGGGTGCCCGAAAATCGGTTTACGAACGAGAGAATGCTTGTGAAATAGCAATAATCCGACCCTCAACCACTTAGGCCACGAGGTGATGGTGCCTCGGAAGGCTGAGACAGATGTGGCTAGCAGGAATACGCGCCTGCTCTTAATTTTGATTGGAGCATCTTGATGACTGCCACATCTGTTCCTTGGTATTAGTTAGGCCATAGAGGGGAGCGTAGAGTTTTTATGTGCACCCAAAACTCAGCAAGGGTACCAAGTCCCATAGATGTAGCGTGCGAGCTGATGATTCTACCACGCCAAAAGCTTGAGCCGATTTACGACCGTGCATTCCACATAAATAATGTGGCAGAGCTTAAAATGGAAGTAACTTTAGCAGGAGCTCGGGAAAAAATACTCGGGAAGAAATATACTACTGATCCGGATCGGTCAATAAACATACGAGAAAAATGCCTTCACGGCGAACGCGTTTGACATTCAAGGTCGAACTGTAACGCACAACACGCTGTTCAAGAAGTGTCCATGCAGCTCAGAAGGAAGTTCAACAGAACTGTTCAAAGAACTGTTCAAATTAGTGACCGTTGGGGTACTTACATCAACCCGATATATTTCACCGGACAACATAAAAGTACATAAAACCTTCATGGAATTTCAGCGATAAAACGATGAAAATTTCAAATTTTATTTACGATACACTAAATACTGTTTCACTTATAGAAAATTTTGGGATATTTTTTCCAGATTTTAATTAACATTTGTCATAACGTTAAAACACAACAATTCTTCCAATATCATTTGGTCTCGAAGTTACAAGCAGAATGAATATAGCCTTAGAAAATTAAGGTTAAATCAAAGACAAAGGCTGCTTCCTGATGGAAAACTATTGCACAATATGAAATAAGTTGCTAAATATCCAATAAGCATCCATCGATATAGGTAAGAGGGCAAGAGTGGATTAACTTCAAACACATTTGCATGAATCAATCCCATCCACCTGTCTGTCGTCGTTCGTGAAGGAATGTCAAATTATATAATTAGAGAAGTCAAGGGACATTTCATGAAAGGGGAAATAGTGTACTTCGATAACGTGTGTGCGTAACTAATGAAAACTGGCCAAATTCATTAATGATTCTAGCCGAAAAAATAATGAGAAAAACACTAAAATGGACAGGAAAATGCGAATGTAACGGCATGATATTGAATGTTTTGGTACTCACGTCCATTACTTGCCTAACACATTGCAAACCCTAACAATCACCAAATCATATGATGGATGACAAAACACAAACACTGAATAACAGTATGAACTTTGTATTACCGTTGAGTATGGCTTCTGTTGGATACAAATGAATGAATGAAATGAAAATATTCTTAGAACCATTTGTGCGAATTGTAACGACATTACTCATTGCTTATCATTAAAATAATGGCTAATAGTTCGCAGATTTTAAAGATTAAATCAAAGAAAAAAGCAGTAGTGATGAGTAATAATCAATAACAACAATAAAATGCAATACCAACACATAATTATGCATTTGTATATGATATGCATGTAAATACTAAGAACAATTAAGTATTTGATATCATAAAACCAGATACGAATTACAAAAAACCAATGGACACTTAAGGGGTTAAAAACTGTAGCATTTGAGTGATCGCGATTAAATATTGTAAATGTTGAATCAAAAACGCTGGCTGTAGAGATAAGTTCCATGGGCGTACAAACATTAAGACCTGAACCTTGGATTTAATGTGGTGTTTGTTTGAAGATGAGCGAAACGATACAGAAATTATTCTTAACAAAAAAAGAGACCATAAAACCTCGTTCACGGAAATTTCAGCAATGACCTTAACACAACGCAAGTCTCCAGTCTTCTTCAACTGCATGCCATCACGGAATGTCTTTTCACCTATCCCGGACACGAGCTCTGGAGATAATAGAAAATACTTCCAACTAAAGCTCACTTGTACACTATGAAAACCTCAAGCTGGGTGGATAATTGGCTTACGGTTTTCTTACATTTTTAGCAATTAAAGAACTACTAGAAATTAAAATCAACCTAAGATTTCAGATGTCGTTCTCCGTATCTTTCAGTGCAGCGAGGGTTAGGACCACGGCAATTTCACCTTCTAGGCTGAAATTAAATACACACTGTGGCTGGCATTCACCGCAATATGTAATAACTTTCTTCGTCGCTTTTTACTTTAACTCAATATGGAGCTGATAGCTTTTTTTTAAATATGAGCACCGTCACATTCTCTCAAAGCTGCAAAAACGAGCGATGGCAATATTCCAATCATATCTTTCATCGTTCTTTAGAACAACTACGAACCACAAAGGTTATACCATAAATCGAAAGCGACGGGTTACGGGTGACACGAGAATTCAGTCATTTCCTCGCCAAGTGCTCTTCAGACCTTATCCTTCGACACTAAAACGAGGATGAAACAAGAGCAAGATGACAGAAAGAATACGTGCACAGACCTCACACTTGAGAGAGAAAGGAAAAAGCAGTTGAAAGAGGGAAGCCTTATAGCGCAAACAACGAGTAGTAAGCGCTCAAAAACCACGACGGCAACGCCACCGTTATGTAAATAAACTACGGGCCTAGGGATCGGAATCCAGGGTCACTCTCTCCTCTCTCTCTCCTCCTGCTCCTCCGAGGGATACGAATTTGGATCCCTTCTCTTGCGCCGAACCACGTAACACCCTTATAACTCGTCCCGAGCCTCCTAGTTTTTGGCGAACCTCACTCTCTCTCTTTATCTCCCTCCCTACACCCAACCCTCCTTCCCAACTCCTCCCTCGGCTTTTACGGCCGCACAACCTCTCATTGATTAGATGAAAGAGAGTGGGGGAAGGAGAGAAAGAGAGATAGAGAGATGAGAAAAGTGAGGTGGCGAGTAAGAAAGAGAGTGGATGGAACAACGAGAGAAGATAGGTGGGAGTATGACTAAGTGAGTGATGGAAGACGAAATGGAAGCCTCAAGTCCCTCCTCAAGGCTCCTCAATCAATGTGCTGCCCTCCCCACTCCCCTCGCGCATCAATCCGTTCCTCTTTGAGCCATCAACCGATCCCCTCCCTTCCGTAACACTCATCTCGTCCCCTCCTTTAACCATCCCCGATTCCCCAAGAACCGAACCTCCCACCCTACACACATCCTTCATCAACCACTCAAAAGGGGACGGGAAGGTCGTACCTTACGAGAGAAGAGGAGAATTTTGGGAGAGGAGGGTCACAGGCGAGAGAAAGAGAGGGAAAGGAGAGGAGGACGGTACTGGGGTGAAGAAGAAGTCGTGAGGGAGGGATGGTTGAGAGGGGTTCTCCGCGTGAAACTGGTCCGGGGAGAAGAGCGGGATGCTTGGGGTAGCCAGGCAGGCAGCGAGCCAGCCAGCCCTACGACGGGACGGCCGTTGCCATAGAGCACACGGTTAGGCCAGGAACAGAAACATGCGCGCTCCGCACTTTCCCCGAAACTCTCTCTTTCACCCCTTCGTATGCAGTGGGGAAACGAGAGCATTTCCTCGTAGGGCAACGTGCTCGCCAGCCAACTCAAATATCGCGACTGCAATTTCCGCCCATGAAAATTCGATGATCGTTTGATTTTTTCTCTCTCAGAGCGAATTGATGATGCTATGATGACCTCGGACATGTTAACTCAATTTAAAAAATTCATATTACTACATCAATAACATTCCACTCGTGTAAGGCTCGTTTCGCTCTCTCGTTTCTTTAATTTGCGCGCGAAAGAGAACTCACTGGTGACTCCTTATCTCCATGCCCCAAAATCTGATGCGAGGTAGCAAAGGATCCCGAAACGAGAGCACTTATTTTTCTATCTCCCTCAGCATTTTCATCACCCTTTCCTCTTTCGCCTTTTTTTCCTATCTTTCCCGTCCAGCTTGGAACCATCGCGGGCCTTGACATTCACTAACTCGAGCCGAGCACACGAAGAACGATCCCAGGGTCGAGGGTTACAGACGGGGTATCCGTCAGTAGGGAACACATACACGTGCCTAAGTACGTCAAGTACATACGAACGCGCTACGCGGGGAGATCCATAATCAATCTCCCCCCTCTAAACAAGCATAAGGGAGAAACCAGCGAAGGATGCCCTCACTGTGCCTCCCATCGCTCCATGCTTCAGACGCGGGAAGGCGAGGGGATACGAGAGCCAAGTAGAGGTGGGGGTCTGAGAGGGATGCACAGCTGCGGGGAGGGGGGCGCTCTCCAAAAGAGTGGGGGAGGAGGGAGAAGGACGTTTGATGAGAGGGGGATATGGAGTGTGTATGTGTGATGAAAATGCGTGGGAGCAGGGGGGAAGGAACTATGGAATGGAGAGGAGGGGATGAGAATTTGTATTCAATAATGAAAAAAATTGAGCGGGACTTGCCTTAAAACGATGTCCGAGAGACGCCGATTTTCCCGGCGCATTTAGAAGGATCTACCGCAAGCACGACAAAGTTGCCGCCTGTGACGTCCCTGGAAATTTCTTGGGGACCACTGGGCCGCACTCCGATGACCTGTCCCGGCCGGACGGAGGCCGGTTACTCCCACGTACCGCCTTGGACGGCGGCAGTGCCCCGTTCTGCCCCCGGGGCCAAGGAAGGAGACGACGAGGGCTCTCGGTGGCACGTACGGGGCATAACGCCCCCTGTCGGTCGAGGCGCCCCCACCACGGAGCAGCAGGGCAGGCACGGCTGAGGGTAAAAAACGTTACGATCCGAATCCACCCCGGCTGAAACCCCTCCTGTCGCCCGCCAGCCTCCCGCCACCTCGGCCCTCTCGCCGCAAAGCACCCGACTCCCCTTATTCCAGTCGATCCCCCGCACACCCCACTCTCCCACCCTCCGGCCAGCACCAAAACCCTCCTCCAACGACCCCTTCCCTAAACTAGAGCCTCGTCGTCATACTATTTCCTTGCGCCTGCGATCAATCCCTGTGAACGTCCTCAGCGCTACCTTCCGGATGTTAGCCCAACTACAGATCCTGCCGTGGGTCGACGACCATAATGTTTAGATTTTGTCGAAAATCAAGGACTTCGTAATGGAAGGAAAATTAGATATTTGTCTACACTTTGAACAGAATCCTCAAACGACAAGGACATCACGCACTCACTTAGCTTGGCCTGCATTAGGATGGACTAGTGTTATTTGTCGTTTGCAGTTCCAACAGGCGGCTTCGTATTTCGCCTCGCCAATCTTCTTTCGCCGGGAAGTTATATGATGTCATGTGTATAAGAGTGTAACAAAACGTTAGGCGTCAGATTTAATTATTGAGGTAATAAAAACTTACGGTTGTTGTTGGAAATATCATTTGTCCACCTCTGTTTACTAATTTCAATAAAAACTGTCTGCTGTCCGCCAAGAGGTAATGACGTCACTATGAAAACTATAAAATTACCAAGACTTTTAAGAAAGTGAAAATATTATTGACAGTTTTAGGATCCTATTCCTGCTTAAATTTAAACATTTAAAGCAAAGGAAATATTTTTCGTAATTGTTTAAATCGTTTTCTTGGGTTGAAATGATTGAAAGTTTTTTCCGTCAAAAATATTTGACTTAAGAAATTTTCATACCCTGTTCAAACAAAAGACGGCAGTTAGGTACTTAATATATCTCTGTTAATGAGGGTAATTTGACGTTGATGTGTCATATTCGTATTCACATGATGCGGTTCTGCAGTTTTTTAAATTAAATAATAAGTAATGGCTACATATTGATAACATTGTCTCGACTTTCTCGGAAATATGAACACACATGCCTGAAATGTAAAGAAATGGTTGTGAACGACCACGACTGGCGTAAATAGAATAAATTTCAAGTAAAAAGTCTATTTAGTGCCATTTGGATATATTTCATGAGTTTATACCATAAAATTCTCATTTCTCTAATCTCTTCCTTTACCTCATTCGAAATAGTTTCTAATTTTGGATCACTAGGCATGGATTTAAATCCCAGAAAATTATATTATGCGCGGAAATAAATTTGCTTTTGAAACCCCACAACTTCCATAAGAATAGTTGCTTGCCCGCGTAATTACGTGCACTAGGCGACGACCACTAACCCTCAAATTGCTTAGCGCTCTAAGCAAGCGGCCTCAGCAGGTAGGAAGCGTAAACCGATGTTGAGGTGTTTACATTTTTGGAAATAAGGAAAATAAGGGAAAATTATAATCTCTATAAGATTTTTTTCTATCCAGTTATTTATAAAATGTTATTTACCATTAGAAATCGTAATAATAACTAACAAACTTTAACTATAAGGTCAACGTACGCTTAAGGAAGAAGTTTAATGAGCGCACGTTAGCTTACCGTCGTTGCTTTAGAAAATGGCATGTGAACTGTTTACGTTTCGACTCCAGTGGATTATGACGTGCAAAATGACCATCCGCATATAAATTAAGTGGTTATATACCTTTTAAAGTACCATTAGTGTACATTGGAAGAATAAGGCGCACGTAAGTAACATAAATTCACTTGCATTGTTTTGTACATCATGTACGCCCTCCGGCTTGTTTTTGTAGTGAACATAGGTCTTTCATTGGGTAAATGTGAAATATTTGGACTTCACGCAACAAAGAGTTGTCATTTTAATTTCAATTGTTCCTTATTCTCATATTAAGCCGTAGGTTTTATCATAGTAAGTCTTGATGGGCCTACCTGTTCATCAATGTTCCCATCAAGTTTTATTTGGTTTGACGTTTGTTACCTAGTTACGCATACTTTATTTTGTTGCATATATATTTTTTCTTTTTTTATTTAGGGGTGGACTTCCCCTTGCGTCGTTAGTTATAAGAAGTTTGTTTGAAAGAGCGATTCTGTCACCCATGTATTCTGGCAGCGGCATAATTCGATGCCCCCCATCCCGAAGTACCTTTTTATCCTCCTCCTTACCCTTTCCGGGATGGAAACGGAATCGGTCAAATCGACGGTGAGTGAGCAGAGCTCTAGGTCGCGTCGATCCCGAAGCCATCATCACCACAACAGCCACCACCACGGGAGTAACCGGAATCATTCCCATAGAAGCGCTAGGTACGATGGATGTGCTATGAAAGCATTTTTTGTTTTCCGTTAGTTTTTGTGTGGTGTCACTTATCCTTTAAGAATTGAACATTTTGTAAAATTGAACTTCTAGTGTTTAATTAAAGGTTTTACATGCCAGGGCAATTTTGGCCTTATGTGATTCCGCTTTATTCGGAAGACAGCCATTAACCAGTAAAAATTTTCCCTTCGAGAATTCTGTTGGACAGTTTAAGTTGTAGTTTTCAAGTCTCAACTCTGAAATTCGGCGTTTAGTATATTGAATACAGTTGCTGAAGTATGACGCATGTTAATGGCTTAAAGAATCAGCTTAATGAGTATGTTCTGAAAAGGTTACATTATATGGTTTACGAATTGACACATCTTTGTAGTGGTTTACTGTTATCTAATTGGTCATCAGCAAAAAGAACCACATTAAGGGATTTTTTATTGACTAACACTCCACAAGTTGTACCTCCTATCTTTTTCTACCGTGCTTTTGGCTTTTGGTTGTAATCTCCCCTTGTGTTTATGTTGCAGAAGTGGAAGAAGCCTTCGTAGAGCTGGTGGGGGAGGGAGTGGAGGCAGTGGAGGAGAAGGAGGCATAATGGCACCCTTCCAAACCACCGTGTCCCTATCTCCCGATGATGGACGAGGTGAAGTTGGAGAGGTTATTGAAGTGCAAATTTTGCCGCAGGTAATGCTCAATGATAATGATATAAATTTATGAAGTTGGATGCCTACAAATCATAATTTCTTTGAAGGAAAATTTAATCCCTCGAGTGGGGAAAGCAGCTTTGCTTATACACTTCTATAGCTTCCAAGGTGAGGAGAGTGGCCAAAACAAAAATAGTGAATTTTCTCTTTTTTCCCGGTGGTGTAAGCATCACAAACAGCATATTGAGTTCCATTCACATCTTTACCTTTGTGTGTGTGTGAGTGCCTTTACATCAGCTTGAAATTATTTGCTGATTATTAGATTCCATTATCGGAGGCTCCAGAATATGCAAAATTAAGTTTTTATGCTATTCAAATATGTAGGTAGGTTAGCTCTCGGCTGGTTGAGAGAATAGGAAAAAATAACCAACCAAGGGATTAAAAATATCCTGCCATGTCTCAATGTGCATTGGTCAAGAGTGCCTCTTTTTCAGAGTTTTTAATCCTTTCCATACACTTTTAAGGATTTGATTAGCCATTTACACTTTCCCTCAGTTTTTATCATTCTTTCCCAATAGCAGAATTCTTGTTTATTAGGATTATTAATTTTTCTTCTCCCCTGATGTTGAGTATCATGATCCTTCATAAGAATAGTAGAAATGGTAGTAGACTGATGACGTCCACTTCGTCTTCATCATAAGCTTCTTTATAAGTATTTATGCCTCTAGAGAAAAGACTGGGCATTGATAACCTGGTTTTGAATCCTGGTCAAGAAAAACGATTTTTACTCCTAATTTCCAGCATCTCTTTTTGTAAGTGTATCATTTATTTATTTCACATAAATCCAAAAACAGCACTTTGGCTTTTACATTAGGTGTTTGAAACAATCATATAGCAGTATAAACAATTACAAACACCCAGCCCGAGATGGAAAAAACCCACCTAGGTGGGAATCAACCCCATGATCTCTGGGTTGGCAGGCGAGGATGTTACCCCACCAGGCCCGGAATAATGATAATATCTGTCAGTTGTCTATCCACTCACGATGGGATCCTTTTGTTGTACATCAGGAGGCAATTCATTCACACTCCAGTTTCCTTCTGAAGAATGACTACTCCACTTGCTTTAATACTCATGCATCCCATTGCAACAATTTCAGAGCATAAAAATCATTCACCTTGATCGGGATCCCAGTCAAGGCGAATGATTTTTACGCTCTGAAATTGTTGCAATGGGATGCATGTTAGTGGATGACTCCGTTAAAAGTTACTGTTGCGGCATCTCCTGCAGTTTCTTGAAATTCATGCATACATTTTGAATAATTTTGTCGCTGTCACACATTATGTCTTCTTCTTCAGGTCATTTTATGTATACCTAAAAAATATTCTCATTTCTCACATTTATACACTTTACCAGTTGTTTTAAGCTTTTTAGTTATTAACATTTCTATCTTAAATTTTTCTGTACCACGATTGATGCATTCTTTTGGATTTTTCTCACCCTATATCTGTGAAGATATCTGCGACTAGTTTCCTTCAATTAAAAAATTAATCAATGGGAGTATTACGAGATATTATTGAGTAAAAAAGTTGAGAAGGAAGACGTGCTAAACTACTGCTCTCTGGTATACTAATGTCCTGGTTTCCTTCTAAGATCCTCATTGTGATGTTGCAGATGTTAGGCTAATTATATATATAAATCAAACTGTTATTTTTGTTTCATTGAATAAAATTATTTATTGCCTCCATGTATGTTTTGGGATCATATTTGTGAATGAAGCTGATGCTAGTAAAATGAAATAATGACACATTAGCACTTCATCACTCACAATGAAATGTTGAAGTTTCTTGTATCTGGTGTAACTTTATGGAATTTATTCAGCATATTGAAATGAAAAAAGTAACTATGTAATTAAGTCATAGTCAAGAGTAGTTAAGATGAATTCCTTTATCTTTTAATGTGGCTTATTTATATCTCCACAGGTGAATATCACCTTTTATTATGGGATTTTGTTATGTCTTCAACATGGAATACAATAAAAGTTTCATTTTTCTTTGATGCCCTCCTTCATCCTGTTGACTAATGTTTACCAATTAGGTAATTAATCTCTACATATTATTCACAGTCACCCACATTCCCTCCCTCTTCCCCTCTCTTTCTTTCCTCCTGTATAAAACACGCATTAGATGGCACTTGCACTTATTCTGTGTCTGAAGATGAGGCAGTACATTGAAACCTGGTCAGCAGTTAAAATGTTTTTGTGGGAAAGTGCTATTATTTGGTATTCAAATAGTATATTGCCCAGTTTTAGAATAAGTATTTACATTTTTTTCCTTTCTTTGTATTTGATTAAGATGATACCTCTATTTCCGCAGAAATTTTCAGATCCACTTACCTCAAGCGTGATTAATCAAATTATATTTTTAAGATTCAATTCAGTTATGATAAAATTGAATTAATCATGATTGTTTGCAGTATGCAGTACTATACACTCTCTATTTATCTATTATTGTATATGCTAGTTGATATACCATACAACCAGACACATCTTTTTCTTGGTTGCAATCCACATTCTCTAGCATTGAATAATGAAAAATGACTAATCTTCATCAACCACCCACTTATCTAGATCAAAATTCCATACCTTTATCCCTTTCCCTTCAACGAGGGCATTTAACAAGTGATTGTGTGAGTTTTTTGTACAGAGCCCTTGACAAATAAAGGAGTGGTTTAATGAATGTACCTCTAACTACATTTCATTATCAGTGCCCTAATTCTTAGCCTCATAAATCAAAACTATTGTTATCCTTCTCTATTTATGAATTATGTGAGTAAATTGTTTGTTAATATACTCACTTAAATTAGCCATGCCTATGAAGAAAGTCAAATTCATCCTTTAGTGATTCACATACTTAGTATTTTTTTAAAATTTCCAACATTGTACTGTCAGAACATTGCTTTCAGTGGAGCAACAAATTATGTGATGTTGAGTTTGAAAGCATAATGTTTGTTCTCCTGCAGGATGATAATTGGGGTGAGAACACAACAGCATTGACATCAGAGCGATCAGCCTCTGTCGAGGATGTCACAGCTGCAGGCATGCCTGGAGGTGTCCAGTGGAGATCTCCATCCCCATCGGGTCTTGGTGCGGATCCAACGTGCACATCTCCTCCTGCTTCTTCCCTTTCATTCTTCTGTCAACGCTACCTGGGTATTCTGCTGGCAGGTGCCCTGACCGTAGCAGCCCTCATAAGTCCTCTTGCCATGGTCATCTTGCCCAAGCTGGGACTCCTTCCGGGTGAGAGAATTGTTTTATGTTAGAGTTTGGAAGCCTACATTGCACCATGTGTGGCCAGTTTTTCCTATTAAAAGGTCCCCAAGGATATATTTATGCTTGAATGGATTTACATTTACTCTTTTCAGCATATATTACCAGCTTTTTTGCTACCATGATTTGCTAGTTCCATTCATCTTTGAGTATTTCATAGGAAGTTGATAGTATAGTTATTTTATTTTGGGATTGATGGTTTTTATTCTTGGGAAATGGTATCATGTTACACATCTATGTATATACTTTTTGTTTTTTCAGGTAGTTGCCATGGTTTATTGATTACAACTTGGTGTATGTTAATGGCACTTGTTTCATAAATGTTCTTAACAGTTAAAAAGTCTCCATCCCACCTTATTCATAGAGATGTTAAAAATATTTGTTAATTGCTATCACTATTTTGCGGATTCCCTTCAGGTCCCTCTAATATTACAAAGATAATCTTTTCAATACCATTTATACAGACTTGTTTGTGATTTTTATTTTATGGTTGTTAATAATTTTTCATGGCCATTATAGGAAGCCTCATTTAAATATTTTCTCAATGCTACCCACAAAACAATGCAAAGAGTGGGTATTTGGCTTAATGCTATGTGCCACTTAAATATCTTAGGGTCACACCTGTCTTCCTGAGGGATGTCATCTTTACATCACTAGTAAAAGTTAGCCAACTGATCTGAAGTGATTTTGATACAATTGTAATAATTATACATCCAGCAAAGTGTATTGGATTTTAAAAGATATGCACTGAAAAGTATTTTAAACCTCTTTCATACTGTTGATATCATGTTTGTTTTTAAATAAATGATTTAATACATTATGTTCATATTATGTGCTTAAGACTCTAATGAAACAAAATCTGCCATGGTGTAACACTTCCAAGTAGTTTTTGAATCAGTGTATAAATATTTAGATGTTTGGGTTAGTGGTGAAAATTTGATTGTATATTTTCATATTCATGATTTTTCATTACAGGTTTGGACAGCAACAGTCTTCGTGTTCCTCCTGGCTCAAGTAGTGCTACATTGTCAGCACACCAGTACCTTAATGATGCCTGCAATGTTGAATGCAAAGGATCTCTAGTTGCCCTGGCTTTCAAATTGGTGGCTCTTGGAGGTGGTGCTTGGGCAGTGTTTCTAAGGCGTCCCCATCTCACTGCACCCCGTATCTGTCTCCTTCGCTCCGCTGTTCTCTCATTGGGTGCTGTTCTCACCTTTGCTTTCTGGCTCTTTTATATTGTTCACCTTACTGAGGCTGCTGGTAAGTCTCTTAAGTTCTGTCATCATTCGTTTTTATTGAGTGCCTTAAAAAAATTCACCATTCCACCTTCCTGTAAATATCTTTATCATGTCTAGTTGAACCATACTAGTTAGCATTCATTTAATGTATGCATCACTATTTCTTCACACAACTATATATGCCTTAATAAATGGCATTATAAGTTAAGACAGATGGTTGTTCTGTTGTTCCTGAATGACATTTTTTAATAGAAAATATTTGTACATAATAGTAGATAGGAAACATTTAAATAAACAATTATTGAGAATATCACACATAAAAAATATTGTTTTGCCCCTGTATTCTATTCATTGCATGGCACCAGCTGTAGTGGAGGTCTTTGTGTACATCTGTTTGATGCGCAAAGTGCTACATTAAATATAGTTTCCACATGGCAGAATTTTTGTTTTTAAATTCATCCATTCTGCTTCTGTTTTCATGTAAATATGGTGCAAAATATTTAAGTAATAAGCGATCGTTAAATGACATATTAATTGGATAAAGGAAGCAAAGTAAAAAAGTAGTTTTCACTGATCATTCCCAAAATAAAAAGTTTAGTTTGAATTTATCATAGGGCTGGTTTTGTTTTGTTTATTTATAATAATAATAATAATAATAAATTTATTTGTCCGGAGATTTGTTGCATATTCATACATACACAAATATAGGACACGTCAAATATAATTTTCACAATTTCACAATAGAAGAGATACAATATATAAATATATATATATATATATACATACCAATACACTAGTATAATTATATATCAATTGTTTAAGCCGGAATTGATGCATTGCGACAATTCAAGGTATTCATTTACAGAATAGAACATATTATTTTTTAAAAGGTTAAACAGCTTTTTCTTGAAAACAGGTACTTTTGTTTCATATTTGATTTCATGGGGAAGTTTATTGAATAACCTTAAGCCCATTGCTTTAGGCCCATGGGCAGTATTGTATGTCCTGACAAATGGTTGGTGCAGGTCATTGCAGGTCCTTGTGTAGAGACTATGGTAATTGTGGTTGGACTTATAATGGGAAATATTACCCTTTGCATGTAAGATGACATTAAATATATATATGCAAGGTACTGGTAATAAACCAAGTCTTTTGAAGAGAGGTTTACATGGTGCATCGCAAGGAGCATTGCTCATAATGCGTATAATCCTCTTTTGGATTTTGAAGATTATGCCCGCATGGGGAGAGGAACCCCAGAAGAGGATACTGAAAGTAACACGAGAGTAAAATTCACCATAGTAAATGGATAGAAGGACCTCTAAATTTACAGAATACCTAATATTTCTAATAAGGAAGCATAGGGAGCTTAACTTGCTGCGTAATTTGAAAATATGTTCCTCCCAAGACATGTTTTTCTGTAGGATTACTCCCAGGAATTGGGTACTGGAATTTTGGGGAATGCTCACACCTTCTACATCTACTGAGATTGCAGATGAAACTTTCTTTTTATTCGAAAAATAAATCAGGCTGGACTTATTTAAATTGGGCTTTAGAAAGTTATGAAGACACCATGCATTGAAAATCTGAGCTACTTCGGCTGCTCTTTCTGTCAAGCTGTCTACTGAGGAGGCTGATACAATGATATTTGTATCATCAGCATACAGTATTGGGTCTATCCCCTTAATGAGCTTAAGATTGTCTGGGAGATCATTGATATAGATTAAAAATAAAATAGGACCAAGTACAGAACCCTGGGGAACACCCAGTGTTACTTCTCTACCAGGGGAAACAAATTTGGAGCCATTACTTGAGAGCTCAACATACTGACGCCGTTCACCCAGATAAGATTCAATCCATTTGTAGGGCGTGCCTCTTATACCATAGCATTTCAGTTTATATAGGAGTAACTGATGATTGACAAAGTCAAAAGCTTTACTGAAATCGAAAAATAATCCTAGAGTTTCAGTTCTATTATCCAATCCTGAAAGTATTTGATTTACCATGTGATATGTGGCTGTTGTAGTGGACCTTGTTTTCCTAAATCCATGTTGAGATGTGGATAATAGCTTATATTTCTCAAGATATGATACAAGACGTTGATAAAAAACTATTTCAAATATTTTCCCCAGCTGGTTTAACAGGGATATTGGTCTATAAGAATTCATTGCCATTTTGCAACCTTTCCCTTTGTATATTGGCACAATTTTTGCTGATTTAAGAGGGCTCGGGAAAATTCCAGTTTTTAAGGATTCATTAATTAAGAACAGCAGCTGATCCTTAATAGCATTAAACGACCTTTTTATGACTATCCCTGGGATGTCATCTAATCCAGGACTAAATTTGTTAGGTAATTTATTGATTACGTTGGTCAGTTCCCTGGCTGAACATGGGAGTATATATAATGAATTGCATGAGTTAGGAATATGAGAATAATTTGCTGAGTTGACTGAAACTGTGGGATTTTGATGGGATAGATAGAAATCATTCAGGATGGAGGCCATTTTAGAGTAATCTGATATAGCATTACCAGCGGAGTCCTGCAGTTGAAGATCTTGTACATGATGTCGACCCTTTGATTCGTTAATAATTTTCCAAATCTCTCTAGATTTATTGTCTGCATTGGTAAGTCTAAGGTTGTTGAAAGATTTTTTGGCATGCTGTAAGGTTTGGCGATAACTTTTCTTGAGTACTGAGTATTCTTGGCGATCTGCTGGATTTGATTTACTTTTGTAATACACTGCGGCATCTTTCATTTTCTTTGAAAGCCAACGAATTTCATCAGAGACCCACTGACTTTTGTAGTTAACAGAAGAGCTTTTGTTTTTTGTATGCTTCAGGACACGGGGAAAGCAGATTTCAAAGTAATGTAGATAGGTGGAATGGTATGCATTTTGTGTTATCTTTTATATCTATCTTCATACATCACTAAAATTGTGGGTACATATTAAAACATGGTTGCATTAGTCGTGAATCTGGAAGTAAGTTAAAAATGAAGTAATAGAAGACTGTACACATGTCATAAGCATCATTCAAGAGGGAAGGATTCTATAAATTGCTTATCACTAGCTTTAGGATAATGGAAGGATGCCCTTTTCAGGGCCCTTCAAATCAGACTGACGGCATTTACAAAAGCGTAAGTGCTTGTGTAGAGGCAATTAAAATGAATAAGGAAAACATTTTTTTGATACTGTTAAGGCCAAATTGACAATGGAACATGAACTTCTTTTAACTCTACCAAGTCTTATGGTAAAATAGGAAAATTTTTGGAGATCATAAGAATTATCCAACAATTAACAATTTCATAATTTAGGTGCACCTTTAAGGGCAATAACAGCAAACCATGTTATTTTATTGTCTTTATGGAAAGCTAATAGGCAAATAAAAAAGTACATATAATGGAATTTATATGGAGATGGTTTTTTGCAATCATTTCACATCTATTATTATATCCATTCAACCTAAACACTACACTAGTGTGATCAGCGATCCTTGAAAAACCAAAAATGGGAATGACCGTGAATAAATCCTGGAAAAAATTTGGAATTTTGAAGAATTTATATATCTTATTGTAAAGAAGATAGCAGTTAGTGTGATAAGTAATACATTTGTATGTTCTTCATTTGAATTTTATATGAATGATTGCCCACAATATTTTTTTAACTAGCTGCTTACCTTGTATTATGCATTATGGAAGATGGTAAAGAATTGTGTATCACATCTTATATTTTGAAGGAGCATAAGTGGACTTGCTAAATGTTATACTTCAAAGCATTGGCCAATGTACCATTGTGTGATAATTAATAACTGAATAATAATCAATATGTGCTTACTTCAGTCTACTAATCAATGAAAATACCATAGAGGAGAACTACTCAATAATAGATTGTTTTATTTTTTTTAACTATAGGTAGGTACCTACTGATTTTCATATTTTATGAAATAGGTTTAGAATCCTGATTGATAAAAAGAAAAAGTCAAACCTGTACATCATTGTGTTATTTAACAGCTAACCCTCAAGGAAACATCAATTTGTGGTAGGGTCATAGTGATTTCCTGTTCGAAGTCCTAATGAACTGGCATTGATAATCATTTATGTTATTGAATCATTCAACAAGTCTGGGAAAAAAATAGAAGAAAAAATTATTTTGAGTAGATTTTTTAAAAAATTTCAACATAATCTCCTTTAAGCTTTTTACACTTTTCCCAGCCTGTTTCCAACTTTGTTAAGCCATCCAAAAGGTAGGCTTTCTGAATGTCTTCAAAATAGCCATCTGTGTTGGCGAAGACCTCGTTTGACGTTTGCCTCGAAATTGCACACCTGTGCAATTGTTGCATTATAATACACACATAATGGATGACTCCATTAAAAGTTACTGTTGCGGCATCTCCCACGGTTTCTTAAAAATTGAAGATATTTTTTGATGGTCGATTGAAGAGTTATTTTTCTTTGCCAAATGAGGATGTGTTTTCTTGATTTATTTCTACCAGTGCAATAACTATTCATAATATTCTCCATATCTCATTTTCCTTTTGCAAATTATAAATCTAGATGATTCCACGTGCATTCCAAAAACTGTGTCTATCAACTTGTTGGCCAATTTTACCATCTTTGTTTTCTTGTGAGACTGATCCCCTTTAGAAGCTCTTTTGTTTTGACTGTTCCTCTGTTTCTTGATTTTAATAATTTATCTGTTTCATCTCGAGTTATGTATTCGTGGAAGAACTTGTCAAAATGGTGATGGGAAAGCAACAAATTAGCCTCCAGATTGCATTCATTCTCCACCCACCGCGAAGGCCCGGGTTCAAATCCTGGAGACAAAAAATATATTTCAGTGGTATTCCGATCCCTACTCGAGGTGCTTTGTGGATAGCACTTTGAGTGAGTACGATGACCGTCGTAGGTGACATTAAACTGCGGACCCCTTGGCACCTTTCGACAAGAGTAGGCTGATTCCGACGCCAGGTTTCTCTCCACCCTTCCTTTCCCACCCATCCCTAATGGAGCAAATGACCTTAGCTCTCGGTCGCCTCCCCAACAAAACCAATCATTCTCCACTTAGAGTAAATGCAGCACCCATCTACCCAAGATTTTTTCTGCACCCAATTTTTTTTGTGCAAAATTGAAAACACTGTACCTTGTGATATACCTGTGACCTTAACTATTTTGCAAACTTTGATTCTTTGATCATTCAAAACCATACCATGGATTTTGTCACTCATTTTGGAGAAAGTCACATTAGACATCCTGAACAATGTTCATGATTTGTGGATTTAATGTCACTAATTATTCAGTTACCTAAATATTTGCTGCATTTGTAATATATTGACTGGGAACTGTAATTTTAAAATTAATTAAAAATAGATTATAACAAAACTTCAAGTTCACAACATTTGTTTTCAGTCATCGTTCACAAAACAGAATAGCAGTTTAGTTTATTCAGCATTTAAATGGTGACTAGAATAGACTGTGATAGAGGGATGAATGTTATGCAAGCGAGGACTGGGTAAGATAAGGATAGGGATGTTGGACAAAATGAAGAAAGGAAGTATACAGAGTTAAAGAGGGGTTTTTGTAGTGTAGGATGTTGGATTGTGTTTTGTTAGGAGAGGGAAAGAAATTGTTGCTGTACCATTTGGTAGCTTGTGTCCATCGAAAACCTACCTGAAGTGATAGATTACTGAAAATAATAAAAGGCCCTAGGTAAAAAAACTGTCTGAAAACTTTTCGTACTCCCCTCTAAAACTCAAGCTCTTTATGCTTTTGCATACTAGGGAGCATGAGCATAGATCATTGGGTGTGGATTATCACTTAGGCTATAGTAATAAATAGATATAACATGCTCATAGCCCTTAGGTCCCTATTCCAATAATTTTTTATGATACCAGGAATGGTGTTATTTCAAGTTCCTTGATGCAATATTTAAATAACCATGAAAGCATCTTTACTCTGCTACTGATCAATAGACATGTACATAATAAAGATCCATGATCATATCTCAGAAATTTCAAAGGACCAATTTTGTCTCAGGCAAAGAAACTAACTCTTCTTCATCCAGAATATATAAATTTCTCAGGTTTGAGCTCTTTAAGTCCTGAGTTAAGCCTACATGTGTTATGTATAAAACCAGTCTTTAAGTTTAAGGTTGAAGAAGGTGGTTTTAATTGTCAGCCCCAATATTAGTGTTTGGGATTGATTGACCATTGAGTTGGATAGACTAAAAAGTGATTTCAGTTCAAATTAAATTTTGCTCTTTCATTTCCTTTGCTTCTTCAAATGTCCTCCCTCCATAAATCTGTAAATATGCATCTCATGCATATGCATATATATGCATTCATCTCTTTTTTACAGGGTAGCCACAGATTAGAAAATTCTGGGGACTCTAATGCAAGTAACTGTGTATAAATGTATGAACTGGAAAGGGACGGGTATTAGCGTTGCAATTATTTTGTAAACCACAATTCTTCATTCTATCTGTTTAGGGACAGCCAGTGTTGCTGCAGCTCGTGGGACCAATGGTGTTGGAAAGATTCAATATGCTGGGCTGGTGGCTTATGCTTCCACTTTGACTGACACATTGCTGTTTGTTCATTATCTTGCTGTTGTTCTCATAGAAATAAGGCACCTACAACCCACCTACTATATTAAAGTGAGTATCAAACTTTTTAAGTGTATCTTATGGAGGACACATTTTTAATAGATTTTCAAGTTGACGGAGTTGGAGTTAACTGAACTGTACTCAAGGCTGAATCATTGTATATGATGTTATCTTGACAAAAATTTGAATTTGTGTACAGTTAACATTCAGCAGTTTTCAAACTTGGTGTACAGCTCAACCTTTAGTCCCTCTCAATATTTACCATGAGAATCAGAGGACCTATTAACTTTCCAAAAAATTTCCTTTTATAATGATCTTCTCAATCTCTTCCTGGTGGGTGAGGGGCAAGAATTTGGTGAATTACTTTGATTGTATAATACCCTAAACTCATATTTATTAGAATTCTTCTCCAGTTCTGCAATTCTATTTAGCTATTCTAGTAGTTTTAAGAATTTAATCTAGTTTCCCTATTCGTACCTCACTTCTGTAGACCTTAGGCCTTTGAAAAGAATGCTGTCTAGGGAATTGTAAGGAGCCTATAGGCATGTGATAGCAGATATGTTGTGATCTGAATGCCTATAATTTCTTCAATTTTTTTGTGGACAAACAGTATTCTGGAAGACTAAAGATTTTTCAAATAAGTTCTGATGGATGTGGCACTAAAATAATTAAATTTTATCACAAAAAAATCTTTAACCTTTGGAATTAAAGCATCTCAATATTGGCATTTTCTGATGACTCTTAGCTAAGATATATTTTCTCAAATAATGAAAATAAATTATGAGAGTATAAATATAGATTTCAATGAGGCTGTGAGGATAAAACTCATTTGTCTTTTATTAGCTTACATGTGACATCTAACTCACGTTGAGATATTGTAATTTGAGGGCTCACTCCTCCATTTTCAAACATCTTTTTTATTCAGGTTGTAAGAAGTCCAGATGGTGAAAGTCGCTCCTATGCTATTGGGGAACTTAGCATACAGAGTGCTGCTGCATGGATCCTGGATCGGTACTACACCGAATTCCCAATTTACAACCCGTACCTGGAGAGGTTGCCTGCATCCAAATCTCGAGGAAGTAAAGGAGGAGCAAGCAGTATGGTTTCTGGTGGTGAAGGTGGTGCAGCTCTCAAATTCTATGATGTTGATGGAAGCTTAGCCAATGCATCCATACAGGTATTTACTGTTTAAAATCAATTTCATCATCTGGGACCTAATTCTATGTATAGGACCTAAAAATCTCTTCTTACAAAGAGAGACTTTTTCTTGATTTAAGTGATGTCAAAATATTAGATAGGTTTTAGAAATATTTTAGACAATGATTGCTGTGCAATTTATTACATTTTATGTCCCAAGAACATAGTGCCAACTGTCACCATTAACCATGGTTTCATTTGACCAAGTTTTACTATTGTATTAAGTATTAGTATTGTAGCATTTAAAATATTGTCAAAGTTTTGGCCATAACTAAATTTCTCAGTTCAGAATTTAGCCATAATGGTTAATATTTACGGTGAATTAAGTGAGGCTTTGAAATAGTGGATCAGTTTCAGTTTTTAAAATATCTCCCTTGCTTGTGAGAGTTTCATACTACTTCTAAGAAGTTTCTCTCTCTGTTTATTTTGTTGACAAGATATTTTGTTTTTTTTTTGTTAAAACAACCAATGCAACAAAAACTTCTTTGAAGCAAAATGTAATCTCTTCTCTAACTATACATGGCAAAAGCCTTTCATGCTTGTGGTTCATCATTTTGTGAAGGTAGCATTTTCAATGTGTATTTACTTTTAAAGTGACCGAGTACCATACTGGTGTGTTTATAAGATAGGTGCTTTTTTCTACTATCAAGGGGTCTAACATTGTAAGCCCATCTTATTTTGAGCCCTGAGTAAACAATCTCAGACTACAGCTCACACATTAGTGTGATGTGCTATTATTTGTTTTGTGTGGACTAAGAATTCAAACTTACATTTTACCTAAAGTGGTATTCTCTTCTCATATCATTGATGATGAGCCAATATCAGTGATATAACCTTAACTATCATGATACACCATCGCAGTAACCCTTGGGTGTATGTAATTGTCTTCAATGTAATGCCTAAGGGTCAGGTGGAAGAAGGGACTATAAGTCTCAATATTGCCCAATTAAGTCGATAAATAAATAAATAACCCTCATTTAGGTTGATTACTTTGGTAATAATCGTACCATTACAATTTTAGATGTGTCAAAGGATAATATTCTTCACCATAAATGGGTTGATGGAGAACCACTATATTGGGGCCCAATTCTCTAAGGCAAAAACTATGGAGAATCCTCCATAGGTACTCAACTTGGTGTCATGGTTGCAGAAGAGCAGCTAAGTTGTGACTCATCCAGCTTTTCATTAAATATTTCTCTTGGTGTTACACACCTCTGCTTGTTGTGTGGATAGAGGGTGATGAGTTTTACCTTTGAACACTACAGCATTGTCCTCACCTTCTCAATAAAGACCCTCAATCAGTCAGTCTTTACCAAACACCTGGTAGACTGAACACCTCAGTAATTTATAACCATATATTTTAAATATAAGTGACAAAGGTATAAACTGGATTTTTTAGAACAATTTGAGATTTTATGTAAATATAACACACCTGTTTTACCCTTAAAATGTTTTTGTTTATTTTCTTTTTTAAAACGTTTTCTATTTGTCCCTATAGTTTTTGTCTTACTTACCCCATTTGCTCATTCCACCCCTCTATTTCCCAACCAGGTGATTTTGGTTACCACCAACTCCACTCGACCTCCTCTCTGTAGTTTTATTGAAATAATCATCCATTCCCCTTGTCTATTCTTCCTCTTTTGCCTTTACAACTTCCTAAATAGCTTTGTGTGAAAAATTATCATTATCTTTCATTATTCATTTTGGAATTCCACAAAGTTATGCCAGATAACACATTTTACATGATATCTTACCCACTGGGCTTTTTGTGTTTGTTTCTTTTGCTGTTAAATCAAAGTAAGGAGGGAATTTCACCTTGACAACCAGATACATTTTATACATAACCATAATCAAATGTACACCAAACCTAGAAACCTTTGGTGAGAGAGGAGGTTAGTAGAATCCTCCAGAAAATGCATTTTTCGCACTTGCAAACCATGAGTGTAACTGCACCATAGACTTAATGCTGCAGGGCCTCAGTGACCTCTGAAATGAGAGGAATGAGTGGGTGCATTTCTGTCTTGTGATGTAAAGTAAGCTCAGTAATAATATTGATTATTTTACCGAGCTAATGAATGAATTTTTCTTGGAACATCATGACTATTAGTTGGGGTAAACAGTGGTCTTAAAATGGTGGAAAAAATTTATGCAATAATATGTTGCCCGCAAAAAGAAAAGGAAGTCTTACAAGAGACTATCTTGTCGTACATTCATGGTCAAATGTGAAGATGATCATCCACTAATAAATGCTTGAGGTTGTAATAATAAATGATGTTGTCATTATTTGGATCTAATAAGTGAAATTTGGTGCTTATTATTTATGTTACTGATTTATTCCTTTTTTTCCACCCTGAAGAGCCAAAGTAGGGCTGTGTTAGCTGCCCAAGCACGGCGTCGCGACTCTGCGCACAATGAACGCTTTTATGAAGAGCATGACTATGAACGTCGCGTGAGGAAACGGCGGGCTAGACTCCTCACGGCAGCTGAAGAAGCCTTTGCGCACATTCGTAGGCTTGGAGGAAATGACCATGGTATGATTTCAATGACCCAACATTTGTTATGTCAATACCTTTGCTGACCCAGGTACCATAATTGGTGATTCATTTTCCAGGTAACCCCAAGGGTACCTGGAAACTGCAATGCGAAAAGCCATTCAGAATTGTGGAGTTTACACATTGAAATGGTACATTATCTATTTCACATATTTCAACCTCAGTATTACACTGTAGTTTTCACTTCATTTAGACTTTCTATTCATTAAAATTTTCAATAAACCATTTTGTTCAAGCTTAGTGTATGCCCACTTGGTAGTGTTTAGAGTATCTGTTAATAAAACTTTCTTTAATTAGCCTCATCATTTGTCTGCATCTAGTGTCACACAAACTTCATTCTCCTTCTTTTACATATGCAGTGGAATCGTGATATAATGAAAACTTGCTTTCCCTAAAAAATCACTCTATCAAGTTCTTTTTATTGATGGTGATTTAATAATCACTTATTAGCCAATACCTCTGAATGTTCTCTTATTATTGTGGGCATGTTATGTCATATTTATAAGGATATCAACCAGAAACTATTTATAGTAATTGATCATACATTTTTATGAATTTCCAAGACTTTCATAGCATGAATTGCCATATTGTAGTAATATGTTTTTAAATTCTGGGTCTATCTCAGTGACAAGACTCGATATCATGGACATGGCAAGTTCAAGATTACCAGTTATGCATCTCATCTTGGAATGGATAGAGTTTATATATATCAATATAATTATTGATAGGAAGACAGCAATTTTTATTTTTGTCTTTTTTTAACATTAATTAACATATAAATAATTGCTTATGGTGGAAAACCTTATTACTTTTTGAATTCTATCCAATGACCAGTGATGAATAAGATTGCAGAGCCAAACTTTGAAAAAATGTTATGTCTGCCTTGCTGTTAACTTCTTAGAGGTGGAAATGTTTGATGAGAAAGGAAGTCTTCGAAGTCTGTTTTCATCTCTTTAATATAAAAATATTGACTATGTATTTATAAACCCTCTCAGGAGCTAGGTCAGCCTTGGGTATGCAAGCCATGCTTTCTTCTGATCCAAGTTAAGGCCATCAGAACGTTTTGATTTTCACTGATGTGCTCTTTTTCATCCTAATTAGAGGCCCACTTATACTGGTGTTAAAGCTGGTATTAAGTACAGTTTCCAACTGCTGATCATTGCTGAAAATACCAATTGAAAGGGGTAGATTTCTTGTTGCCCTGAATTTTATTTTATATCTATTTGCGAGTAGTGATGGTGTCACACAATGACTGAAATGCTGTCCATTAGGAAACAAACAAGCCATGAAAAGTACATTCATATGGAAATTATGATCATCAACTGGAGACAGTCAAAAGTGTCTGCTTGGCTTTTCTTATGGCTTCCATGTTTATGAATATGTTGAATCATTGAAATATTGAATGACTATTGTGTGAGCAATGCTTAGGCGTTGCTATCACTAATTTCCTTTGCGTGTAAATCATAGGGTCATAAACTCTACCTAGGGTATTACTTGTTAAACTGAGGTTCACAATAAATGCCATGCTTGTTGTATCAGGCTTCCACTGTATGTATTCATTCATATATGTGTTCATGACTTTCAATCTTGTATATATCTTCTATATCTTATTTTCATAATAAGATTAGCTTCTTGTCAGAGTTTTAATGAACTATCTCCTGAATATTTAAGTGAATTGCATTTTTATTTTCAGAATTAATTTTAAATTAAATTTACATTCATAATTTGATTTTTGTTTCAAATCAAATGCCTTTATATAATTTTAATTCCAGGCACTGTCTTATAAATTTTGAGCACCCCTGTTGTTAACTTAGTATTTTATATGTAATATCATTTTATTTTATTTTGATAAATGTTTTAAAACCTTTTTAATGCTTCCTTTTTCTCACAATTTTCACTGTCATTTTAATTATATTTCTTTGTTAATTTTAGGCACAGTAGGCATGGACTGTGATGAGGCAGCAGCAGCTGTTTTCCCTGGCCTAGCACGTGCACTTCAGAAGTACCTTAGGCTGACACGCCAGCAGCCGAGGCATCCAGCTGATTCAGTACTTGGTCACTTAGCTAATTGCTTGCGCCATGGCCTGTCCCCTCGGGCATTTTTGGAACCATTTCTTGTGCCTTCTCCTGTTCTCCAGGTAATACTTTTTTGTGAAGATAGTTGACCATTCATTAGGTAATAATCTAAAGGCATTGTGAGTCATTTTAACAGGGGTGTTTCAGCATATTATGGTGTGTAGATTCCTGTTTTAATTACACAGGTGACTGGAGGAAGTCTACATGATATACAATAGCTTTTATTGGTTGTCCAAACTACCTGTAAAAAGTGTACTATCAATGATGATAATATTGTATGGAGAAATTATAGTTTTCTGCCCACAGTTTTGCTGCAGCACCACATGTTATCAGAAACTAAACGTCCTACAATATGTACATTTATGATTAGGAATTTTTTTTACGAAGTACTGTAAATGAAATATTTTAATAACAATATATAACATATTTATTCGTCCAGCAGGCATAGTGTACAATACTGAGAGTATATGACAGCTGTATATGACATTTCAGTGGGGTATAGATCACATAATTCCCAAATAGAAATATAAATACAATTATGACAGGAAACTAATGTGTACTTTTACATAACTGTTCATTTGCACGATAATAACACTTATCAACCAGATATGCAAATAGATTCTTCTTGAATAGTGAAATTCTTGTCTTATTTTTTAAATGTTAGGCTGATTGTTAGATAATTTTGTGCACATCGATGTTGATCCTTTAGGTACCATAGACAGGTTTGATCTTTTTACATGTTTATCTTTACATGTTCTGGTATTGTGACTGTTATAACTGTCATTCATTGTGAGTTCCCTCTTGCTTTTCGCAGAATATGTCACTGTGTGATAGACATATACATGAGGTACAGTGAATATTCCCAGATATTTAAAAAGAGGTCAACAAAGTGGATGATAAGGTTAATTACATATGAGTTTTACTATTTTATCTTAACTACAAATACTTGATTTAATGAGAATGATATTGATGCACTGAATAGTTGAGGCCTTAACTTTGTAGAATTCCATTTTTAACTTAGGAAAATTAATATTATCTTTGCTTTCTACAGAAATAAACTTTATTCGTCGACTAGTTTCATTTACACTGTAACATCCTCACTAGTCCTGAGGTTTGTTCATTGTCTTTTACCATGGGTTTTAGGTACATGGGTCATTCAATAAGTCCTTGGAAAAAAAGTGAAACAAATTATTTTGGGTAAGCTTTGTTTTATGTTTCAATATAATCTCCTTTTAGTTTAAAACAATTTTCCTGGTATTTCTCCAACTTCATAAGCCGTCCAAAAAGTAGAATTTTGGAAAGTCCTCAAAATAGTCGTCAATGTTGATGATTAAAGCTAACAGTTTCTGGCTTAACTTTGTGGAATTCCTTCATGATGAGGATAAAAAATAAGGAAAACTTTACACTTCCACGCACTTTTAATGCAAATTGACCATGGTTTCGGTGCTGCGCATCATCATCGAAACCATGGTCGTATTGTATTAAAAGTGTGTGGAAGTGTAAAGTTTTCCTTATTTTTTACCCTCGCAATGTTGACGATGACCAACCTCCTCATTTGACATGGATCGTTTCCTGTCAAGTCATAATTTAAGTTTTGAAGTGATAAAGTCGTTGATGGAAAATCTGGTGAAAACAGTGGATTATGTACATGTAATTCGAACTTCAATTCCAGAATTTTTACCATGGTAACTGTGCAGGTTGCAGTGCACCTGTGCAATATCTTGATGAAAGAGAATTTTTTTCTTTGCCAAATGGGGACATATTTTCCTTGAATTATTCACTCAACTGGTGTAATAATGACCCATAATTACCTCATCTGTCTCACCTTTTTGCTAATAATGATGTAGATGATTGTGCATGCCTAAAAATTGTGGCCATCACCTTGTTGACTGATTCCACCATCTTGGCCTTCTTCAGATCTGGCTCGACTTTATAAAACCCACTGTTGTGACTTCCTTTTTCACCAGGGTGTAGTAGTGTATCCATATTTTGTCCGCAGCTGTGTATTGATGCAGAAACTAATCAGGAATGCAGCAGAAAAGCACCAAGCCAACCTTCAAATTGTCTACAGAATTGTATTTATTGCATAAAGGGTGCTGTATTGCACTGAGAGCAAATGCTGCACCCATCTTGCTGAGATTTCTTTCAAATCCAATTCTTCATGCAAAATTAAAAACACTTGTGGTACATAAATATGCCTGTGGCCTCAACTAATGGAGTTGTCAATCTCTCAAAAGCATATCTTGGATTTTTTCAATCATATTGAAGGAAATCACTTCAGCCTGAAATCCCAAATGATGTTCATTATCTTTGGATTTATGGGCAAATTGAAACTCATTTACCTAATTGTAAACAGTAAAAACTGCATTAGCAAATGTGCTATGAACTTCACCCAACTTGGGTTTGATCTGTTTTAGTGTTGAGCCTTTAAAATGTAACCATTTAATCTCCTCATGAAACTTAGTTTTTTTTTCCATTTTTCTAAATATACAAAACTGTGTTCCTTCAATTGAGTTTGAAAATGAAAACTTGGGATGAGAGAGCTGGAACTTGAACAGCAGTCTAATTCATAGAGATGAGGGTTGCTAAATATTAACCTTTTCTAATACTGCAAGTGCCATCTTTTGGATTTTTAAGGACCTTTTGAAAGGTAGTTAAAGTGGTCCTGCAAGGAAATTTGTAATGAAATATACCACAATTTTTTCAAGTGGGACCCTGGGTGAGTAAAGAGATCTATCTCCTCCTTGGAACCCTAGTTCTTGAATAAAATTTTCTAACTATTGTCATACTATATAGCCTAATATAGTCTTTAAAAAATGTTCAGTTTTAACTCGGGGTAATTATAAACAAAAATATTTAAAACATTTTTGAAGCCATATATTTTCTTAGGAGTGAGATTTTTTGGGGAAACTTTTTCCTGGTATAGCTGATCATTCTTGTTGTAGAATTAGGATTGGGTGTATGAGATGAGTGCATGCTGAAAGAAGTAATGGATAGGGTAATTTTACATTTGATGACAGGGTGGGGGAGAGGAGGAGGAGAAAATAGATATTCTGGGCTGCTGATTATCTGGGAATTGAAGGTGATCATAGAAGGTGAAATGCATCAATTTTTTTTCTCATCAAAACAAGGAAGTGAAATGTGTTACCATGTCCAAGAATGTACTGTAGTAATATAGAACACTCAATGAAAGAATTCACAACTGCCCATTTTAATCCATTTATGTTACCTTTTTATTTATAAATGCTAAACTATTGCTTGCTCCAAAAGGAAATTAAATAAGAAGCTGGTGTTATTCACCTTTAGTTTTTGAGTAGTCATTCATGGATCCTAACACTCCGTTTTATGGTTTCAGAATGAAAAGGAGAGGGGTCAGGAGATACAGACGTGGGCATTGGTTTGTGGTGAAGCGCCCTCTCGTCCCCTCTCGGCCACAACTGCTCCCTTCCACCTGAGGCAAGGTGACATCTCACTCTTAGTCACAGTGTCCCGTCTCCCACACCTAAACCTGACTGAGGAAGTTGTTCACCCCAAGTCCCAGCGCTTTGCTCTACGTTTAAACTCTGAGACATCAGTGTGATAATGCCTCATTGGTTCATTTAGAGCCATCCAGCACTCCTATGTGATCTTGGTTGAACATCCACATGCCTCCTTGCATTTCTGTTATATCAGTGATTTGATGTAGGAGAACCTCCCAAGGAGTGTACTTAGCCATGCTGCTGTATGCTTGGCTTTGCTCCGCAGCTTGCCTATTACTCGATTGCTGTGTAATGTGTATGTGCTATTATATTTAGCTAGGATAAGTGGTGTATTTGTGAGCTGTTGAAATAATGTTGGTGTCTCTCCACTGTCCTGTTAAAATACTTTTGGAATGGTTGTTTTTTATATAAATGTATGACAACGGCTGGTTCGACCAATACATCTTGTGCCTCAGTTTATGACTGCTGTAGTTTAGAACTTTGACTGAGTTAGCATGACTCAGGAAGATAGGAGTTAAAAGGACAATTTAAAGACATAAATTTAATTGATATTTGTGAGGATAATTGTTGGTGTGGATTTTTAAGGAAACCTCTCAATTTCTAAAGCTAGTCATATCCATTAGAAGAATTATTATATTTTGGAAAAATTTCAGATTTTCATATCCATTTTCTATTGCTCTCTCAGTCTAAAAATGCCTATTACCTGAAATATTTACTCATATCAAGGGCACGCTTGGTACACATTCAAATTGATATTTTCCCTATCAGATGTAACCTTAACAAAGGCTTTAAGAAAGAATGAACTGCTTGTTCAAAATTGGCAATAAAAAACTGTGAATTATCTAGTTAAGAATTGAGTATATAACAATTTTAGGAGAACGTGAAAGGAAGTAGATATTTATATTGAACTTTTGAAGTTAATGATAAAAATTGAAGAATTGGAAAATGATGGGATAATTTTATTTTTTGAGTTTTATGACTGCTGAACACTGTAGTGCCATCAAGCATTGTGTCATATTGAAAACGTTAGCATTTCAGAAGCTCTTCACATAGTATATACCCAAGTGAAAATATCAAAAGCTGTGCTGTCACATTTTACATTATTTTTCCTGCCTGAATCCAAGTGTCATATTTTTGCTTAAGCTTGTCATCAGCAGTTATTCATGGGCATTGAGAGTATTTTTTGGTCTACTCCGTAATTTTGAAGATGTATGATGCAGGTATATTTGGGGTTAGAAATGATGCCTTTAAATTGAAATTTTAATTTATATTTCTGCTGCCTTATTGTTTGAAAAACTTTTCAAGGTGCTGATTTATAAATTGGTATACTGTCTAATTTTTACCTAAGTCCAGTATGTAACAATGCCCACATTATCAATTTCACGAAGAGAATTTATTATTTTTATATTTAATACATATTCTCTAATTGTCTGCGTAACAGAATTGTAAATATATTTAGGTTGTGTGTGTATATATTCAATGTTTATACCTCCCTTTCTGATAATTTTATGAATTTGATAAATTATTATATGTATCTGTCATTCCTTTATATTCTCTTTTATTTTTCTACGGAGTGAATTAGGTTCAGACTAGCAAAGTGCTAATGACTGTTGTTTGCTTTAAAAAGATAGGCAAATAGATTTGAGTACATTTTTACTTGGCTTGTTGTTTATTTTTTTAAGGCCAATTTTTATAAAAAAATGTTTTATTGAAAAAAATCATAAATGTTTATATATGGCAGATATTTATGAGTGATAATCACAAAAGTATTACTATGTCTTTTATATGAAAGGCCGTAAAAAAATTGTCATTTCCAATAGGAGACTCTGTTACATACCTTTGTTAATTCATCACGAAGGAGTTTCTTTGTGAGACATTCCATAGATATAACATTTTCAGGTTTTTAAATGTTCTTGTGTAAAGTTTTGTCAAGGAACCAGTTAAAATAATTTTTGTGCATCATCTGAATGACATATCAACTCTTCAAAATCTCATGTTGACATGTGATTAATTAATAATCAGGTCTCTATTTAAATTTAGTCAATGCAAATATGGATTTCTGCAATTGTACCAAGTATTAATGCCTATTTTAAATAGTATTATTGAACAATGGTTATCACATAGAAATATCATGGATTTGACAATCACTGCCTATAAATATCATGTGCTCAATGACAATTTCTTGATATTAAATTCTGGTGAAATGTTTGTGAGCGACTCTTTTGAAAATTTTATGCTGAATTGCATAACATCACTTCACAGTGCTTATTTGGCACATTACTATTACACTTATTTTATAAACACATGAAACACAGTTGTATATGCTCTCTATTTACAATTCAAGGTTTGTGGAAATAAATTTGTAAGTTTCAGAAAAAATATTCAGATTGTGATGTGGACTTGCCTTATGTAGTGTTTGAAGTTTGTCTGAACTGGAAGTTGATCCTTGAGGTTTTATTTCCAGTTTGGGAATTAAAGCTTGTCTTAAATTTTGTAACATTTGAACCTATTATGAAATTGTTGATAAAGGAAAATATTAGCCAAAGCATATAAATGTATATTTCAATGGCCATAGGAACTGTATGGTTTGTCAGTAAGATAAACTTGGTATTATTTTTTTTTATTTTCATTGTCAAAATTTTGTGATATATTATTACAGAATTTTAAAGTGTATTACATTAAAATGGCCATTGCAATGGTTTTTTAGCAGATTCTTTGTGATGGAAGGTACCCTTCTCTAACCAAGAGCAATAAGTCCATTACACAAGGTGGATTTGAAGTGGGGTAGTGTAAAACAGTATTATGTTATTGTTAACTGAGGCCCTGCTTTATGTGCTACTAAGTGATGGAGATTTTTTGATGATGAATGAAACAATTTATTTCTAACAAATTCTTAAAGCCAAAAACTTTCTAAAAATAACATGTTACTCAAAATATATTTCAGTAAATGCATGTATTTTGGTATGGGAATTTGAAATTATAAAACCAGTGATAACTAATGAATTGGTCAATAGTGTATTTCATTTGGTGATGCTATCAAGAGTGGCAACGAATTGCTAAAATGAGATTCAGAGTGATATGAAATTTTTGAAAAATTAGTCATTTGGTGTAATAGCTTATACTTTTTCAATGAATTAGAAATTTTCTATTGACATCTAAAATTTATTGCATTATGTGCAACAAGTATTGTCTTTTTTATTCTTTTGACATTGATGTATAATATAATAAATGAGTATGATGCTAATTCTGTGTGATCAACTTTTGTCCCAGATTATGATCATTTAAGGAATTTTGTCCAGACTTTCATTTTAGGGATTCTACCACATTTAAGCCAGGTATTTTAGCAGTCTTTAATGACTTTCATTATTGCAAGAACTTCCTCTCCTTCCCTATATTACTATATTAATTGTTTCTAACTGACTTTATAATATTTATTTATTTAGTTCTAATCTGAAAGCAGCACTTTTGGAAATTTAATGATGATAGAATAATAAATGTGACATAGTGGTTTGGCTATGCTGAGATAATGAATTAGCATTGATTTATCAGGCATGTATGAAGTCAGATGGAGCACATGGAAGTGCAGGGATAAAGTGTTGGACTACTGACTGGAAGGCCCAGGTTTTCTGGGCCCCCTCAGTTACACCAGAATTTCCTGGAAAACCATAGGTGTTTCAGGGAAAGGAACTTGCCCCCCTACTCTGATTTGTGAATTTCACTTGCCATTGGGTAAGCTCTAGCCCTTCTCTGTCAAACCTGCCTTTGGGTTGGTAACTGTGTTTATATGAGAGTAAATGTTTAAAGACTTAGGCCGGTTGCCGGCCTAAGTCAAGAAATATTAGAATTCTCATAAACAGAGGAGCACATAAAAAACTAAGTACAAAAGTTCTGGAGGCAAAATAAATATGCAATTGGAGATTAGTTCAGAAAAACGTGGTAAATGGGATTACCCTGGTAAAACCTAATATCACTTGACATTACATAAGGGAATTGCTGGAAGGTTACCTATGCATTTATTTCCAAGCCACATTTACAAACCCAAACATTCGAAAGATCCCACTGCCAAATGGCGACGAATATCTATCTAGAGGTTATTTCTGAAAAAGCAATCAAAGTTTTACCTAGAGACAAAGTTAAATGTGCCTTTTACAGTGGTTCATGCCTTAAGAACCTGATCTCTTACACCCAAGACAAAGTTTCCAAAATGAGAGGAGTGGAGTGTATGAATGACGTACCTTTTCCAAATGCAGGTCAGAGGACTAATGTTGGAAGAGATACCACAGTAGACCTGTGAGTGAGTTTTACAAGGGTTAAGGCATTGACGCATACGCAAGCAAGAGAGTGATAGGCAGACCCCTGGCGAAGAGGGAAATCTCTCAAAAACCCTGGTTGTGTGAGTGCCTGCATCTGGCAAGGATCAAGGCTATTTACTACACCCAAGCTAGAGAGTGCATGATTAATTTGCATTTGTTTTATTTTATTATGTGCGATTGGTGGGCTGCTGGTGCAGAGAGGTCTCTCACAAACCCTGAGTGGTTGGGAGTGCTTGAGACTAGAAAGGATCCATTCTATATAGTTATCCAAGCTAGAGAGTGCGTGATTCATTAGCATTCTTTTATTTTATTATGTGCATTTGGTGGGCTGTTGGTGCAGAGATAATTTTCTCGTAAGCCCCTAACTAGTGAATGCTTGATAAGGGCGAGGGTCAATGCTATCTAGTACCCCTTAGCCAGTGTTTTTATCACATTTTTAATTATTTTTTTTGTTTTATCAATGTATGTTCCAACCTCGCCTAAATCATTTTTTTAATATGAATTATTTATTTCTTTTTTCTCTCTAATATCCCACTCCCATCTTTTGCCCATTTGTAAGAGTACGGCTGGGGTTGATTCTTCCCATAATATTCACACGGCCATCGTTACTGTTCACTTACACACTCCACTCTTTTCCATTATGGGAATTTTGGCCTTGCTGTTTGCCTTTAATATAGAAGGCTGGTTTTATTTGTTCTTTGGAAAGGTTCTGATCACTTTACAAGATAAATTCCCCGGAATGATACTTATTTTCCATTTTGATGCATATTTCTTTGGAATGGATTTGAAAATGAATGCAACTGTGATTTTTTCTAATTTTTCCTGATACAATTCGTCAACTAATTGGGAGTGGAAACCATTATTTTCAGCTATAATTTTTATTATTTGAAGTTCTTTTTGGGGACAAGGAAATACCAGTCAAACGGTGGACCATTGTGTTGAGTCACTAATTTTTGGGGAAATGATATCTTGACGTAAAGTTAATGATGTGATCTGTACTAGTGCATTTCCTGAAAATGGAGAAGTCCAGTTGCAAATAATTATTTGTGATAGTAATGTCTAAACAATTAATGGACTCGCTAAGTCCTTTCACCATTGAGAACCTAATGTTTTTTTCTTAAGGGGAGTATTTTCCAATTGAAATAAAGGTTGATAATGCTTATTTTCTTAATGCTAATAATTCTCCTTAAGCTCCTTTAATAAATGAGGCGTTTAGTATCGTTTTTGCTTATTGTAATTTTCTCTATTGTTTGCGGTTGAAATTCTCTTAATAATGCAAGCTATGACTAAAAGCTATGATTTCTGCTGTTTAATTTCAGCTAGCAAGTGATACATTTACTTTGGCACTTCAGAATTCAAGTGAACCATTCATTTTTCAATCAGCCTAAAGTGTATATCCCCAGAAAGGGGACATACACTTTAGGCTGATTGTATGAATTGCATTGCAAAAAAATGAATTGCATTACACTAGAATAAAGTAAAATATTTATTTCTCAAAAACTCTATTTTAAATTTCTTTATTAATAATACAAGTTGGGATAGTTGAGTTTTGAAAAGTATAATCTCATTTCAATTTGGAATCTAGTCATCTTCAGGCTCGAAGTTATGTTTTGATTCAGTTTTCCATGGAAGCTTGTTAGCATTAACCATATTTACCTTTCCTTCCCCTCAGATGTATTAGTGAGATATTAATTGCCTCATCTCATCTATCATTAAATTACATACATTTTTGAAATATAATCGGTCTCCGAAAAGTCAACAACTTAATTTATCACCTTGTGACTGAGAAGACCATTTGTAAAGCAGAAAAAAGTCCTTCGAGCTGTTAATTTAAAAAAATTGGTACAAATTCAAATAATGAAGCAATCGATATGAGCAGATTGTATCGATATTTACATAATCGATAGTCTCGATTTTCACTACCGATTAATCATAGCCTTTTAAGGATTGTTTGCCGAATTCAACATGTCTGGCGAGTCCAAGAAACCCAAAGTCCCCAAAACACATAATAAATCTAATGGAGAAATTTTGCAAGGTTTTCAAACGTTGAGAAATGAGCAAAGACAACTAGTGAATAAAGTGGCTGAGTTGGAACTTGAACTGAATGAGCACAAGTAAGGGATATGCTTAGTCGTAGAGCCGGAAAGCACGTTGTTTCACACTACTTCATTGTAATAACATTAAATGTGGGAATTGCTCGTATTTCTTCAAGGATTGTTATTGAAACACTCGACGATGTTGATGGAGATAGGAGGTGTTACCGGATGGTGGGAGGAGTTTTAGTGGAGAGAACTGTTAAAGAAGTATTACCCGCACTCAAAAATAATAAAGAACAGGTAATGAAAGAAGTGTATTATGAGACCTTTTCGTGAGTTTTGGCACGAAATCGTTTACTCAGTGTGATTAGATGCTGAGAATTTATCTTTTTAAAGTACAATTCGACTAATATGGTGTAATCTTGGGTAGGACAACCTTAATTTCTAAAATAGAGTTGCACGAATTATGTTACTATGTGTTGGAAGTAGGCTATTTTTATGTGCTTAATGTGCGTTAAATTTCTCGTAATTTTTAAATATGGAATTGGTTCATCTGTGGGGTACACTAGGAAACTATACTTTATTCTTAGAGCTCTTTGGTAACTGTTCACATGCAGTGAATTTGCTGAAAACGAAAAGTTCCCTGAAGAAAACCCCACCCCTTGGGAATTGGAAGTAATTAATTCTTTAAATCTTGAATTCATATACATTTTTGGTATTGTTATATCCCAAGCTCCCATACGGTTTTTCAGCCTGCATGGTGCTCCAATTCTTACTTGGAAGTGTAAGGTGCATATATTATTATACTCTATAGGTACCTGCTGTCATTTGACCTTCATAGTGGCTTGAGAAATTGTCTTTGATGTTCGCCAGTCACCGGGAAATTATTTTTTACTTTGCGCCAGCTCAGCCATATGCAATTGTATTTTCTCGATTTCCTGAAAAGGTCCTTATTCAACGATTTATAAACATTAGCCAGGCTTTAGTAAGAAATGGACAAAATTATTATTGTAACTTAAATTATTGGAAAAGAATTTTTTGTGATACTTACTTGTTGTATTTGTTGCATTAGCTGATGAAAGTGGTGGAGACTTTGAATGAGCAGCTTACGAAGAAAGGCCAGGAGATAAACGAATATAAGGAGAAGTACAATCTGCGACTGCGGGGTCAGGGAGAAGATGCTGGTGGGGGTGGAGAGGGTGGGCCAGATGCCAGTGACGCACCACCCGGTGCTGCGGAGGGCAAGCCAAGTGTTCTTGTTGACAATAAGTCATAGTGGAATTCTGTGATGCCCAAAGCGTTATGCCGTTCAAAAGACTGTCACTTTTGTTTGACTGTGCTTAGGGAATATTACTCAGGAGCTTAATTTTCATGGATTGATGGGCTCAAACCCCAAAACTTCATTTCATGCTCCTGTTTTGTTTGTGGTTTCTCCAAGCCTATCCTCATCACCCCTACTAGCTCCTAATATTTTGCTTAACTTACCCATTTCACTAGTACATGAGAAAATTTTCTCCTTGTAGAGTGATTCATTTGACTATATCTCTTAATCCATTAACAAAGAGCTACAGTGTTTGGCCATAGTATTTTTTACTGCAGTTGCCTGAGCTGTTCACCTTGTAAGTAAACCCATGAAAAATATAACATCATCATTTGTATCAGTAGTATGCTGAAGTGTATTTTGTATCAAGGCAATATGTAAGTTGAACATTTTTTCAGCCAGAGGTAGGTTGTTTTTACTCTTTTGAATTGCCCTTCTGATATTTCATACTCAAAAATAATTATTTACAAGATGTTGCTTAATTAGCCTTGAGGAATTTCATTACTCTCATATTTATAATATTTCATGACACATATTTTAATTCATCACTAATGTGAAGGGATACGTTTCCATATGGAAAAATTGCCTCAATGGTTACTGAGGAAGGAAGCTTTTAGTTTTTTTGTTTTCTCCTAACGCTTTTTGGGTTGAATGCCAATTGTATAAGTGCTATGGATTCGAATGTTGTTCAGAAAAAATGGATCTACACTCTGTTCATTCATACTTCCCTTCATCATAATTCTGATATTATTATTTTCTTTTTTCAAATTCAATTTTGCTGCAAGTCACATACACGACAGCTGAATGGCAACATGACTGAATCCTTTAAGTCGCTAGCATGAAGTGCATTTAATTTTTCCCCAGAAGTAACAATTTGATATTGTTTAAATATTCATTTTTGTATCTCAACCATCCTTTTATAAACATTTTGGTTGAGGCTGTGTTTTGTTGTGCGGAAGTGCTGTTGTTGATGCATATTTCAAATTAATAAAAATTTCAGCGCATTTCAGTTACTATTTTTTCTGTCACACAGTTTTTCATTTTTTCATAGAATACTAAACTTTGAAAATTTAAACTATGGAATATTTTTCTGGTTTTAATAGTGTATCTTGTGGGTTACTTATCCCTATAATTTTCTTTTTAACCTTTTTATTCTTTAATGCTCAGTAGGTGTTCGGCATAATTTTGTCATAGAGTTTCCTCTGCTGGTTGAGAATCAGTATCATATCAATTAAATCTAATTAGATAATTATATTGATCTTAACAATATATGTAGAAGCAAGGCATACAGGTTGACCTCTAAGATGTACATCACTGAAAGTTGCAAAAGTAATAATGTTGCCATTTATGGAGAGACCTATTTTTTTAGTTTCAATGGAATCAAGAACATGGCACGGTTACAGATAACCCTTAATCCAATAATACCATGTTGGCAATGTACACAATTGTTATAGGAAGCACTTCTTGAAATCCTAATATTTTGTTAAGGTTGTTGTATAGCTTTTATTGCTTTCAATTAACATATGCTTAAAAATCATTCAACATCATGGTACTAAATTTCTACCATCCAAGTATGCTAATCATCTTGTCTCACAGCAATAAAACATTAAAACAAATCATTACAATTAAAGTGAATAAACTGCTGTTGTATTTTTACATAGTTCCATATGGCTATGATTGTAATTTATTAATGATTTCATTAATGAAATCCTTAATGACTCCTATTCTGACAAATATTGGCAATGAGGAGTATTATATCTGAGCATCCTTTTTCCCATCCTGAATGGTATTCTATGGCAGTAAATGGATGTATTGTGGCAATCAAAGTACTAATGATTGAGTAATGTAATTACTACATAAGGTTCTTCCTTGAAATTCATACATTCTATTAGTTTTGTCAAAGGGGGCCTCATTTACAAGATCAGCATGGAAAATAAATTGTATATTAGTTTTCTGATAATATAATGCTGTAGCTGGTACATATTCATGCCGGAGATATACCAATATTAATATTTTAATATGGTATAAATTCAATGTAATATTTTTATGGGAACTTAAATACATTTTTCAATGGAAAAGATGTAGTTAAAGATCTCATGATTATGTTTAAAAATATAAATGAACTAACTTGTTTTTCTCAGATTAAACCTACTTTAATCAACTTCCTTAGGGGGTTATTGCTGGGTACATTCTAACAACCCCTCAAAATTCCTCCTAGCTGACAAGTCTGAAGTGGGTTCATGAATGCTCATGGGAAGAGGGAAATGATTTAGGATAATTTTAATATATCGCAGTACAAATGCTGTTTTCCCTCACAACTGCTAGCAATCATGGAGCTTGCCACTCAGTTCCAGTGTTGGTACCAGGAGTCATGTAATTGGGATTTTTGTATGCAATTTGAAGAATTATGATTGAATATTAGTTATTTTTTAATTAAACGATGATAGAGAATACACCTTGGGAGGATACATGAACATGCCTAAGTTCAGCAGGCCTGAAGAATAGATATTCCAGTGTAGAAATTACCTGGATGTTCATTCTGAAAGATGGTAACTCTATATAAATTACAGATTTGGGTGTGATGTGATGGAACTGTTCCATAATAATGGACAAAGACTATTTCAATTTTCCACTTAATAAAGGTTTATTTCCAGCTAGTTTCCGCAGTACATCAATTTCAAGTGAAGCTGTACAGTAAGAGTTTCACTTGAAAAAGATTAAGTGCATCAAAGCTAGTTAGAACTAAATCTTTACCAAGTGAACAATTGTAAAAGTCATCGTGCATGTTATTATGAGTAACTCTTTTCGTTAAAGGAATAAAACTAGACTTAGTTCAGTTGAAATTGAAAAATAAACAACTTGGCTTTTCCACATGGAGAATTTTTTTCTTCACTACCTAGGTTTCGTTAGTTCTTCAATGTTGGGGTAGGCAACTGATTGGCCAAAATATTGGTGAATTTTCTGCTTTCTATTGTTTCAGGCTCAACTTTGTGGAAGTTCATGTTCAATTAAATTAAGAACACAAAGTATATGTCCACTGTTCTTTATTTTCGTACAACTAGTTTCAATGCTTAGGCAGCATCATCCAGGTACCTGTTGATGATGCCTAAGCATTGAAACTAGTTGTACGATCATAAAGAACAGTGGATGTATACATTGTGTTCTTGATTTAATTTGGTGAATTTTTTCTTGGAATATCTTTCATGGTTCCTAGTGGGGCAACACATTTAGGTATTCCAAAACAGTTCTTGTGCCCTCTTTAATTTTTTGTAATATTTTTCAAAGTAGTGGAGTGTTGGTTTGTGGTAGTCAAGTAATTTATTTCAAGAGGAGAGATATGTGGCCATGGCCATAATGTATCCATGAAGTTGATGCCAGTTTTGTGTTTATATGTTTGATAATTAGGATATTTAGATACTTTTTTAATGTTTTTAGAACTGGCCAATAGGTTCTAAGTATGAAATGTAATTTTTGTTGTTAAAAATCAAAAAAATATCAGAGTTTGTTGTGTTTTTTAAAATTGAAAAATCTTTTAAAAACACCTTGTTGGGAAGTTGAGTGCTCTTGAAAAATTATGAAATGATTTATCATCATTTTACTGCCTAATTATTGGTAGGAAAAAAATGAACTAATTAAATGCTAAAGAATTAATGTGAGATGAAGGATATCAGTGCAAAATATTATGGGGCCATTTCTCAAAGCTACAAGTTGGTTAACATTATTATGCAGAGAACTTATTTAGACCTCATTAAATACGAAAAATGAAGAGTCAGGCGTGATGTTGTGGAATCGAGACATAATAAGAACTTTGTTGCAATTTTCCACACTTAAAACTTTATTTCGACCATGGTTTTGATACACTGTGTCATCATCAGGTGATGATACAGTGTATTGAAACCATGGTCGAAATAAAATTTTTAAGGGTGGAAAATTGCAACAAAGTTCTTGTTACTCATTAAATACTTAGAAATTATTCATGCCACTAATTTTTAGGGGAAAATTGCAAACATGTTTTTGTAATTCTATATATTCGATGGCTTTAGAGGGAAAGGCCCTCATCAACATATTTTTCAGAGATGAATACATACTAGCAGCTTTCATAGAGTGACTTGGCAACTCTGTCCAGATTTTGAATTTGTGTTTGACTAGGGTCATTGAGGCTCAATCCTTTTATGTGGTGTTTGAGACACAAGTGATTTCGAAAGCGGGTGAATCAATTTGTCTAATTGGATTTTGCTAAGAGAATGTGCATTTTGTGTATTATAGAAGCATATAATAATACTTGATTTTTCACATTTTTATAGCCGTAGAGCAAGTTGATCTGTTGTACTTTCAATTGAATGAGATAAAACAGCAATAAAATTTATTTCTGCTGCTGGGTCACATAAGCAGACATGCCAACTCTCCCGATTTAAGCGGGAGACTCCCGATTTTTCCTTCTTACGTTCTTGATGAACTGTTCAAATTGTGTACTTAGCTTAACATGTTAATAAAGTGTGACATTCATTAAAAATTGGCAAAGTGTCATAAAGGGATTAAGGTGCCATGCAAATATTGTGGTAATTAAAAGTGATTACTTCGTGATACACTTCTAAAAATCTCCCGATTTTTCATTTTTGAAAGTTGGCATGTCCTCCCGATTTTTCATTTTTGAAAGTTGGCATGTCTGCATAAGGCCTGTGAACCTGAAATTTTTTTAATATCTGTTTTAACCCACCATTGTATGTGATTTAGGAAAAAGAAGGCAACATTTCCATCATTTTGATTGACTTCAATGGGGGCTCATGATTCACATGCTTTCCCAACCTTGTGTTCCCTATTGCTGTTTAGGGTAGATACAAAGGGCATAATGTTTGGAAGTGTGGTATATGGATATAACAAGATGGAAGGTGTTGTTTTATGCAGCTTCTCAATTTTTATGCAAATACAACATTTATGGTATACCATATGGTAAATCTGCACAATACTATTCAAGAAACCAAAAGGGTGTGTGTATTTATAACAAATGAACATTTGCATAACTCATGGGTACAAAGGCTCACCTTGCTACTCATTGCATCTTGCAATATTTTGAATATCCTCTCAATGACAATATTAGCTCTTGATGCAAGGCTACATGATCTACAGTAGTGGTCTCTCAAAATTTTCCTTTTTCAGACATGCCAACTCTCCCGATTTAAGCGGGAGACTCCCGATTTTTCCTTACGTTCTTGATGAAATGTTCAAATTGTGTACTTAGCTTAACATGTTAATAAAGTGTGACATTCATTAAAAATTGGCAAAGTGTCATAAAGGGATTAAGGTGCCATGCAAATATTGTGGTAATTAAAAGTGATTACTTCGTGATACACTTCTAAAAATCTCCCGATTTTTCATTTTTAAAAGTTGGCATGTCCTCCCGATTTTTCATTTTTGAAAGTTGGCATGTCTGCTTTTTAAGACCATTGTTTAGTTTTGATTGTAATAAGTGTCCACATAGTGCTCAGCAAATTTGTGTGCTATTGGGTTGATTAACATACCTTACAAATTAGGAGAATGCAATGAGAAGTTATGGGGGATCACCTGCTAAACTGACTGATAGTGAATCATTTTTCTCCCATGCAAGTAGTCAAAACAGTATATATGGTAGACCACACAAATTCTGAACTAACTAAAAATGAAATGTTACCTAGTGTAGTAATTGCTCATCCATGTTTGTAAAAACATTCATGTTATGTTAGATGACCCAACGAAGGTGGCTCTGACACCTGGGGGGTTTTAATGCCTATTATGGTCCCTTGTTATCTGAAATAAAAAGTCACATTTCAAAATGTCTGTTCTGCAGTCAACCTGTGTTCACATATGCTATAATGATATGCTATGATCTCTCGTACATTGGGGTTGATGATTTATTCCCAATATCTTCAGAAAAGGGATCACTTAAAAATTGAGTAACAAGTTCATCAGTATTTTATTTTTTTGGTTTGAAACTATTTCTTAGTTCTTCAAAGAGTTTCATCACAGTTCTTAGCTTATCAGGAAATCCTTATAAATGTATTTTTCTGAGCTGAAATTTGAGCAATTTTGAAACCAACACTGCCTTGTGAAGGATTCCTACTAGCAGCATATTACTAGTGAAATAAAACAATAAGCTCTTTTATCTTATTATCTTCTAAATCTTCAAAAGCTCTAATTTTTGTAGTATTATATTTTTCACATATTTCTCCTGTAAGGTTTTGAGTAAGCGTCAACAATCTAAACAAAAAAATGCCGAGACGGTAAACTTGATCAACTTTAATCAACTTAATCAAGTTAACGGTCTTGGCATTTTTTTGTTTACATTGATTCACAACCATAGGTACATTGCTGGTATATTTAAAGTCAACAATCTACTTTAGCGTTCACTATTTACTTCCATGTTAAACCTCTGAAACTAATTTCAAAGAAACTGCGGGAGATGCCGCAACAGTAACTTTAACGGAGTCATCCGCTACGTGTGCATTGCTCTGAAACTAAATTGACATTTTAATGATCTTAGTCATGTAGAGATGTAGTCATGTCATATTGTTCCTGTCAGCAGTTAGTTATATATGAGCATTGGTGAGAGACTTATATGATTTACTCCATAATTTAGAAGATGCATGATGCAGTTATTTTTGTGGTTAGAAGTGATGCATTTGGATAGAAATTTTGATTTATATGCATTTCTTTTGCTTTATTGTTTGAAAAACTTTTCTATGTGCTGATTTATGAATTGGTGTATTATCTACTGTTTCCCAAGTCCAGTGTGTAACATGCCCACGTTATGAATTTCATGAATAGAATTTAATACGTTAATGTATAATACATATCCCATAATTGTTCGTGTAACGGAATTGTTAGTATATTTAGGTTGCCTGTGCTTATATTCAATGATTTCTGATTACAAGAGGAGAAATGTTGAATTTCCCTTATATTTGTGTTACAATTGCTGATATCGGCTTTGAGTATTTTTAAATAATTTGACTGCTTGTATTGTAATTTGATTCAATAAGAGTAATAGGTTGTTCATTTAAAATATGGTCGAATCAGGAAGTGCAACACTTTTAGAAATTCCACATATTGTACAGTATGATTATTTATTTATGGTATTCCATGATTAAAAAGTAGGTTTTGAATAGACTCAGATGATACAATAATACATTTCTTTACCCATAGTAGCAAATTAAACCCTGACATCTTGCACTACAGTAAACCCTTCTTCAGTTATGTATACTTCATTCTGTACATCCTACCTTTCCGGTTCCTTCCCCTTCCTCCCTTGTCTAGCGCTCTTTCCTCCCATCGCAGTGATCTACATCTACATAAATACCCTGCGAGCCACCAAAAAGGTGTGTGGCAGGGGGTGTAGCACCATGAGGGAAGGGTAAGGGTTGAGGGGGTTTGGGGTTAGGTGAGGAAAGGTGGGGGGAACCTGTAAGAAAAAAAAATATTTCAAAACATATATATATATATATATATATATATATATATATATATATATATATATATATATATATATATATATATACACATATATACACAAACATATATATATACATGCATACATACACACATGTATACATATCCTCGTGCAGTCCCTAACCTGTACAATAATACTTATTGTAATGAACTAAGTCCTGGGGAACTTCGGCTTCAATCATTCTGGTCCCTTATCGTTCTTGGAAGAAATGACATTTTAAACCTGTCAGTCTTTCAGTCTATCTCTCTAGTCTTATATTTGTGATCCCTTCGACCATAATATGTTGGGGTTCGTATTATATCCTTGATGTCATCGGAAAAGGGCCCATCTTTAAATGTTTTTAATAAGTTTAATCTATATTGGAAATGCCGCTGTGTAAGAGAATCCCAACCTAAATTGTCTAGGAAAGTGGACACGCTGCTAAGTTGGTCATAACAATGTTTGACAAATCTAGTCCCCCTCCGCTGAACTCGATCTAATTGCGAAACCAAATTTATATTATGAGGATCCCATATGCTGGCAGCATACTCTAGGTGGGGCCTGACCAAGGCAAGGAAACATCGTTCTTTCACCTTTTCGTTGCATTTACCTAGCACTCTTTTCACAAATCCCAAGTTTTTATTAGCGCGACAAATTTAATATCAGTATACCATGTATCAGTGATCAGTATACCATGCTTATCAAAACTACCTTTTGTGCTTCTTTTGGATTTCTGCCATTGGCAATTTCCTCATCTCCCCTACCTTGCCTAGCACTTCCTTTTTTATTTTCCTTTCTATACGTTTCACCTTTTCCATTCTTCTCCTCACCCATATCTCAAAAGCATCCAAATCTATGCCTCTTATCTTGCTTCAGTGCCTTTGTTTTCTTGCTGTACAAAACCATGCTCCAATTAAAAGTTTTAATGAGCCTTTTCTTTGCATCCTTAACATTTCATCACTTCTTTCTTTCCTGTTTCTGCTTCTTTGTCTCATTCTTCTTATGTCCCTACTGCCTTGACTATTTTGATTCAAATCACTTCTGATATAAGTGACCTGAGAGATGGAAAAAGGTAATATAGATGTTTTAGGTCTCTGCGAGGTGAGATGGAAGGATAGCGGGGATTACTGGAGTGACAATTATATAGTGATATACAGCGGCGGGGACGAGAGCCAACGAGGGGTTGCCATAATATTAAAAAAAGGGGTAGGAAGAAGCGTAGTCAACATAGAGCAAGCGACAGATAGAATTTTACTCGTAGAGATTAAAGCAGAGCCGACGAACTTGGTCATTGTTCAGGTATCCATGCCACTGAGCAATCACAAGGAGGAAGAAGTCGATAGGATGTATGATGAGTTAGAGGATATAATCGCACGTGTTACTGCAGGGAAAAATTTGATAGTGATGGGGGATTGGAATGCGACGGTAGGCGAAGGAAGGAATGAACGCGGGGAGAAAGCGATTGAATTCTGCTGGAGACGGGGGTTAGTCATCACCAACACGTGGTTTAGACATGACAAAAGGCGAAGGTATACATGGAAAATGCCAGGTGACTCAGAAAGGTATCAGTTAGATTATATTATGGTTAGGCACAGGTTTAGGAACAGTGTGATAAATTTGCACAGTTTCCCAGGAGCAGATGTGGACTCTGACCACAATTTAGTTGTTATGAAATGCAATGTCCGTTTCAAGAAGATAAGGCAAGGGCGGCGGGTTAGGAAATGGAACATAGAAGTATTAAATGGATTAACGAGGAAGGAGTATCAGCAGGCTGTAGAAAAAATAATGGATGACGGTAAAGAACTGAGTACAATCGAAGAAAAATGGGAATGTATCAAGCAAGGGATATCGGAAGCAGCAAAAGACACTATAGGAACCATTAACGGGAAAAGAATAAGAAAACCATGGGTAACGGATGAGATGATTGCAAAGATGGATGAGAGAAAAAGATGGAAGAATGTAAACACAGAGTTAGGCAAAATGAAGTACAAAGAGTTAAACAATAAATTGAGAAGGGCCACAAATAAAGCAAAAGAAGAATGGTGGAAAAAGCAATGTGAGGATATGGAAAGTTTGGAGAAGAAGGGTGAAATTGGTGCTCTATACAGCAAGGTTAAGTTATTAACGGGAAGTAAGAAGGCAAGATCTGTGCTAACAGTGAAAGATAAGTGGGGTAAGATAATAGTTGAACCAGGAAAAATCCAAGAGAGATGGAAGGAATATATAGAAACACTGTATGGCAAAGAACTTAGGCTGACAAATTAGACATAGAAAAGGAACATGACGTAGAAGAAGATAGCTTAGGTCCAGGCATACTCGACGATGAAATAGAAAGGGCATTAAAGGAGATGAAAGCAAATAAGGCCGTGGGGGTGGACAACATACCTGTAGAACTGTTGAAATGTTTAGAAAAATGCAGGAAGAAGGCCCTATATGGACTGATTCGTAGTATCTATGAAGAAGGAATCTGGCCGGAAGATTTTGTGAGATCGATGTTAGTTCCTATTCCAAAAAAGGCAAAGTCTATATCATGTGAGGATTACAGAACAATAAGTTTGATATCCAACGCAGCTGAAGTTATTCTCAGGATCATCAACAAAAGGATAGAGAGTAAGGCAAATGATTACTTAGGGGATGATCAGTTTGGGTTTAGGAAGGGAAGAGGTAAGCGTGATGCCATTGCAGTAATGAGATCACTAATTGAGAGGAATATAGAATGCAACCAGGACGTTTTTACCTGTTTTGTAGATTTCGAAAAAGCGTTTGATAGAGTGAATTGGGAAAAATTAATGCGTGTATTGCAGAAAATAGGAATGGATTGGAGGGACAGGAGACTGATCCGCAACCTGTACATGTCTCAGACTGCTTAGGTGCGAGTGGGGAACGGAGAGTCCGGATGGGCAGTGTTAGGAAGAGGGGTAAGGCAGGGTTGCCCATTGTCACCGGTGCTGTTCAACGTATATGTGGAGGAAATGATTAAGTCAGTCAGCCAAGGGGTTGCAAGCATTGTTGAGTGAATTGGAGGTTCAGTGCAATAAATATGGGATGAGAATCAATATTAATAAAACAAAGGTTATGCAATTTTCCAGAAAGGAAAAGGCTAAGCTAAATATTAAAATAGGCGGGGAAAGAATAGAGCAGGTAGAGCAGTTTACATATCTCTGAAGTGTTTTGGACCAATACGGTCAAAGTGGTAGGGACGTAAGGAGAAGAACTGTGCTAGGCAAGGAGGCTTTCTCAAGGAGGAGGGAGTTGATGACGGGGACGTTGAGTAGGGATGTTCAAACAAGACTCGTAAAAACTCTGATATGGAGCGTAGCTATGTACGGCGAGGAAACGTGGTCGCTGAAGCAGGTGGATAGACGTAGATTGGAGGCTTTTGAAATGTGGGTGTGGAGAAGAATGGAGAAGGTGAAATGGACCGAAAGGAAAACAAATGAAGTACTAGAGATGGTGGGTGAGGAGAGGGGTTTGTTGAGAGAAATCGTATGGAGGCAGGAAAAATTGATGAAAGACGTATTGAGCAGTAGTGGAATGTTGAAGAAGGTAATAGAGGGGAGAATGTTGGGCAAGCGAGGTAAGGGCAGGAACAGGATAGGGATGTTGGACGGGATGAAGGGAGGAAGGAAGTACACCGAGATGAAGAGGGACCTGATATAGATTAGTTTGATAGGTGGGGAGTCACAAAATGTTTATTTGATAGTTGTGTCCATCCAAAAACCTACCTTAAACGGTAGATTACCTAATAAATAAATAAGTGACCTGTTCTATTTGCCCTGGATTTTGCACTCTTATTTTCATTTTTGCCGTCCTCTTTCCCCAAAACTTTATAACCTTGGTTTATTTATATTGATTCTCATCCTATACCTGTCACTTCGATGGTCTTACGTGTGGAACAATGATTTAAACTATTTGGCTTAGTGGCTAATTAAAGCATCACCTGTTGCTCAGATTTTATGAATTATGCGTTAACTTATTCTTATGTCCAGTTCCTCCCATGCCTCCTTAACTATTTCCTCCGCACACAGCAGCACTGGTGATAATGGGCACCCCTGTCTTACTACTCTGCCTAATGCTGCCCATCTGGGCTCTCTATCCACCACTTGCACCTAGCAGTCTGAGACATCCACAGGGTGTGGATAAGTCTCCTATCTCACCATTTTACTCTTATTTTTTGCAATACATCAATTAATTTCACCCAATTCACTCCAACAAATTTCTTTTCAAAATCTATGAATCGGACAAAAACATCCTGATTTTAATGCAACCATTTGAGAGAGTAAAAATCATTCGCCTTGACCGGGATTCGAACCCGGTTCCCTTGATATCCGGCCGAGTGCTTTAACCAGTTAAGCTACCGAGACGTCCTCTTACACTCTGAAATCGAGGGATCCGGGTTCGAATCCCAGTCAAGGCGAATGATTTTTACTCTCTGAAATGGTTGCATTATAATGCACACATAGCGGGTGACTCCGTTAAAGTTACTGTTACAGTTTCTTGAAATCCTGATTTTATTCTATTTTCCTTTCTTTTAGTGACCTTATTAATGCAATGGCATTATGCATCTCTCTCCCCATCATGAACCGAAACTGATCATCACTTAAGTAACCATTTGACCTCCTCTCCATCCTCTTTACTGATGATCCTGACTAATGCTTTAGTTGCATGTGAAACCAAACTTCATTTTCTAGTCTTCAATAAGGCTGCCCTTCCCTTTTTTGGATGGGAACACTGGTCTAAACATTCTCTGGTCAATTTCATCCTTCATAATTGCTACAAATTAGTCCATAAAATCTCTTCTCCCTCATTTTTTAAAGAAGTAGTTCTGTGGGAATGTTGTCCACCCCAAAGCTTATTTGATTTCAATTCCCTTAGTGTCCTTCCTATCTTATCATCAAGAATGTTTGGACCGAAGCTATCCTTACCTACATCATACACTCTTTCCATATCTAAGCTTGCAGACTTAATATCTGAATCATAGAGGCCCTGTGTATATTCCTTCCATCTGTCTTGAATCTTTAATGGTTCAGTGTTAATTTTCATGAATATGTGTGATTAATTCCATGGATTTGCCATTCTTACATTCTGATAGTGGTTCACCTTACTGTACAGCACTCCAAATTCACCCATTCTTTATAATCTTTCCATATCCTTGCCCTGCATCAACCTCTGCACATTTTTGCCAATATTAGTTTCCCACCTCAGTCTATTCATTTATGGGTACTTTCTTCTGCCTCACTCTGTTTTCTTTATACCATGTCCTTCTCTGTTCTATCTTTCTGTTCCATTGGTTTTTTTTTGTGGCCTTCTGTATCCCATTTTGCCTCTATTCCTATTTTTCTTCTATTGTCCCCTGCTCCCTGCTCTCATGCATTATTTTCTCTACATCCTGCTGACATACTTTTCTTGCCATTCCAGTTTATGCTTCTACAACACATTTCCTTAACCTATCTTCCTTGTTTTGTCCTTTTGAATCTGACATTGTGCTTCATCAGTACTAGCTTATGATCTGAATCCACATCTGTTCCCAGAAAACTGCACATTAACGACCTTGTTTCTGACCATATTACTGTCTCTCTTATATCTATCAATATGAAATTATTATTATTATATAAACCTCTTTGTAATTAGGAAATTGTCCTGGTGGCAACGGTCAAGTCTGGTCAATGGCTGCTCTTACTATGCACATACACAAGAAGAATAGATATGAGACGAAATGCTCTTATATAAAATGACACTTTTAGATTACCAACCACACCTTTACCATCACACAAGGGCTAGGTTCACACCATACCAACAACAACATCGCCGCACTCCGTCCATAATTATGGACTCTTCAATTTCATATTCCATTAAGAATAATGCACTGTTAACACATCATTCACTTTCGCAATACAATTCCTCACTCCGTCCACATCACACACAAACAATATTTTAATAAGTACAAAAGTATAATAATCGCTGATCAATGAAGATTATCACCCAGTGGCTGCTTTACACTTATTCTTAAAACTCCTAAATTTGGATGGAAAGGGCTCAAAGAAACCTCTAGGCAGCTGGTTCCATTCAATAATAGTTCTGTTTAAAAAAGAGTATTTTTTCTTATTTGTATTCTTATTTTTATTTTAAACTGTGGTCGTTTTTTGTCTTAAAGTTTGGTTTTTCTATCTCTTTTCAATTAATATTCCCATGCTTAGTCATTTTTTACAATTTGAAATGCTACTATCCTAATCATCACCTAACCACTTATCAGTTGTGCAAGGCATACAATTGTCATCCTACTATCATCATATCCAAGCTTCATTGGAGACATTTTTGTCTGGTACATATTTAGTTTTTCTTACTCATAGTTACAGTGGAAGAAAATGTTTCAAGTTATGTAGTGATCATTAATTTGAAATACATCTATGTATTGAGTTAATGGAATATTTGAGTTGGTACTTTTGGCCTGAAATTTATTTCATATTTGAAGTGTTCATGAGGAATGGGGAATAATAATGGCAAAAGTATTTTATATTCTTTATATTTTAAGGAGATGCTTAATTTTTCATGTGGAAATATATGAATTACACTGAAGGGGAAGCATTCAGTGAGGGGGAAGGAGAGAGAAATGAAGATTTTAGACTATATGGGAATCGATTCATGATTCAGAGCCAAATATTTTTAGTTAGTGCCATTTTATCCTGATTACTGCATTCTAGTATAATGCAATGACATTATCCTGGTATTCACATCTCTACTGTCCATGGGCAACTTCATTTATGAGGTACCATGGTTGAGATGAGATGTCCAGCAGGCTATATTTGTGCATTTATGTTGAGATAGCCCGAGAGGTTGATTTTTTAGAGAATTTAGAGGATTACTATTGGAATGACCAATCAGATATATTAACATTGTTGATATTTTCTTCTTTGATCATAGTATTATACATTACCTTTATTTCGAAGAAAAAAAAATGGTTTATTGCCATTTCTTGCCAATAGTGTTGAATTAGCAAAAGAAGCATAGTGGAAGACACAGGGTGTGAGGATATGGAAAGTTTGCTGAGGAAGGATGAACTTTGTGTTCTATACAGGATGGTTAAAGCAGTAATGGGAAGTAAGAAGGGGATATCTGTGCTAAAAGATAGAGAAAAGTTTTGTTAGGAGTGACAAAATATTTATTTGGTTGTTGTGTCCATCTAAAACCTACCTTAATCCATAGATTACTAAAAATATTGTTTGATTTCATTGGCCAGTATCTTTATCTTGATCCTTTTGCTAAATGTGGGTAGTACTTATATTACATTTACTTACCGACTTATGAAATGTATTTGCATTTGTAGGGCAGACCTCTAATAGGGATAAAATTATAAAGAGGTCAATTTTATTATTTCTTATGAGTGAATTAAATTTAATAAAAGTTTCAGGTGATTTTTAGGTGTTATATGGGTCTGTTATGTGTGGCAAGGGTAGAAACCAGCTGGTGCTCATCTGGATTTGTGTTTAACTAGAATATTAAATTAAGTGAGCCCTTCGTACTCATTAGTTAAACTAACAGTTATCATGAGATAATGGTATTCCATAATTAGGGTGATCTTATGGTAAAGTGGTGTGATGAGAGTGTCATATGATGGAAAGATGATTTCATATTTCTCAAATCATTTGTGGTATTCAAATTTTAGTCAATATGTGTGGTATACCAATTCTAGCTAGACCCATGATTTTTCTTATGACTATTTTCAAGAGGCAGCTGTGGTTTGTGATTTTTTTCTGTTAGACCGATTTCATTAGCTGTGTAGAATAATCTTTTTAAGTAATATTTTCCTCAAACTTATTTGCTTTTTTTTAACATGTAAGCGAAGCTTTAGTAATTCCAAAAAGTTTTACATACTAGTTTTCACGCGAATAAATATCGCCAATTTGTAAGTTTTCTTCTCTTAATCTATTCCCGTATAATATAAATCTTACAAATTTATGTAATTCAATTAGAATGCAATAGATCGTAGAGAATTCATTCCGAAGTTCCTTTCAAAACTTATATCAGCTTGTCACGTAGGCGAGCTGAGTGATCGTTTATTGCTATTGCACATCGTATGGCTTAAAGTTTATTAACGTAATGATACATGTACACAACTATGTAGGAAAGCTAATTTAACAGAAGTGATAGGATATTGGAGACATTTCACCTGATCGTTGTTTGAATTTGATTAATAACCATTGGCCTCGCCCACAATTTTGGAGTTGTACGTGCCAAAGTATTTTATTCCAAAACACGAAACTTTTGTCATCTGATTTCATTTTTAACATTTGGGAAAATCTTGAATAGTTTTTGTTGGGACCTGGAGGATTTAAGCGTTAGGATGTACTAGGAAATGGTAATACCAAGGGGAATTTTGTACATATATTGTGCAATAATGATTCTTGTCAATCTGCCCTAGAGTTATTCTCGAATAATGGCGGCAGTGGGGACTTAACTGATGGCAGCGTAGAGTTGGAATTAACACCAATAGATGGAGCTGCTGTCGAAATACGCTCGCACTGAGTTGAAATGGTATAAACGTTGGCCCTCTCTATGTGTCACGTTATTCCGTATTTGGGGTTGTTTTGAAGGATTTAAAACCCATCTCCATTAGTAGCGGATTCAGTACTCACGAAGGGGGTCCTTTCATACACGGACATGAATAGTCTTCTTTTCCTTCTAAGAAAGTCCAAACTCTTGCTAACTTCGAAACTATCGTTTTAGTTTGCACTCTAAGGTGGATAATTCGTTCTCAGGCGGCAAAGATATTGAAAAATTATGTCTGGTTCAGAAGTAATATTATTTTTTAAGTATATTAAACCAAAATATTCTGCAAGGAGGCCCATTCCCCCTTAGATCCATCGCTGACCCAATTTAGTGCAAAAAAGTAAACTAAAATTGTGATGAATAAAATTTATGATAGTTTTATACTGAATTACTGGTGCCAGGAAAGTGGCTATTGGGCAGGGGAGTCTTGTCCTTCTTCTCCGTGTGATGAGAGTGATGTTTGACGATACTTATTTTATCTTTATTGCTCGGTAACAAGGGGCATTTTGGAAAGGCGCTTCCACCACGCATCAAATAGTGTCCATGATGATGAAGTACAAAGGGAAGAAAGGCAGTTTGTGATGTACGCCTATGATCAAGGGTGCTGGAGTACTATATGTTTCGAAACGGTTACAGCAAAGCACCCTGGCGGACCTAAAAGATTAGGGTAGCCATCAAGAGAGGATCCGCATAAATATCAATCAGTGTTTTGGTATTGAGTTAGAGCTAGGTGTATACACAAATTTATCATTGTATCATTTATTCTTACTTGGTAGGTTATGAAAGAATACATTTTTAATTTTCTTTTGTAAAAATTGTTACTTCATTTAATGCCGGGAATTTACAATTTCCATTGAAAGTTTTGATTATTTACCTGATAACGCAAAATTGAGCGTCATTTTGAACACCTGTAAATTAATGTCCGGTTAAGGTCGCTATTCCATGAATTCCTTTTCGATGGTATCGAAGCTGTTGTCATCCTTGCGTATATAAATGAGACAAAGATATTAAAGGCAGCCTTGACCCATCGATATTTGAAGCAACTCGTAACATTGTCCGACCGTAGTAGGGTCGTGTTCGAGTAAAAATTATTCTGGCGTGTATTCACCCCATGCCACGCGCCCTGGCGGTGGCTTGCAGGGTAGACAAATAAATAAAAACACTGCAGGGGTTGAGGACGTTCTTTCTGTAACACTTAAGGGGTGGCTAAAGCTTTTTTAAAACCAAAGAGGCACACGTTTTAGGAGTTACATCTCGAAGAGGAATAGCGTCTCTCTGTGGAGAATTCAAGGTTGCTTTACTACATCTGACTGCGAGGAAATAAAGATAATGAATGGTTTAAGAATTACTTCTAATTTTGATAAATGAATACCCTGAATATTGATAAATGGAGAAGGCCTTGGACAACGTCGGATGGAACAAGATGTTCAAGATACCAGAAGCGCTTGGATTGGACTGCAACGACAGAAGAATTATCCATAACCTCTACAAGAATCAGGTTACAAAAATGCAAACGAAAAATAGAAGCGAAAATAAACAAGGAGTAAGACAAGGATGAAACCTCTCGCCAACAATATTCAACGTATACCTGGAAGAGGCAATAAAAGAAACACAAGAATTGGGTATCAAAGGAGTCAAAGTAAATGGAGAAGAAATCAACATGCTCCGGTTTGCAGATGGCATTGCAGTAGTGGCGGAAACGTGAGAGGACCTGCAAGCAACTCTAAGTGCTATGGATCAAGTACTGGGGGAATATAATATGAACATCAACAAGAAGATAACTAAACTGCTTGTGTGTGGAAGAGAGAAGCTGAATGCAGACATCAAAATTCGAGGGGTGAAACTACAGCAAGTGGAAACATTCATCTGCCTGGGCAGCAGCATAACATGGAATGGAAGAAGTTCGACCAACATCAAACGAAGAATAGCACAAGCTAATAAAGCATTCATGAAGAAGAGGCAATTACCATGCTCAAAGAACCTAAGGCTGGAAACAAGGAAGCTTCTTTGGTCTTCCTCGTGGAATCTTCCTTTATATTTTTCCTTCTATTATATTCCTAATCAATCCATTGTGCCTCAATGTGTGTCCAATCCATCTATTTCTTCTTTGCCGTAGAGTTCTCCATATAGTCCTTTCCTCTTCTGCTCTTGTATGTACTTCCTCGTTCCTTACTTTGTCCATTTAATCTTCACCATTCTTCTCCAACCCAATGTTTCAAAGGCTTCTATTCTTCGCTGGTCCACTTTTCCAATGTTCCAAGTCTCGGAACCATAGAGCGCCATGCTTCACACGAAAGTCTTGACGAATTGCTTCCTTGTTTCCACCTGATGCTCATACTAGGTTATACTATATTCCCCCAGTTCTTGGTCCATAGCACTTGCTTGCGTTGCTTGCTGGTCCTCTCGCGTTCTGCCACTACTGCGATGCCATCTTCCACTCAGTACTTCAGAATATAGGAGTGAATAGGGAGGATAGGTTCATGATTTTCAGCCTCGGCATGAATTTGGCTTCATCATAAGGGTAGCAGACGGATTGACATATCTTGGGGAGTGATAGGCATTTGAATGAGACGGGGTTATCCGTTACCTCCGATGCGATTCGGCTCTTGTTAATCGAAAATGAGGAAATGATAAGAGAAGCAGGAGGACGATTGGTGGTATAATTGAAAGGAGGAAGGAAAATGATGAAATAGATAAATATATGGCAATGCTTAAGTTAGCTAGTCAGGCGACGAAGAGTTGCAGTAATAGTGAGCTCATTAATAAGTGTCAGAAATGGAGATGGAGATAAACCATTAGGAAAAGAAAGTTGGAAGGATAAGGTTAATTGAGCAGGAGAAACTTTATTATTCCCGTGAAAAATTTCACGTATATTGGTAATATTTTGTGCGACAATTTGAAACTGAAGGAATTGGTATAGGGTTGAGTAGGAGAATCACATTTCTGGTCCATTCATTTTCTATGCTCATATTTTCTTGTAATTTTATTTGTGATAATGTCTGCTGTCATTTTGTGGGAACAACGTGAGTCCAGTCGACTTTTGAATCATTCTCGTTTTACGGTACCAAGCCATTCTAATAACTTCCCGCAGTCATCGGCGACCATTCGTTCATTCTCTCACCTGTGCTCATCTATTAGTGATTTGCCAAAGCCTTCAATTATTTGAGACTCATTTTTATTGATACCTCTGTGCGGAAAATTACGATCGTATTTCGAGTGTTATTATTAATAAATTTCCTTAACAAAGAGGTTTTACATCGGGGAGGAAATTGATATTTGGGACCTCGAGTAAAGATGAATTTAAATTTTAAATAAATAATACAAATGTAATCGATTCATTTGCATTTTTTGTTGTAGGAAAACTCATCTGAGTGAATTGATTCATGGGAAGGTATTGGAATATAGTATTTACTTTGAATCTATCTTATCTACTCTGAACTAAACGCCATATTTGTGAAGTGATACTAGAACTCTTTTTAGTGATCCAATTTAACTTTCACTCGAAGTCTATCAGCTTGGAAATATGCATATGATATTCCTCTTAAGAGGATTATATAATTTTTAATTCACATACAATTGAATTGGTTCATTGCATAAACCTACAAAATTTCATGTGATAACCATTAAGTTACTTGCATAGCTTGTGGAAATAAAAATTAGCGACGATTTCTCTGGACGAATTAAAGTATTATTGGACGCGTCTATCATAGCCCGCGTTTCGTGAAATATTTCAAGTTTGTTTACGAAAAGATATTTTCCACGAGAAAATCGTCTACACACTAGGACGCAGCCCAGGCATTCCATGAGCGTAGTAAGAGAATATTATTGGACTATTTACCTTTAAGGGGTCTAGCTCGCTATATCAAACCCCCAAAATGCAGCAGTAATTCAATTGTAATTGTAATTTATTCATTCACCATAAGCATAGAATTATGCATGGCTTTGTCAAAACATGTTTTACACTTCATTTCAGTGAAAAAAACATTATGCAAAATCAAAACAATATGCAAGTACAATACATACAATTTACAACTTTTTGGAATTAACACATTTCAGTTATACATTTGAAATGGTATGCATTAGAAAATCATCTACACTAAAAAAAAATTTACACGAAAGTAGTTTTTTCACGGCACACTTAAATTTAAAGGAACTTTTGATATTTTTAATATAAGCAGGCAATTTATTGTACATAAGTATTCCCTGATGATCTATCCCTTTAATCGTTTTATTTACTCTGTGCTGACTTACATGGAATGCATTTTGGCTTCTCGTATTATGACTATGAAGGTCACAGTTTTTAATAAACATGTTCTGATTTTTGTTAATAAGAGACACTGTTTCAAGAATGTATAGACAAGGAAGAGGTAAGATTTCTAGTTTTTCAAAAATAGGTTTACTGGGAGCTCTATTATTAGAATTAGTTATTATGTGAATAATGTTTTTTTGCATTTTAAATAATTTTGGAAGGAAGATAGAGGAGCCCCAAAAGGGAATACCATAATGGAGAAGTGACTGCACATAGCCAAAATATATAGTCCTCAATGCCTGAATGCAAATGATTTCCTTGAGTACACGGAATGCATAACAGATTTGTGCCAGTTTTTGATAATTTCACGTGGGCGGGCATAATTGAGTTATTGAAAGTTTTAATGTTTCCCAGTATTTTTATAATTCTTGAATCAATTTATATTTCGTGATACTATGACAAAGTAATGAATAACAGATTTTTTTGCGTCTCCGCCTCGACATACGATATGTTACCTCGTATGTTTCAGTCATCACATGGGGATGGTGACAGAAAAGAGCTTCTAAAAGTGCACACGTCATATATCTATCCCTCCGAAAATAGAGTCAACTTGAAAAACTCCGGATAAACATTGGAGATTCGAGTGGGGAAGTGATTGCTTGCTTACGCGTGTTTGGAACAATGTGACGATGGACCATTTCAGAGAGTAAAAATCATTCGCCTTGACCGGGATTCGAACCCGGATGCCTCGATATCCGGCCGAGTGCTTTAACCACTTAAGCTACCGAGACGTCCTCTTACACTCTGAAATTTTGGGGGCTTTAAAGGAACAAGATGTTATGACGAAATACCGTACATACAATGTCATAGGCATTCGTAGTCGTGCGCGACGCGCCACAGTCCACGATGTTAATAAAGCCAATTTCAAACACTTAGGCTGTTCATACCTTAGACAAATTTCAAGAAACTGTAACAGTAACTTTTTTTAACGGAGTCACCCGCTATGTGTGCATTATAATGCAACCATTTCAGAGAGTAAAAATCATTCGCCTTGACCGGGATTCGAACCCGGATCCCTCGATATCCGGCCGAGTGCTTTCATTTTTGGACATAGCAATGGAATGCCATAATTTTGAAGCTTCCACAATGTCCAAGAAACTGCGGGAGGTGCCGTGGCAGTAACTTTTAACGGAGTTATCCGCTAAAGGTGCATCACAATGCATCAGTTTCCCAACTGAATTGTGGAAGGAGGTATTTCGATGGATCGGAAATACAAGATTGCTTAACTCTGCTATCGTAACTTTGGAAAGATTTGTAATTCTTTTCGGAAACATCTAGAAAGTAATAACAGAGACGAAGACTATTACAATTTTACACTTAATACTTATTAAGTGTAAAATTGTAATAGTCTTCGTCTCTGTTATTTTGGAACAGTTGCACCACATCGTACCTGAATCTGTAATTTATAACTACGAAGGCTCATTGTTATTAGGAGGGTTCAATGTGATCTAAAATAGAAATGTTCCAAGTAGATATTTCCGACGTGTACAGGTACTTCACCAAGCTACTTTTTCATGGTAGGGAGTAAGATGCTCATCTTCGTGAAAATTAAAGTTGCAGCGAACACATACATTAAGGAGGTGCTGCAGATTAGGTTTATGCTCAACTGTCAAATCATTGTAGACGACACAAAAGTAATTATAATTTTGGAACATTAATGATTTAACGAGCGATTGTTGGGTATGTACAGACAATAATTTTTTCTGTACCGTAAGTTGATATAATGCCATGTTGATTTTATTTGAATAGTGTCACATTTGATTTTTCTATAACAAGTTTCGGTCAGGATTATATTTATTTGTTTATTTTAGTACCTTGCAAACCACCGCTAGGGTGTGTGGTAGGGGGTGAATACACATCAGACTAAGTTTTGATCCGAATATGACCCTACCGCGGTCGAACAATGGAATTCTAATCCCTTATCGTTCGTGGAAAAAACGACATTTTAAATCTAATATTCGTTGCTTAAAAATCAAGAATATTATCACCCATAATTGTTGAAGTGACAAGTTGATGCAATGAGATCGACGTAAAAGAATTCAATAGCGAATCGCAGATATATTTTGTCTTTACCGCCCGTTTTAAATCTACAATATACGAGTGCACGTATGTGCTCCAGTCAAAAGATGGGGCATTGAAAAATCCACCGGTTATAACGTCGCGATCATTGTGTTGGGATAAGAAACCTTTGATTTGCTGATATAATTCTAGTATTGAATGGTCTCTGTCGTCCGGTGGTCTGTGAAATGCGCATGGATAAATTCTTTTGGATCGAGGACTTTTAATTGAGCTCGGAATTACCTCAGCCCTTCCGACGCAAGAATTGTAAACTGCAAAAAAGACAACGCCTATTGTATTCTATTTCTTCTGTAATTTCTGTTAATTGAAAGGGATTTTTGGAAAATTTCACCGTCGTCAATATAAGTGGATTAACAGCTTTATGTTCTAATAATTATATCTGCGCCTATAAGAATGCTTACTTCAGTGCCAGTATCTCTCGCTGCGTAATAAGTCGAAATAAGTCGCCTGTCACTGTCGAACTTCGGGAAATATCAAATCACTTGCCAATTAGTGTACGTATATCTCATCGAGGTAGACACTGCATTGTGTTACTAGCAAAAATTAATCTGGGAGACTTAAAGTAAGAAAATAATTAGATTTACTTTTACTATTAGGCGCTTTCATCGAATAGCTTAAATCATTTGGTATCAAAGATGCAACAGCATGTAGCATGCAAACACATTTAAGATGGATCACAAAATGAAGTAAATGTATTGGATACCAAAAAAAAGGCATTAGTGGAATCACACAACACAGTAAAAACTTTCTGCTCTAGTCAATTTCCGATCGCCACATTCCATGCTGGAAGTACTAGTTATCGAAACAAACGCAGAAGTCGAATTAACATTTTGAACGCCTTCCACACATATTATCATACGTAATTCGAGCGAATCAATTATGTCGCAAGATAATGGTGAAATACAAAAAAGTAAATAAAAATTTCCATGTAAGTGCGATCGCGTTACAACATACTGCTTATGTTTTGTATCATTTTTTTTTGTTTTGGGTTGTTTTTACGGTAGCTTGACAAGCACATATCTCCAACTTCTTATCAATGTGACAAATATTAGAATGCAGAACAAATGTACAACAAATATTACGGGCAATATTAGAATCTTAGAAACACTCATTCAAGCCTTTAGATATGTTTATTAGATATGATGCTAATAAACGCTTGTCGTTGAAAGATTGAGCGAATTCAATGTAATTCTAGTGTATCAGGAGAAACCAAGTAAACTATGGTGAAATACTCCAATTTTACTCCTGAGTTTTAGGTTAAAGCAGTGATACTGTTTTTCGCATATTTATCTCTTTGAATCTCTTCGTCTCTCATTCGATATTTGCTTCAACACGACAGTATTCAGGTAAATATTTCATCGATTAATTCCAGGCTTTTTGCGTATTTGTTTAAAAAAAATTTAACCTTCCTTTTCAGATGTTCCTTGTGCGGTAACTCTTCGGTGTAATGTTCGTATCCATCGTTCTTGATAGTGAAAACTAAGGAGAAAAATTCAGTATTGGTTACCCAGTTCCTTGCCTAAAGTTTGTCATTGGAATGGTTTAGAGGTATGATTTAAACTTCACAGATTGTCATCTAAAATATTCATCCTTTGCTGAATACTCATAACATGGACTTCAATCATAAAAGAGCAAACAGATATCGTTTAAGTTAATTGCTAAGACAGTTGCTATCTTGACTAAACACAAATTTAAAAAAACGAAACGATTTCGCGTTCGCTCAAGTTTTCAAGACTTGAAACGGAAAGTTTAAACAACACATTCTTCATTTTCCATCCGCCCGGCTAATTCTCGCATTTGAAAGGAATTCTGATAAATCCAAGCCACCAATTTTTTTCCCTCTCTCTCTCTCTCTCCCCGCCCGCATTGACGTTATTTAGTCCGGAGCACATCAGGGTGGCAATCCAAGCAGAGGGAAAACTAATTCTGAAGCCTAAGTAATTCGGAAAATGCGGCGTTGAAAAGGCAAAAGGGTATGAGGTACGGGACGGAAGAAGGGGGTGGAGGGTGGGGCTATAAAGGGGGTGGAGACAGGAAGTGAAAAGGGAAGGGGAAAAGGGATATGGGTAGGGGTGTTGGAGTTCGGAGGGAAAAAGGTTCGGAATCCACTAAAAATTCATCATGGCTCTTTACTTACTCGCGCCAAGAAAAATTGGATTAAAATGGTGAACTCACGCAAACGGAAGAGATGGAATTTGAAATAAAAATAAAAGAATCGAGCAAGGGAGAGAGGTGGGTGAATGGCAGGGGGTTGTGAGTGAGACAGAGAGAGAGAGGAAAGAAAAGGAGCAATGGTTGGGGGAAAGGCGCTGCTGCTATCTCCCTCTTTATTTTTGGAAGGGGGTGGGGAAGAGGCCGAAAAACTGCTGAAAAAGTTTTGCATTTCAATTGTTAAGTCGCGAAAAAAGGCCACTTGGAATTCAGACTCGTTGCTCCACCTCTCTTCTTTTTTATTCATTTTGCATTAACTCGTAAATCCCGGCTCTGGCGAGAGAGCGTACGGAAAAAGAAGAAAAAGATGAATGAGACAAAAATGGCGTAAATATACGGAGTGGGACCTCTTCAGAAGGCGGGGGTGGGGGAGGGAGCGGCGGAAGGGGAAGGGCGGCTCCGGCTGGGAAATGGCTTTTTCGGAACTAACTCCCGCGAACTCGAGAAATAAGAGAGCGTAGGGGGAGGGGGAGGGTTGAAGAACAAGTAAGGAAAAGCGGGAACAAGAAACAAGAAAAGAAATGTAAACGTGTGCTCAGCGTTTTTATTTTCTCCTTATAAAATGGAAGAACTGCTCCAGCAAAAATTTTGTTTTCCTTATTCGTGGTAATGGTAGTACTTGGTTAATAGTGGAGACGGCCGGATGCTGAGGTCATTTGCTCCATTACGGATAGGTGGGTGACTCGCCTACGTAAAAACAATGCTCTCCTTTCCACCGAAGAGGCAATATGATTTGTAATGTTAGTTATTTCATCTTTTGTGTGACGGCTGTAAATTTTATTGGGGAGATGAGACCTTTTATCTGCCTCTTTCGGTTCTTATTCTACTGTTTTCCGAACTTCTGATCTTTGTAGGGCTAGGATGACTTTGGATGTTACAAGTGAAATCATAATTGATACCTTTGGAATGATCCAAATCAAGCATTGGGCCTTCTTTCCAGGAGCTTCCATCTCCGATTTGGTAGTAATTGCTTTATTTCTTTACACGAACTGAAGAGATTTTATTTGTATAATATTTTATTCAGTTCACGCAACTATCGGTGTTCTCTGAGATTGACTCCAAATACGTACAGAATTAAATTGACTCCAAATACGTAGATGTGCGGGGTGTATCCATGGTGAATTGAATGTTTCTTTCGCTATAACTATCTACAACTACTGCAACAACGCTACAACTATCATCTAGAAAAGAGAAATGCTTCTTTATTTAAGCCGGGGATTTTTATCCATACTAGGTAAATGTGAACATAATTGAAGACATGTGGAGAGTACGGTGATAGTGTACGCATTAAAACAAGCGGTGCTTTATCCATGGCGCTTTGTAAGCTCCTCTCTGTGTTCAGCAGGAATGTAGGTGTATTATTTTTGTGTCAACGATTAGTTGGGGAATATGAAGTTAAGAGGTGATATTGGCGTATGTTAGACAGAATGTGAGAGAATTCTATAATTTATCGCTCCGACCACGCACTAATACTTATTTGAAGCCAGGGTACCGAATGAGAAAGCAGAATATTACTAAGAGATCCTTAACCACCTAAATGTAAACCTGGGACATTAGGGAGTGTACAAGTAAACTAGCTGACGCACCTATCTCCGTCCGAGTCCTTCTTTAGGCTTCATGTATTTGACCGGTAATGTATTTTAAAGGTCGGTAATGGTCCATAGATGGTTTTGGTATAGTCCCTAAAACTGTTACATATCATATCGAACTTTACGAGTAATTAAAAAAACAAACGCCTTTTGTTAAATACCCTTGCTTTATTCACCTTCCAGCAGCTTCAGTCTCCCTTCATGCCGGTCAGGTTACGTATTCTTTCCTAGATATTTATTTGTTAGATATCCCACCGGTTAAGGTATGTTTAAATATAGACACTGACTGAACACCGAAGCATTTCTAAGACTCGCCTATCAAGGCACAAGCTGACACCCGACACTACTATAAACCCTTAAATTCCGCGTACTTCTTTCCTCCCTTCATTCCATCCAACATGCCAATCATTTCCCGATATCATCTGCCTCACGTTCTCCCATCTATCACAGTTTTCAGTATCTCAACGCTAATCAAAACACTCGGCATCCATCGTTATTGTCTCATTTGGGTTTTTCGCAAGAATCTTCTCTGTTCCTGCGGTATGCCTAGTGCTTCTCCGCTTGTTTTCTGTCCGTCCATTTTCCATTCTTCCCCACACTCACATTTCAAATGCCTCCAATCTACGCCTATCGTCTTGCCTCAATGAACATGCTTCCTTGCCGTACAAACCACGCTCCGTATGAAAGTTGTAACGAACTTTTTGTAAACACCAAGACTCATCATCCTTATCATCAATTCTCTCCTTCTTGTGAAAGCTTTTTTGCCTAATACCATTCTTCCCCTTATGCCCCTTCTAATTTGACCATTTTGATCCAAAAACACTTATAATATAGGAAAACTGTTCCACGTGATCAAGTTTGTGAATTATTTAATGCGAAAATTTATTTCAAGGTGTAAAATTTAATTTAGTTTTTATTTTTTGGAACAAACACAACCTCTGTTCTATTCACATTTATCATCATCTCATGCATATCACCGTGACTTTCTAATGCAGAGCCAACTATTACGGGATTTCTTCCGCTTCCGTCCATTTTCTCGGACGACAGTTTCTTCAATTGCTATCCTCCGCGGAAGCCTTAACAGCGGAGTTTTAAATGTTCTCAGCAGTTTTTGTAATCCTCTGACTGACTGGCTAACTGAAGCTTAATCATCCACAAACTTGATTTTATGAATTCCCCACCCACTTTTATTCCCATCTCCAGTTCTTCCCATGCCTCTTTCACCTTATGTACACGTTAAAAGCACGGGTGATGTTGGACATCACTGTCTTACCCCTCTTCCCAACACTACCCATTTCGGCTCCCATTTAACAAACGAAAAAGATAATATACCGATGAATGGAAATCCCCCATCCCCCTCTTTCTGGGGAAAGGCAATGGTAATAATAATAATCCAGCTATGGCTTCTCCCCTTGATTCATTAGCATTTCGTCATTCTTTTATTCCCTCCAAGTTCTTCTTTTCTTCACGTCTTCAATTTTATTCTCGATCTTCGTGCATGAAAAACTCTTGGCTTCGGGATGGGGCGCTTTTCGACCACCCCAAGCTCATGCTCAACAACTATGGATGTCACCGACTGCATTTTTCGTTCCCCTGGATACTATCTCCCCCTATCTCTTCTTTCCCCTACAGACACCCACCCCTATCCATCCCAGTATATCCTCAGAATATAAGCATTCCCTGTATACACCTTCCTCCAATAATACCCCAAGCGAGCTCCGTGGAAAAGTCGAAAGAGTCCTTCATTTCCAATCTCCTTCCGCGCCTGAAACTTTCCTTTACGTCGGTGCATCACTTTGAAGAGGGATAGGGTCGGGGATGATAAAGAAATCCTCTCCACCGCCTTCCCATTTAACGTCTTCCCAAGGGGTCCGCGGTTCTTAGCTCCTACAAAAGCGTACGTTTTATCCTGCGAAAAAAGTGTACCCCCCTAGAGCTTCGATTCATGCATCTCCCTCTCCACGTGCATCCCTCTTTACGTGGCCGTATTCCATACCTCGCCCCCCCCCCCAGACCATAATCCTCTCCCTCCACCATTCTTCCCACTCCCGCGGGCAATAGGTAGCCGAGAAAGGGGTTGGGAAGAAGAGGAGAGTGTATGAGTTTTGTATGTGTGTGTGTGTGTGTGTAGGCGTGAGGGGAAGACCGGGCGAAATTTCGCATTGTTGCCGGCAGATTCGAAATAAATGCAAATGCCTCTAGAGTGGCCCTCGGAATCCGAAATGACCGTCATTTCGTTTGCAAAGCCTCGTCGAAAGGTGTTTCGTGAGAAGAGGGGAAGAGTTAGGTTGTGGGAAGTGTGGGGGAGGGAGAGGGTTGAGGAAGGAGGAGAAGGAATGGGTGAAGGAGTAGGGATTGGAAGTTTTCGGGGGGCGGAGAATTCGAAATGTGGGCGTGGTGCGGGAGACGAGGGGAATGAGCGGAATTGGAGGCTTGGACAGGGCAGGGATTTTTCAGCTACAAATACGACACATCGATCATGAGTTTTAATTTCCTATTTTAAATACACATCAATTTTACTCAGTGTCGACATAATATCAGAGTTGAAGTGTCTGTCAAAGTTAGGTAGGTAACATTTTTACCATTGCTACGTATTGCGACGGCCAATTACATGTTTTCTAAATTGACTTCATAAAATCAATGTTGGGAAGTGAAGCTTCTATCCTGAATATGAATTATTTGCGGGTTCACGCGAGTAGGGGTAAATTGAGGGAGGGAATCCAACCTCCCTCACCCCGGTGAGCGATAAACCCGAGAAGGTGGAACAAGTCGTCGAATGGTTTCCCGTAATTCGAAACGCCATTTTATTTCATAAATTGCCATTTTTAATTCAATAGTTTTATTAATTACTTTTTTAAAATTTGAAAATGGCTATTTCGTCCTTTCTTGCATTTTTTCCTGCAATAAATCCTGACTAATATCATTTACCTCTTATATCGCCGCCACTGTGATAGCTCTATTATTCCACTTTTTCTCTCGTTTTCTTCCTCAGTTTTATTTTCAAATTTCCTCTGCAAGAGAATATTTCATATTTTGGTCCTTAAGTTGCTTATTTTGACGTTGTACCTTTACATCACATTGGGTTAACATTATTGTGACGTATTTTTTATTATTTTTAAGTATATCTGAGCCATCTATAAAAGACAGCATACTTATTTCCATGAATTCTATATCATGAGTGAACAAGTGATATTTAGAGAGAAGATAGCAATCCCAACGCCCTCTATTCCTTACCTCATTTCAGTCGTAACTTATCATAATGAGGCCTCTTAATTTATGCAATGTATCCGTGAGTACTGGTTACTGTGATCTGTAGTATTGATTTAGCGGTGGGAATAATTCTTACGTTAAGATGACATTTTTTATTTATTCAGAATGTTATTAAACTTATTGCTAGCTGTTAATATGCAATACTTCTTTAAATTCATCTGGTTTCATTGGTCTTCGCTCCCCGATTTTTCATGCTGAAATCCTCAGAATACATTTTCAGGGTACCATATCGAGAAAATATTTCCCCCCGTTAATTCAATAGATAGTTCTAAAATGTATTAAACTTTCCCACCTCTTCTTTTGACGAAAAAAATGATTTAACCCAAGTGTCAGTAGCTCCAATCTACACATATCACCTATCTTTAATGACCATGTTTCCGCGCCTTACAAAACCTCGCTCCATATCAAAGCTTTATGGAGCCTTTTCTTAACATTTGTACGCAACGTCACTGTCATCGATTTTCTCCTTCTTGAGAAAACTACTTTGTTTAACGTAATTCCTCTTCTAATGTCCCTACTAATTTTACCACGTCAGTCCAAAAAATTCCGAGATAGGTAAACTGATCTAGTTTTTACCCTTCTCTTTTAATATTAACCTGTGGTTTCCTCTTTCTTCAAAACTTCATGAGATTTGTTTTGTTTACATCGATCGTTATCCCATTACGATGACATCGATTATCTAATGCGCTCAGCAATGATTTTAAACCCTTGACTGACTTGGCTAACCTAAGCTCCATAAACCGAATTTATGAAATGTCCGTGGACTTTCATTCCTATTTCCATTTATTCCAATGCCTCTTTGACAATTTTCTCCGCATACATGTTGCAAAAAACAGCTGATAATGAACAAATCGGTCGAACCTCTCTTCCTAACACTGCCAATCCTGGCTCTCCATTCACCACTCGCACCCGAGCAGTTTGAGACATGTACGTGCATGATTCGAATATGTTGCTATTCATCCACGCTAGTCCTATTTCCTGCAATACTGTAATTCATTCTACCCAATTTACTCCATCAAACTCCTTCTTGTAATCTATGCAGCAAACAAATAGATCCTGATTGTATTGTGTATGTTCCTCTCTATTAGGGACCTCATTAATGCTCTGGCATCGGCCTCATTTGCCTCTGCCATTCCTGAACCCAAACTGATCATCATCTAAGTAATCATTTGCTCTACTCTAGTTGACGATCCTGAGTAGCACTTAGGCTGCGATAGAAATAAACCTATAGTCATCACATAAGGCTGCCTTTCCCGTTTTTACAATGGGAACTAACGGCGAACTGACAAAATCTTCTGGCCTAATTCCTCCCTCATAAATGCTGCGAATTAGTATGTAAAAACTCTTTCTCTTACGTTTTCCTAAACTTCTAAGTAGTTATGCGGGAATGTTATCTGCCCTCATGGTTTTATTTAATTTCAGGACCCTTAATGCACTTTCTATGTCGCCATCAAGCGTGTCAGGACCTAAGGTATCCTCATCCACGTCACATCCTCTTTCTATGTCTGAGCTTGCTGTCCTAATATCTGTACCAAAAAGGTACCCTATATATATTCTTTCAATCTCTATTTAATTTTTACAGGTTTAGTGATTGATTTTCTCGACTTGTCTTTGCACAGATGTTCATTTCTTACTTTCTGGTTAGATCTTGCTTTCACCTTACTGTACAGCGCACAGATTTCACCCTTACTTTGCAACATTTCATATCCTCACACAGCGTCTTCCACCACGCTTCTGTCGTCCTATTAGCTTCTGCGCCAGTTAACTATTTATCTCTCCATATTTGTCTCTTTTTAACTCTGCGTTCATCTTCTTACATTTCCTTTTCTTGTCAATTTTTTTGATTTTTTCATCAGCAATCTAAAACCCTTTTCTCATTTACTGAATTGTAGCTTCGTTTGCAGCTTTTTTTAACACCTATTTTTATGTTTTCGTTTTTATTCTATTGTACTCAGATCCCTTTCCTCACTCATTATTTTCTTTACAGTCTTCTGATGCTGTTTCCTTGTGGTTTAGGTAAATGCGTCCACATTCCATTCTGTCAACCGCATTCTCTCTTCTAACATCTAGGAAAACTCGCAATTATTTCTTCTAACAGATTGTTTACCCTGTCACATTCTTCCTTCTTGTGATCGCTTGGTGGCGTGGTGTCCTGACCATTGAGCTCGTTCGTTGGTTCAGCTTTTGCGTTTACTAATAATATTCTATCACTCGCATGCTCTATGTTTACTACGCTTCTTCCTACTTTTTTATTCAATATTAATTCCACCCCTCGCTTGCTCTTTACTACCTTCGTTTTGTATTAATGTACAATCATTAATTCTTCATTAATCCCCGCTAATCTTTCATCTCACCTTGTACAGCCCTTAAGCATCTTCATTTTTTCTCTCTCCATCTCCTGCTTCACTGTGGCTAATTTCCGTGTCCTAATCACCATCCTAACATTCCAAGTCCCTTATCTGTCTGGTTCTATTCTCTTCTTTGTCTTCTTTTCTGCAGCTTTCGATTTCCCCTTCCGAGTGATTATTGAATAAAAATAATTCTTCAAGCTTTATAGCCTTCAAGAAACGACTGTTAATTCTCAGTTAAATCAGAATCTCCGGGCGGAATGATGACAGGTCTTATTTTTGCTCTTTGCAAAAGCAATCATTAAACCTATGAAATACATGAGTGCCTACTTGATGAAAATAACGTTGAAAACAATCCTTAAGCCGTTTAAAATTGAGAACAGAGCTATAGTATCAGTGATGAGGCATCAGAATTCGAATAATATAATTGATATGTACGTATATACAGGAGCATAAAAGTATACATTTGTAAAGCAAATTTGGATGCAAGCATTGGGTTACAGGTAGGTATGTTAGAATGTTTCTGAGTTCATGTTTATTTATATCTACTGATTTTTTATTGATTGCTTTAGTTTTTTAGTTAAGTTATACGAAAAGACTGAAATGGATTAGCGCTTAAAACACAAATGGCTACACTATGTACTTGTCTTTCAAAATATCCTGTGGAAGAAATTTCCCTTAATTTGAAGTTGACGGTGGAGATAATATTTTGTAAAATAGAATGAGAAAATGCTGCCCTATTATATATGGAAAAATCTTTGAGCTCACTCCATATATGTATGGTATGTTCTTGTTTTTCTTCAATTTTCGTTGAAATATGAGTTTTAATGAAATCAGTGATGGGACTTTTCTTTTTTCTTTCACAAATTCATTTTTTTGTAAGCCAGCCGTAATACAACTTACGAACATGTATTTCCTTTGCGAACTGCAAGTAGCATTTGCATTTTTGATTGTATTTTTTTTTAATCATTCGGTTTTTGATTAATCTTCTTTTGATTAATTTTCTTAACTTTTTTATTTCCTTTTTTACTTTTTCAGTATACCCATTAAAATGCTTGTAGTAAATCATTAAATTAAAATTAAATTAAAGTATTGTATATTTGCAATACATTTTACTCTCGGATTCGTATTAACTTAAAAAAAAAGTTATAAATGAATGTGAACATAACATGCTTATAAATTATTACTTTAAGTCTGTCTTAAGACTCTGATAGTCTTCCGCTTGGTGAAGTCATTGGAACTAAGTTCCGAATAGTTCATCACTGTCGAGGCGGTGATTGGAACGATTGTGATGATGCTAAATGTCGTGACAAATGTGCCTACCAATATGCGTAGTCAACGGTGTGTAGAGTGAGCTCTATGCGCTTTGCAGCACATACAGATCGCTCATCCTTAGGATTGGGTCAAAGGGAGTGGTTGGGTTCTTGGAAGGACGATTCAAGGGAATAGTAGGCAGGAGCTGAAGCGTATAGTAGCTCATTTTCTCAGCCTCTCCCATTCTCTCCATTCGATTCTCTCTCGCTCCCTTCCGATCCATCTCCGAAACGTACCCTTTGGAGAACCCTCCGTATCTCGTTAGTTCGTGTGTGTCATAGTAATATCGGGTTTGAATTGCTCTTAATAAGTGGCTTAATTGTACAGGAATTTCCGAAAAAAATTTCTCTTTAAAGTCTTTGACGACTCCAAGTCAGGGGTCTCAAAGGTAAAAAGGACTTTGTTTATGTACGTTCGGGTTCTTGCTTTTTGATGCAGTGAATATAGACATTACTCATAGCTCAAGTTTAAGGTCTCGGCGTTTTTTTGTTTACATTGATTCACGACCGTAGCTACGTTCCTTGTATATTTAAATAGCTGACAATATTTATCCTAGCAATCTTGGGCCGAAGAATTATTGAAAATTGAAAACATATGGAAATGTTTAGTTAGAAATGATTGAACGGGATGAATTCGACTTTAAGTCAATTAGGAATTAGTGCGTGTAAAACGGCATGCCATTATTTTAAGTTGATACAGTTAATTTTATTCATGATAAGGTAAATATTTTTGCCCTATGATGTTGATGATGCCAGAGAAAAGGTAGAAAATTAAGGAAGTCTACGGAACCCCGCAAAAAAACCCAATACTTGGAAGTAAAGACGAATAAATAAATCGCACTCAGATCAATGGGACGATTTTTTTAATATTACACATCGGGGCATGTGCGATTTTATTGGCTAGAACATGTTCGAAAATACCTCCCAAGTTTGTTAAATAACTTATGTATTTACATGCGATACACGTCATATCCATTCGAGGGATATTTTAAATCCTCAAACTGTCAGGTAAAACGCAAAAAAACGCAACGGTAAAACTCAACAGGATGGTGACGTACGAGACCTGTCCCAAAAGTAGTATGACTTATTTTTTCCCGAATAGACGGACGTGCTGACGGCGCTTTTTCTGACTGAGTTCGTGGGAGGGCAGTCTCAGGAAAAGCTGGAGGCCGGTGGTCATTAGCTCCCAGCCTTTTCGGAGTGCCGATCGTTCGTTTGCGAAGCCTCTCTAACGTGACCTCGTTACGCTCCGTGATGAACCGATTATTGGAACAGCGCTACAAGATAAAATGTTGCGTGAAACTGGTCAAAACCGGGAAAGAGACTCATGGCATGCTCAGTTAAGCTTATGGTGATAACGCCATGAGTAGATCGGGTGTTTTTGAGAGGCGTAAGCTGTTTCGAGAGGGTAGAGAAGATGTTAAAGACCTCGAACGTTCAGGACGACCTTCGACCTCAACATGACGAAAATCTGGCGTGAGTAAAGGATTTTTTGGGCAGGGCTCGCCGATTTAGTGTTCGCATGGTTTTTGATGAACTTGGCATCCTAAAATCATGTGGATCGACTTGTGACCGAAAACATGGGCACGCATGAGAAAGTTGTGTGTGAAGTTGGTGTTGCGAATTCTCTCGGATGAACAAAAGGAAACTCACACGCGGATCTGCTAAGAGCTTCTCGACCATGTCAGTAAGGATCCAAATCTTTTACACAATGCCCCACCGGACTTCTTCCTCTTTTCCTGTCTCAAATCCATGCTGAAAGGAAGTCACCCCTGTGGCTCGATGAAAGCGCTATAACATGTCGTGACGAGGGAGCTTACTCTTCCAGAAGGCGTACGAGGCGAGGAAAACCCGCTGGCAACAGTGTGTGGACGCACAAGGATGCTACTTCAAACACCTTAGAGTGAATATGTCTCTGGCAATAAATGTTTTTTAATCGACTCAGTCCTACTACTTTTGGGAAAGACATTGTGTATGAATTTAAATAAAAAGTTATGCTGTAAAACATTCCTTAAGGATAAAACTTGAAGATCGTATATTAGAATACCAAATGGAAACAAAAACCTCTGCGTGAGAGTTGATTCCCTCTCAAGATTAAAAAAACACGCCGATTACGTATTAAAATTACTAAAAAGATTGTGATTTTATTCAAGGTTATATGCACCCGTATGGACAAGACTCGTGGTAGACAAATCGACGATAGTCCCTCAGTTTTATAACTACCTCAATTCTCCTTGACACAAGCAAGGAAAATACAAAAAACTACAGAAATTTAAATCAAGGGTTATGATAGATATAAACATTAATCAACCCACATGTTGGTTTTATGCATGAGGATAGAGCTCAGCTAGTACTAAACCGAACTTACCTTTTAAATAGTAATAAAACCTGAACTTAACTCCTGGAAAGTGTAAAGCATGATAGCTCAATGCATTTGTGCCACTAGTAGTAGAGATTTAAGGATACTTAATTCTATCATGGCAACGATGTCGCTATGGCGTACTTTAATATAATGGTACACCATCCAAGTGCACACATGTATTTTCATTGGCACACCTTACATGGACAGCTCAGGTCATGAATATCTAATTTAGAAGAGATCTTTTACAAAAACCAATGTTGTTAATGCAGTTTTCCAGTGTTAAATTTGCTTTTATCATATGAATTAGAATAATTTAGTTCTGAGCAGCAAAACATATTTTTGAAAAATCTCTACGATATTAGATATTAAAGGTCAAATGCCATCCAGGAAGGTATGTGAAAAAATGTCTATGTGAGAAAGTTACTATTAACTCAAGATAAAGTACAGTGATCATCTATATTAAATTAATACACATATATAAAAATAGGCATTGTATTTTTTTGTATGCATGATTTTATACCTGTCCTCTCAAAATATTCAATCGATCATTGCGGTTATAATATTTAAATGCCACCACCATTTGTCCATAGTCACGTGGTATTTCGACTCGTCATCTTTGTCTCACTTCCCGCGTTTCTCTGGCCAATGACATGCGTGATTTACCTTTATTACTTCTGCTGTGTTGTGCAGGTCTATCAGAACGTGTGATTATTCGACTAGTTGTTTTTTTGCGGTTTGTCAATTACTAGAAATAGCGATTGATTTTTATCACAGGTAATTTTCAATACAGCCAGTAGAAAATATTTTGGAGATAATATGTATTTCTGGGGTTTATTTTCAATGAATTCCAAGTTGTCAGTGCCAATTACCTGAACTTAACTCCTGGAAAGTGTAAAGCATGATAGCTCAATGCATTTGTGCTACTAGTAGTAGAGATTTAAGGATACTTAATTCTATCATGGCAACGATGTCGCTATGGCGTACTTTAATATAATGGTACACCATCCAAGTGCACACATGTATTTTCATTGGCACACCTTACATGGACAGCTCAAGTCATGAATATCTAATTTAGAAGAGATATTTTACAAAAACCAATGTTGTTAATGCAGTTTTCCAGTGTTAAATTTGCTTTTATCATATGAATTAGAATAATTTAGTTCTGAGCAGCAAAACATATTTTTGAAAAATCTCTACGACGTCAAATTTTATCTTACTCTTTTTTTGTAGAAAAAATGATAGTTTGTGTTGCTACGTTAGGCATGAATATTTAAATACAAATATTTTAGAACATTGGGGGGGTATGTTCAATGAGGAATATATTCTTCTTGGGGAGTTTATGTGACTTCTACCGATTAAAAAATTTTTCTCCGCTGTTATTAACCTTATCACTTACTCGAGGAGAAAAAGATTTAAATAGTTTGCCATAGGACTTGTTAAATACACTATTTATGGAATCACATTAGTCATTCTTGTAGACTTGTGTTGACGTTCCTGTCAGTGCGACCTTCGCTTTTCCAGTGGTAGGAGATTTGGTTTTCTCATTTGGAATGACGAAATTTCCGCTCCCGAGTTAAAGAAAACGTTATTGAAAGCGTTTTAGCAGGAAACTTCGTAAGAACTATCGATACGAGTATTTATCGCCCCAATTATTGTTTAAGGTTGGTGGATTTGGTGGAAAAAGTCGAGGGAATTGGTAAAAATATTGTAATAAAAAAACCCGCGTTTATCGAAAAAAATTGGAAAAACTTAAAGAATTGGAATCCAGAAAATGATTGACCACCCTGTTAATGAAAACTGTATAGTTTGAGTTTTTGAAATCAGTAAAATTGAAATAATAAGATTTTATTCGAATCTGAATAAGGTTTAATCCGAAGTGTTCTTCTAGCGGTGAAGATGTATTGGGAAAGAATATATTTTAAAACTCATGTTAAAAATATCTCTTCTTTATTGGTTAACAGATATCTTAATTTCTGATCTAACAGAATATTCTAAATCTGTTGGCTGCAGTGAAGCATGGAGTATAATTAGTTTCTTTTTAAAGGTTATATTTTTCCACGTGCGATGAAATGTACCTCGCCTGAGCCGAACTGGGCCAACGAATAGCTATACGGAAGATAAATCTGGCCTTAACATTGTTTGCGATCATCCGAATGGAAGTTAAGGATTTAATTTATGGCTATCGGAGCATGGGAGAATCGATATGTTTGGTTTCCCATGTTCGCTTCGTCTTAAAAAATAAGTAAGCACATATCGAGTGGCGATTGCCGTGCACCTGCATATCTTGCGTATCGTAGCGGAACCGTATGCATAAACGTGCACGTCCATATGCGGTTAATCCCCAAGGAAATCCTCAAGGCGTCACACCTTCACGAGCTCTTTTTCTCTCCCTCAACATTTTCATCCTGAGCACACGTAATACGATACACGCAGGTATGCTCATGGTCCTTGGAGAGATATCCATGCTTTCCTTTGCCGTCAAATATGATACTAAACGATACAGTTGGCATTGGAGAATGGCAGGAGAAGAATGGGGTTGGGCCAGACGCAGATTTAGTCAGGTGAGGGGCAAGGGAGAGGAAACTGTGGAAGAGGCATTGATGGGCTTGACTTGAATGACGGAGAAGTAAAAATAAGATGAGCAGCGAAGGGAAGAGGCAGGGTTTGGGGGGGGGCTGAAGAAAGGAAAAGAATCTATCTGGGATCGTTCATAGTTTTGGACGAATTTATAAAGGTCGAAGAAATAATTCTGATAAATGTCGTTAAAATAATTCAATACGATCGGTAACAAATGGCCCGACAAATGTCACGAGGAGATAATTAATAATGTTTGTTTCTCCATTATACCCCGCGAGCAGTGATGTGGGCATGTCAGGGGATGTATTAAGACACTGGGTTGTAATGACTTGTTTTTATATCAAAATCTTGCGGTATTTACCATGTTTTTCATAATAGCAAACTTCCTCACTCTTGGATAGATTTATACGCTCTATTTATTTAACTATTCGATCCTTTCGTATTTCTTTAGGGAAGTTTCCTTCTACAGGTATATTCATTTCAATTATTTAGCAAACAAATCAATGAAATCTCAAAATTGGAGTCTACGTGTTCGTACTATATATCTACTCTTTCTACGCTATATCTATTAGTGCTGTAATCAATTTCTCTTGTTTTAATTTGGAAATCTAATCTGCCGATATTTGTAATAGGATACTGTAGCCTTGGTTGCATTCTGGTATCAGCCCACTGCCAAGTGACATTATATTATTATATATAAAATCGACCAAAGTAATGAACCCTAAGATTGGTGCTATTGTTGAGGGTAGGGCTTACCTAATAAGTGCCAAGTCCAACGGCATGAATCGAGGCAGGGGACTATCCCCTCGTATCAAGAAGACCTGGTACCCGCTTAAAATCACACCACCTGCGTAAAGCTGAGGATACCCTGAGGCTTCACCCGGAATCGATTCCGGCCCTCTGGTTAGCAGCTCAGTGGAACCGCACCCGCTGGAACATGTACACGCTCCTAGATTTACAAACAAATTTATGAATGAACTTGAGGTTTCTGTGAATAACGACTAACTCCTTAGGTTATATTATTTTCATTAGATTTACCTACAAAATATTCGAAAAGAGGACAAAGTACTTAAGAAAAAATGTGAGAACATCTCAGAGCCGGGATAACGATAAAATAGTTACGGTAAATCTATATAAAATGGATGAGGCAGCATTAGGGGAAATTTTAAAGAGATAAGTGAAAAAAGAAGCGTACAGAATTAGGAAGAGGAAGTTAAAAAGGTAAATAATAAATTAATTAAATCAATAAATTAAAGGGCGAAAAAACTTGGAAAATGGAGACGTTACAGATATTGGCTGTGTAAGAATGGGAATGAGTTTCAGGAAGTCAAAAGGGAAAATCATTAACAGCATTAGATATACGACTGTAGTGGTAGTAATCAAAGAAAGAAGATAAGGAAAAAATGCATGGAAGAACTATATGATAAAGATATTAACCCAAGAAGTTAAAACATATGGTGTCCACGAGGATGCCATATGGTCTTTAGGTACAGGGATACTCATTACGCGATAGAAGATATATTTTTGAAAATGAAAATGAAGAAGGCTGTTTGAATACATCTACGTAACATGCCCTGCAACCCACCGAAAGGGCGGGTGGCGGGGGGTGTTAGGTCACCACCCATAAAAGAGAACAAAACCACATGCAAAATCAACACATCCATGCAAACATACACCACAGTGGCGTATATATTCATGCAAAACCCTTTTAACTTACACGCATACAAATACTTATACTATCAACTAACAAATACATGCACCTAAGAACGTAGTAAAAATTTATCTAACAACGTGCACGTGAGAACTGGAAAGTAAGAAGGCGAAATTCCACTGCCACATGGACATGAGTGGTCTCCTCCCTCAAGGATACAGGTGTGGAATGTGACACAACGCTGCAGGTAGCGGGAGCTCCCCTCCACCCCAGAGAGAGAGATAAATAGAAAATAACCATTCAGAATAACGAAAGTGTTTAGGAAAATATGAAATAAAACTTTTTTACGAGCTCCTTCGCAGCATTAATGACAGAGAATTTTGTCAAAACATTGTTCGATCAGTATTTATTCCCAATATAAAGAACTAAGTATGGCGTATGGGTGTCTGAGGACGATAGGAACATAATTTTAATTTTGCAGGCAGAGAAGAACTTGGGATCATCAAATAAAGGAAGGAGAAGGAGGGAAATGCTTACTTAGGGAAATATAAGTTTGTGTTTAGAAAGTGGAGGGGTACGCGTGATACCTTGGCAATAATAAGATCACTGGTATAAAAGAATATAGAATATTTCCAAGTTGCAGTTGTTTTCGTTTTGGATTTCCGAAAAGACGTTTGTCGGAGGTTGTCGGAGAGAAGAAGGATCATAGATGTATTGAAGTGGACTAGGGATTGACGGTTTTTATAAAACTTGTCCATGCCTCAGATTGCAGAAGCCCAGGTGTCGTGGATGGCGAATCAGGATGGAGTGTACTAGTACAGCTTTATCTATTGTCCACTGTGTTTCTGAACTTGTAGGTGAAAGAAATAGCAGGAGAGGCATGTAAAAGACTGGGTAGTAGATAGATAGATAGATAATCGTCTTTGTTTTGGGGTGAGATTGAAATTATGGAGTCTCCTATGACCCCTAACCCCTAGAAGGCATGACACCAGGAAGGGAATCGATCGAGTCATATTTTTGGGTGCTCAAGATTTGACCAGCTAGTCCTTGAAGGGATTGAAATAATTACTGATCGCATTACAGCCAATGTTAGAGATATGATATGAATTCTAATGAAAAGAAGAGACATGAAGAAGCTAGACGGAAGAATGTTGAGTTACAGTGGGACAAAATGATTAGCTTGAAGGGAGGTGGAAATTCTGCGGAGAAAGGATTACTCTACTGTAGTAAAAGGTCCCATGGTTTTTAGTATCGCGTTGGAGGAGGACAAGTTGTGTAGCAATAGTTAATCGCTGTACCCATCAAAGATCTAACTTAATCAGTTTATACATTTATATTATATTGATAAAAATTATTAATGTTTATAAAAAACGTATAAAATATAGTTATAAACGAGTATATAAAATCGTGGAATGAAGGCAAATTTCTTTAAAACCCCTCTCATTTTTTCCTTAAATTTGCTCCTTTAAAAAGAATGGTTTGAGGCGTCACTTTGTGGAAGCGATTCATAACGGAAAAAGAAAATACTTAGTTCTTCCACACAAATTTAATTACACACGACCTAGGTTTCCACTTACAAAGTCATCATCAGGTCATGGATCAGGTCACCTGGGTTCCATCAGGTCATTCCATCCTGGTCATCATCAGGTCATGGATCAGGTCACGACCTAGGTTTCCACTTACAAAGTCATCATCAGGTCATGGATCAGGTCACCTGATGATGACTTTGTAAGTCGAAACCTAGGTCGTGAGTAATTAAATTTGTGTGGAAGAACTAAGTATTTTCTTTTTCCGGTACTCCTTTTAAATCGATTGAATACTAACTACAGCTAAGTACTCCACTTAACGTTGTGCGAGTTACCCTAAAAAGAGATGTGGACATTTCCAATATGGTGCATCGAGTCAAGTTAATCTAAAAGCATTTTTATTTGCCTATTTTTTTGGTTAAAATAGTTTATCATAGCCCTTTCTGTTAAGAATTTATTTGAAAATTTGTATTTTGGGTACTTTAATGCTAATTAATTTACATATTTGACTTGAAATCCAGTTACGTAACTGTACTTTGACTTCAAGAAACGTGAAATGTTTAATTTCAACCTCTTATTGATGGTTTTCACCGAATTCAGTGCTACTCCCAAAACATATCGTGTATGTATATTTTCCCGTTTTGAATTGTGCGCATATAAATATTTTTTTAAAGTGTCACATCTACGAAATTATGACCTCATCAATTTGTATTAGAAAATTTCAAATTCAAAATTTCATAAATTATTTGGAAAATAAATAGTTATCAGATATCTGTTTACATAAAGGGAAACTACCCGTATTTTTCCAAATAATTACATGAAGGATGGATAAATAAGTAAAACAATTAATCTAAATATAATAGGAAAAGTATAAGTTATCATTATTTTATATAAGCAATTAAGAAAAAGATTTTATGACGAACATTGATATGTTTCTATTCAACGCTATTGTACCTGAATTTAAAATCAAATTTGAGGTATCATTGATGTGAGGCACAAAATAATATAGAAGCTGCGTTAACTTGAGCAGCTACTAATCTATCCAAATTCATAAGTTCAGCCTTCAACGTGGTTCAACAATTTCATAACAATATTTTATGATTAATTCTAGACCACTTTACTCGATATACCATATAAACTCCATGGTCCATCATGAAAGTAATGCGCATAATTTTATTGTGACGCCACTATCTATGGCAGCGTGGTAAAATCTGTCGGGAAAAGGGTTGGGGGGTTTGCCCCCCCAGCGCAGCCGATCGCTAGTTTGCTCCGAGCAGTCTGTATGTTGTGTGTCACCTTTTAACTTACATTAGAGGGAACCTTGTTTTATTTAACATTTATTTAGAAGGCTGTTGAACGTGTACGTGTCTTTTTATCCTAAATGAAACGGTATCGGTTTGGCCAGAAGTGGAGGACCTTCGAACACTCGGTCCTGGTTCTTTTTATTGATTTTGCATTGGTATATACTTTTCTCATTGCTAACTATGTAAACTTATACGCATTCCATTAATTCCTTACAGAAAGTAGGTTATTATTCTTACGAATTAAGGGAAATTAGACTAGTTTTCTTATAATTCTTTGGGATAATATCATGCAATGCATGATGCATGCATTGCATGATATTATCCCTAAGATATATGATATCCCTAGGTATTGACGAAAAAAGTTCCTCAAACATTCATAGTCCAATAATAAAGTGAGTTCAACTCGAATTAGAACACGAAGTAGGCAGTATATGGCCCAGCTAAACCAGTGGTTCCAGTTTGGACTGGGCATAGTTTTTTAGGCATGTGATATATGGTAATTGAATATTACCACGTAAAATGTAAATTCAATTCTGTACCAAGTTGCTTTAGTATTGATGATCTTTCATCATTTTGATTCTCACCATTCCGGCATCACCCCTTTGTTTAGAATAGATAGTTGTCTCTGATGGACAATAGAGTACATATAATGTCACCTTACAATTACGATACATTATTTTTGCGTTATAGATATTCTTAGATTTAATTTGAACCGTATGTGCAATATTATACTTAAAATGTGAAGCAGGATGAAATTTAGAGCTTTAAAGGATTAGTTTTTGCTAACTACTTTTATTCACCATAAAAAATTAGTAGAAAAATGAAATAATGCCCATCACTGGCTATCGCCATTTGAAAATGAACTATTTTCCTTAAATGCTAGATATGTATAATGCTAACATAAAAAAGGTGCAGTTTAGTGTAACGAATTTTTACAAGCTAGATTTACTGCTGACTACTGATATTAGCGTGAACATTCCCGATGTAACTTTGTGAAGTTTATGAAATAATGAATTTTCTCATTTCGTTATTAAAACCTTTATTACCGACTTATTAACAGATTAAAACATATTTTTTCTAATAGATTCTTATTGAAAAATGATAGATTATAGACAGGTGCACAACTTCTATCGAGTCATACACGTGTTCATAACCTGTGGGCGATGGAAAGACTGCTAAACATCAGACTATAGGATGAGGGAATAAGGAAATGCAACGAGGGAATGGAAGAGAGTGGATTAAGATAGGAAGTAATTGGTGTTCTTTCCTGCTAGGATTTACAGCAGATGGAATATGCAGTCGTACATTAAACTTAAGCCTCTTAGCAAGGGATGGATTTGGTCTGAGGGGATACACTGTGGAAGTAGTTGATGCGGGAGAGAGAAGAAGAACGGAGTAGGATTAAGTTAGTGGGAAAGGGGAAGATAGTGAATTTGTAAGAGGTTTAGTTTAGCTCACAATGAAAAATATTTTAGCTCTTGTTGTCAGAAAACTGGGACATTTTTGTTGTTCTGCGTTTCATAATCCGCTATTTATATATGATAGTATGCTCAGCATACATGATGTTTATTTACAACTTTCTACGTTTTATATTTTTTAACTTTTTCTATTTTCAGTTTGGATAATGCCATGCAACAGTTTTTGAGGAAATGATCATGGCGATTGATTCAGTAGCACCAGAGAAAATCTACTCGGGAAATATTTAGACGCGCTAATCATGTGTCAGAGAAATAGTTATCGTTTATTTATGTGAGCATGAAAAAACGTGATTAAAATATGCATGACCTTTGATCAACTGAAGGAAATATTTGAGTGAACTATTAATATGTTAACTTATATAGTGAAGATAGGTGAAGTAAATGCCAAGGATTTGATGTGCATTATTTCTTCGATTGGGGTGAGGAAACATTTATGGATGCATCGAAGACTAGATGGCACCGTTTGGATTGCGGGACGAAGAATCAGATCACTAAAGACTATGGTAGTAAATGATTACAGGGGAACTAAAAAAAACTAAAGTTGCACCAAACATGTTGAGTGGGCAGCTAGAGAAGGGGCGAGCAAAGAGTCTCATGAGAAGACCGCCTGCGTTTGTTTTAGTGTTTTTCGGGTGGTGGCATTCGCTCATGCGTCGCAGAAGATGTTACCAATTGCTCTTTCAAGGGGGATGAGGCTTTTCTCCTAAGAATGAGAAGGTGTGCAGGGAAGGAAAGAGAGAGATTAATGTGATTAGCACAGGCTATCCATTGAGAAAAGACTAGGAGAGTGGCATGGGATCCAACTAGGAGATGATATTGGAGAAGGAATAGTAACTGCAACCTGAAGCGATAGACAAAGGCGCCATTAACTTCATATAAGTGAAAGCCACCAGGGGTAAACCAGAATATAGGAGGACGCTAAAAATTAAGTTTAAAGTTCGTCTAAAGTATAAATAAACTTTCAATAAGATCAATTCGCTGCTTTTTCTTAATTTGTACTTTTGTTTTTTGAAACTTTTTGAAAACAACATTTATAGCTTTACCATGGAGTTATATTAAAAATAAATGTAGTGGTCTGAATTTGTGGAATTTAGAAACAAAAGATACGGTCATATTATTTTTTCTTGGCATTTCAATAATTTTGTGATTTTTTAAATTCTTGTTTGCCAGGTTTATTCATAGTATTTTAGCATTTATTATACGATATACATGCAAAATAATCTCAAGAACCTTTTTGTTTATTCCAATGATTTGCATACTTTATACAAGTATGTATGTTGGACAGTTTGCGTTCGGAGGCACCGTTGTCACTAACTCCTAAATGAAGGGAATTGAATGCATACAAAAGTTATTTTTTTCATTAAATGAATCGAAATTTAAAGTACAGATTTAGTGTCGACAAAGTTTTTTATATCTGACCGAGCTGTACATTTTTGAGGTTTTTGATGCCTTATGTACCGTCTAATCCCTTTAAAATATGCTCGTGATGGCACATTTTTAAGTCATTTAATTTAAGATACATAAACCACTGTCATAGACTAAGGGGCATTCCCAGAGAGGGGTATACACTATTCTGCTTCGCGAAATGAGGACATAAAAAGTGAATTTTAATAGGTGAGAGTGGCTGGAACTAAAGATATTAGCAATCTCGCGATGTTCTAATTTTTGTGCCCATGTTGTGAATGTTTATGAAGTTATTTCGTATTAATTCTCATCACGGGATGCCACGTCTCTAGGATACAACCATTCCAACATTTTCCCTCCCTGTGGTGTTTGTAACCAGCACTCAAAAAAAAAGGAAGAAGAGCTTTCCCAACCGCTCAAACCTTTGAAGAGCATCATCCAGGAGAGAGAGAGAGAGATCTCCTGTATTGTGCGCGCGTGATTGTGTGTGACCACGGTCAAACCTTCCGAGAAATTGGCTTAGCTTCCCTCTCTCGTAATCCCCTGAAATATTTCTCTCTCCACCTCGAGAAACTTGCCGTTCTTCCTCGCGGTCCTCCCACACCACCTGTGTCACACAAACCCGGGCGCCCGCGTAAAAGTGCTCAGGGTGCGTGCGAGCCAGGGGCGCGGTCACACCACCCCCACCCCTCCTTCCCCAGCGCAACCACCGTGTTTTGCTCCCTTGGAGAGACAGAAAGCGCCCTCGCATCAGCTGTCACCTCGAGAACAAATAACCTCCTTTCGAACACGAGTGCGAAAACTTTTCCTTGGAGATTTGGAGGGAACTCACTTAAGATCGCTGAAGTTTCTTAGCGAAGGGAAAAGAACTGTATCCTCCTCCTTGATATTAGGTTACGCGAGGAAATCTCGTGTGTCTCAGCTGTTCCGTGACAGCTGTCTTTTGTGCGCGGTAGTAGTTGTCAGTTTTAAGATTTCACTGCGATATGAAGATAATATATGAAAAGCTGATGCCTTGAATCATGTATGAGTTTACGCAAGTTGTGGTTGTATACGTTCCATGTTTATTTTATTCTTAAATTAACGTCGATATCAATTCGAAGTCAGGAGACCACAGTGAGTCCTGAAATATATTTATTTGTATTAGCAAGATAATTAGATGCTCGTAGATGCAGGGAAATGTGATGGTCGTTTAAAACTAAATTGCTAATTTATTTATGGGAGGCTATCGATAAATGTGCATCTCTCCATATGCCTTCGATTTTTTTGAGGAAACTTTAGTTAAAACATAATTTAAATATAAGAACATACAATATTCAACTGTAATGCATTCGAAAACTTGAGGGATATGAAAACTTGGCTTCAATAGAACATGTAACGTGGGAAAAACTTATGCGTAATTTCATTTTCTTTTACAAAACTCGTAAAATGATATACTTATTATTGTAAAAAGAGGTAAATATATGAGTGTTAACCCAGTGCAAACAAATCGCCCAGATTAATGCAAATTGTTCTATAATTTTTCTAAAGCCGAAGTTCCTCCAATTCAAATAATTGTTTTTATTTTATCCTGAATCAGTTGAAAGTCATATGTTAAATTTGTTTTTTACAAAATATGATGTTGATAATTTAATTTTTAAATTATTACTCCTTTGCTTCTTGACAGTAGAGCGCAATTTATAGACACATCATTTGCCATGGCTCTTGCTGGAGGTCTGGTTAACTTCAGACGATTATCCTTTGGAGAGATTAATTATAGTGTTTCTTAAGCCAGTCAACCTTTGGTTCCTTAAATTTTAAAAAGGCCAAAGATAAAAAGATGATGTTAAAATCTTTTCAGAGGCGCCATTTTTCTGCCAATGTAAAACTTGTTACTGTGATTGATTAATCATATATGTTTGAAGATAAAAGGCACAAGAGAAAAATGTAATCCAAAATTCGTTTTAGTACACTGCCCATAGGAATGACATTGTGGTTTCATTATACGTAATTCTTGCCTCCTATTGCTTCAGTATCTTCGTTGCTTTGTTGTGATGTCAGAAGGGTGCGAAATAGCCGCAGCAAGGTATTCAGTCTGGTAACGCAGTCCAATCAAGTGAGACGTACCACTTGTAAGAATCATCTCAAAAGGAACCAACATTTCTTTGCAGCGTGTAAAAAGGAGGAATGCCTCATCAAAGGAATGGCTCAACCCAAGGGCACACCCAAAAAGAAAAAGACGAAGCTTTCACGTTCCTCCTCGGTCATTGACGCGTTCTGAATTTTAGAATCCATCCGCTCTATTAAACTATAGCATTCAACTTTTAGCTATTTGTTCATTTATTTTTCTCCAATTTCTCGTTTTTTTTCATTCAAATGACGATTCCTGTTATTTTATAGTAAAATGAGCTGTTCTTTCACACATATTTTTATTGTCTGAAGCGATTGATAATATCATGGTCTTAAAAATGAGGGCGATGAAATTTACTTTTTTATTTTCACTCGAATGGCAGAAATTTTAGGCGTGACGTTTGAAGTTTTTCTCATTTTATCGTTATTTTCCAATTTTCTCGTGTTGTTAATTCTCCGTATTTTTTCATGATATTTAACGGCGCAGAACGTTGGACGAAACGATTGGAAACAATGAGCTTTCGCGCGTTTTTGCACCGACGAATATTTTGCCAACTTTATTCGTCTAGTGTGGAAGATTTTAAGATATTTATTCAAGCTAATTTCTATCTTTATCTGAAATACGTCATCAGAATCTATAAAACTTGGAAATAGGTTATAATATCCTTATATAAATAATATAAATATAGCCTTATTCTAAACATATTTAGGCATAAAAAGCATTACAACATTTAGTTTTTGCTTCCAATTTGAATACGATTGGTGCAAATGAATGTGTATCGTAATGGCTTGTGTAATTAATTTTTAATACTTATAAATAATTGCATAAATGTAAATATTGTTATTCTTAGTTGAAAAATCGCACTAAGATGTTTCATTAACTTTTGCAATAAGTGTAATGATGGTTTACTTAGTTTATAAATTTTAGCTGTTAATATGGAATTCCGAGATGGAACTACGACCATAAAAATGCCGTTTATTAATTTGGTTGAAAGATGCAATAACTTATGTACAAATTATTTTCGAAACATTTCTTACATTTATTTTTATTTATCGCTTCTACTGAGTGTTATTCAGGGAATTAAAGCTTAAGATTGTTACTTTATGAAGGATTTTAGGCGATAACTTATTTTTTGCGATTAGTGCGATGTGAGGAAGTCATATTAAGCTTACCTACGTACCCAATAGACGGTTATTTTTTCGATTTAGTTCAAGTGAAGTTTTGTTATTCTGTTATAACTCGCCATAATCATTTTTTTGCTCTTTATTCACCACATTAAAGATAGACGGTGTTGTAGATTGAACTTACTGGAAAATTTACAATGTCATCTCGTATTAGTGAAGCTCATATGTTTATGAATAAAAATACAATACCCTACGTAAATGTATCAGCTATTTTTAAGTATCAACTGAAAATTCTATGAAGATTTTAGTGAATTACTATTGATGTTTATCTCTGTGACATAATAATTATTTTAGTAGTACCCTTTATCTACCCTTGAATGAGTTTTTATGAAAGTACGAAAAGATAATTTTAGTAAGTTACATCAACGATGAAACTGAAGGATACCTCTCAAAGTCCACATGAGTGTACCTTATAAATCCATATCGAATGTTTATTGTGATGTATCTGCAGTCAGTTTCTGGGAAATTTTTGTCGAATGCATCTTATCATTAAAATTGTATACTTCAATTAAGGGACAGCATCCATGAGTCGTTTATCAACTATAAATGTTCATTTGACCCTTGGAAAAATGAACAGAGCGTGTTGAATATGTTTCATGTTTGTTGGCATTGGCAAGGGCGAATCGTTCATTCGGTCCACGATTTCGTAAACGAGGCCAAAAATACATTAAAGATATATTTGGCGATGTCAAAGTGGTTTTGTCTGCGGAAATGTTTAACTTTCAATTGGCAAGTGCACTTAAGCCACTTTTGAGGGACTCGAGCATGATCTTGAATGTCGGTCAGGATGGCGTCGGGGGATAAACATCATGGGCTCCATCGGCCTCATCCCTTTCCCGACCTCCCTCCGTTCCCTCTTCAACCCTACATTTTCCCAAGAGGGTCTTGATGGACGTCGAGGACCAGCAGCTCTTGAGCCGGAAACCTTTCGTGAGATGCCCCTTTCAGGTCTAAATAAGTTTGCTCTCTTCGACTGCGTGTGTCAGTGCGCAAACCCTAGATCTTGTTCCTTGGCTCGCTTCCCTTCATTTCCTTTCTAACCCTAAACAGTTAGTAAAGAGTCACAGGGGAATTGCTTATAGCTCATCAAGAAATTGCTCTTGAGTCTCAGCATTCTGGCGCCTCAGTGAGAGGCGTCGGTGCGCCCTTAAGGATCTAAGACACGACAAAGAAGAGACAGGCCCAAATAGTTTGTGCAAAATTTTTCCATTTGAACGGAAACCATCCTTGTTACTAGGAGGAAGTACGTACGTATGATTCCTGCAGAATTTATGAATGGGGATTGATATATTTTAATGGTGTTAATGATGATTGGGTACTTTCTGAACGTTATGGAATGTATTAAACTTTTTTAATGCAATCAGGTTGTTGTGTAATGATTTTCATCAGCAGCCTCTCAACCCAAATTGATGCTAACTTTCTAATTTATTCCTGAGCTCACATATGTAATTATTTTTGTCCGTACTTCATTCAGTCTTCATTTGTACTTTTGGCCGTTCACACTGCCCTTTTCTCCCTTCGGATCTTCATTTTGTCCTCTGAACTTCCTTGTAAGATCATAGGGTACAATGAAGAAACTAATCCCTCTACCATGAATGATGAATTCCATGCACCGTCAAAGTCTAATGTCAGATCATCTCAATCAGCAATCTACATCTGCTTAATACCCCACAAGCCGGGAGATATCAGGGCACTAGCCAAACATACACAAATATGCATAATTTCTTTAAATACCAGCCTAATATTATAATAAGTTATGGTTTTAGTTTCTTTTATAACATCTGTTCATAGTTTAGTCTTTTATTTTCTGATGTTGTTAATAATTCTAATTCATAAAAAAGACATTATATTGTTTTACGAAGCATTTTTCACTTACGTGACTCAATAGCTTACACTACTATTGCTCGAACTACATATTCAATCTATGTAATACTTTCTTTGTTTACTCTTTTCTGCTCTCCTTTTACTTCGGATATATTTAAGCTCTACTTCTTCATTTTTCTTGAGGCCCACCGAATTTAAAATGCAATGCTTGTATATTTTATCATCAACCAATATTGGTATTTCGTGAACAAGGATTAGCGTTATCATTGAAGCTTGACAGCATTTATATAATTTGAATTCCCCTATTCATTCTTGTATAAGCGTTGAAGTTTGTTGTGTTCAGAGTGTCATAATATATCGATTAATATAATAATATATTGCAGAGAATAACTTTTGCTCACTGCATAAACAAGTCAGAGTAACGCTACCTATATGTATACATTAATATAGATAAATGAACTACAAAAACCAAACATGGTCAACGTACCTAAACATAAACATTCTTTACATGTCCAAAATTAGTCCACCACAAAACGGAAAGATCGTAGATCATTTAGCAAATTACAAGACGTTAGGAGCGATTCCATTCCTTGATATTCTTCCCTTCGAACACACCTCCCCTCATAACGTGCAATAATAATATCAAATGTTGTTTACCATAAAACCAAGAATCACTTAATTCAATTTAATTTTTTGTACATTGCTGAACTTAAGTGAACCATTATGTCGAAATGCTCTCGCTAAACGTTGGAGAATTCAATTTTTGACAGTTATCTTTTCATTGTACATTGTTCACTGATGTGATTGTGCTAGGATGGGTGACGAGGCTCACTCTCCGCCTTTACTGTGTGAGGAACACTCTCATGTATTATTCTAAAGGACTGTGGCTCAAGCCCTCCCTCGAGAGTGGGTGCTTTGTTGTTTGAAATAACGTTTTCTAAAGTTAACCGAGCGAAATTATCTTGTCCTTCAGAACGCCATTAAATGAAACAATTATCTACTAAAGTTTGATTGCCATTATAAAATTGTTTGCTATTTATTCAGGGTGAAAGAACACTCAAGTTTATTTCTGATACCAGGAAATTGCTAAAATAGAGTCTGTTCTTAAATTACTTATGAGTTTTGGGGCGAAGGGGTGATCATTTCATTCCTTTTCCTTATGGAAGGTGAAGGGTGGGGATAAGGCGGAATCATACATAAGGGTTGTAACTGCATTATTTCAGCATTTTTAATGAATAATTGAAATTATTCTTGATTAGCGAATAAAGCATTGTTCAAATGCCAAATTAATGAAACTATTCATTAAGAATTATTTAAAAATTATGAAAATGCTAGAACAATGTTATCGAATATCATACCGATTCTTCATAAGAGTAAGGAGTACAAAGAGCCTAAAATTTCTTTACGTAATTTAAATACGGGACAATATGCTATCGTCATGTTAAATTAGACAAATAAGAGAATAGATTTCAAAAGTGATTGTCAAGTAATTACTCTCTCCTCTCGTATTACTCGCAATAAAAATTAAGCGTCTACAATTTAAATGGACACACAATGATTTAATTGCCATTATCCTCTGTAAAATACCTCGTGATTGGATCATGGCTGGTAGTACAGACTTTATTAGTGAACCTTCCATATGGAAGAGGGGTCTTAATATCTGTAACTTTAGGACTGTCTGCTTCATGAAAAATAATCAGTGTAATATCAAGTCCTTATCATTGCTTCATCATCACTGGTCATCAGTAAAAGGATTAATTGGCGTCAGCTCCCTATAAACTCTGCTGTTCCCAGTCAATCTCTTCATTCCCTTATAGATCATTGAACCAGCATTTTCCATTTCCCGATTCTCGCGGTCCATCCTAGGTGTCTTTCTGCAAGAAATTAACTTTTTAGTTCTCCTTCGATTAAGAGTTTCCGTAGCTATCGTGACCCAGGATAAGTTCAATTGGTTTACCTCTTCTTCTCGCTAGTGTCCTCCATAAGCTTCTGTTTTCATCCACTCTTCGTGAACATTTCATTCTCATTTGTTACTTGGTCTATCCAGTTTATTTTCATCTATCTTCTTTAATACTCGTCCCACAATTACTTCACCCTCTTCACAATTACTTCATCTTCTTTTCTCTGCCTCTCCTATCTACGTCTCACATTCATGGAAAAGTAGGATTCAATTATAATTTTTAATTAATGCTATCTTGTCTGTACTAATATTATTTGCATTTAGTGGTTGTCTTTTATTATTATGGCTTCTTTGCCATTTCTACTCTGCTCACTATACCACTATTGTTTTTTTCAGTGCTCTGTTTCCTATTCAAGAAAAATCTTTCATTTGTTCCTGAGTGCTTTCCCTAGTCTTGGAGATTAACTTCCCCAATTTGACTGCAAACCATTACCGTAGTCACACCTTGAGGTTGAACTTCTTCATTCCCTTCTCCATAATGACTCGTATCCTCATCAGTTCTTCTTACTTCTCTGCAAGTAATGTAAGTCGTCCGTTAGTCGCAGTAAGCTACTCCAAGTATTCATACTCTGCCACCTCTAATGTTGTTCTTGGTATTGCCAATAGCTTTCTAAATGTACACATTACATGTCAAGGGTGATAATGAGCAACCCTGATTTATTCCTTCCTCTATTACAACATTTTCTCTGCTTTTACAATATTTAATCACTGCCGCCTGCCCTCTATACACAGCGGATGTCAGTCTTCTTGTTGTTTAAATTTTTAGTTCACTAAGTGTATAAACGTCACTGAAATTATATTAAACCTTCAATTAATTTTTTAATCATTTCCATTTGAAAAAATATGTAACAAGTGATGCATGAAATAAGAAAATATATTCTGTGCAAAGTATGATTCAGGGTTTTTTTTCCCTCGCGGTGTGCGACAACTACGGTGCTTGAGGAAGGGTGTGGAATGAATATTTTATTTCGAGATTTGAGAATTTCTTGTATCGAATTCCTTCTCGAGTAGGAAACAAGTTGAATTCCGTGAGACTCTCGAATTTTGTGGGAGGGATATCATGAAAACTTAACGTGCATTTTTGACACATTAAAAAAGGTATCCTGATTTTAAAAGGAACTTCAAGGAACACAGGAGTGTGCGTATATACGAATACAATTGCTCACGTAGGTACATTTTTTCTTTTAACATTTTTCACAAAAAATAGATGTGTTGTCGCTTCTATTAAAATTTCACCAAATTACGATTATCATTTACTCAAATTATTTTATTAATCTACATTTATGCCTATAACTCTCTAGGATATCAAGGTAACATGAGCGCTATTTTATACCGAGTCGCAATTTGCCCATGCTTAGGAGAATAGAAATTCAAACCTGAATTATCCCTATCATTTTTTTTTACATACAATGCCTAATAAAGAAGAAAAGGTATTTCTTGATGTTAAGTTGAGTGTACATTCCTAAATCCTGAGGAGCAGTGGAAACTTATAGGTGAGATTCCAGAGGTGTCAAAATTACTCCGTGGTTATGTTAATATGAAGTAATATTACAGTTCGGTAATTAATTTTGCCCATGTAAAATTATTTGCAAGTGCGTACCCTGAGCGTATGAATACTGCTTGTAAGATTCAATCTTAGAATAACTCGTGTACTTGCCGCCTTTTACATCTATTATCCTTGTGGTTAACCGGACGACGACGATTCGATCACAGCTATAAGGAATAGTATCCTGTAGCTCAGTACGTATTGTACGTTGATGGTACAATAGCCACAATACGAAATACACGAGCGTCCTAAAGGTACTCGTACAAAATGGCGAGGAAATGTCCATCGGGGTTTAAATATGAAAATTTACCAATTTCAGTTTTTGTTATTAAATTACTCCCTTTCGTGAAAAATTGGTGTTGAAAATGTGAAACTAATTTCTTGTTGAAAATATTTTGTCTGTCCTATATTTAATCCATAAATTCAAACAAAAATGAATGAAATGAATGTAAATTCCGAGTGCGATATATGTAGTCATTGGTCAGTAACATGGCATTATTGTTATTCTTCATAATGATATATATAGGAAGTCTTAGCTGTTAAAACCTTAGCCTTACTTTTACTTCTGTAAGTGCAGTGTAAATGCACACTCTAGGCCTGTTTCGGATCATATCCTTCTAATTTTTAACCTTCGTCCCTTTTGAGATTGTCTAGCACATCGTTCATTCATCTTTTCATCGTTCATGAGTTTTTCTTAAATATTCAATATTGCCTATAGGATTTACCTTTTACATTTTCATTGTTTGTCCAACCTTTCTATGTCCTGTTGGTGTGTCCTTCCATATAGTTCTCGGAGCTCTTAGTTACAGCTTTATTCTCTTCAAACGTTTTAATTTGATGAATGTCACAATATCTTCTCCGTTTCAATCAAATCTTCTCCATGCCTTTGTTTGAAAATGTCCTGATTCATGCTGACATTTCAAATGTCATCTTCATTGGGGCGAATATATGTCATACACTATGCATTTCAAAACTCCTCGGTGCCTTTTCATCAGATTTAAACGCAGTTCATGTCGCTGCCTCAAACGTAACAAGAGTCATACCAATATTTTAAATAATTATTAATTTTTCTGCTTTGTTTTGAATAATGTTTTTTGGCAAATTAGTAGTAGATTGTGTACGCAGGTTGTTTTCTGCACTTACTCTTATGCTTTTCTCTGTACCCAATTCATTTCTGTCTTCATCGTTAAGCTCAGAGACTATGTACGGGAATTATTTTTCTCATAGAGTATTACGAATATGTTGTACAATTCTACGGAGAGTGAGGTATGCACTTGGTTTTATCTTCAGTGCATATTTCTTGTCTCTTTTATCTAGTTCAATTCGTATAGTGTTTGTACATTTCATATCTAAAAAAAACAATATCGTCAGCATAGGAACGCATATAAAATACGTTCCTTTTCCTATAAATTTCTTCACAAGATGAATGCTGGGCAAAATTAAAGACTATCTCAGTGACTAATCAATATGTCTGATTTTATAAAGTGTGGGTCCTTGAAGCAAAAGCCAACTAAACGAAACAATAAATGGTAGAACATTCCGAAATGCTCCCAAATTCGGGTAGGATATTTTAGTTATTTCTTTATAAAAACGAGACGAGAGCCTAGAGACCCACCAGCCTGAGACTGAGACAAGAATAGAGGTGAGAAATGAGAAGAGAACCGTGAGGAGAAGCGAGAAGATACCGAGACTGGGCCAAGGTTTACTCGTCTTGCAGCAGCGCCAGTTTTAATAATGTTGGTTCTCTGTAGGCAAAAGGTTATTCTTCGAAAATCTCCCAATACTTAGGTTAATGTTTATACTTAGGTAAATAGCTAATATCTGTACATTCTGCGAATTCTCCTTCTAGTAAACCAATGCACACTACTTTGCACGAATTATCAAATTGTATGTACTTAAATCACAAATTATGTAACAATTTTGAAATTATCGCCACCATAGAAGTCGATCGTGAAAAATCAGTATAACAGAATGGGCAAATATCACATCGTACAAAATATTGTCTTTGGTGGTGAAATTCATATATCCACGAGCGAAGGTCCATGATCCCTTTTAGTTTGCCCGAGTGGTTTTGTAGAAGGGTCTACTTCTCAGAAAACCATAATTTTAATTATTTTGGGAGTGCCCAAAGAAATCCTGATTGTAAAAACAGGGCACTACCGTCAGCGGCCGAACGCTTCTCACTAAAAAACAATTCCACCTATAGTAATAGACAAATTACACTTTATGATGATCACCCTGGAGTAGGATGTACATACAAGACCTTCGATTCCAATGTGCTACTCGACTTGTCTGTTGTACGCTATTATGCTCATTTGCCAGTGGCCGTGATTAGAAGCTCATGTGATAGGAGATCTTGTAGTTGGACTAAGTGGCTTGGATGCCCCCCGTTCCACGGACGTGCTTCTGCTAGAATACATAGCGGTATCATTGGGTGAACGCATATGCAGCGTGTTATTGTCAGTCATATCACACAGATGACGACGTTCCATTCTCTTGTTTTCCTCCGTCTCCGACATCACTTTCTTCTTATCTCGATCCCCACTCTTCCTCCGCCCGCTGTTCCTGTCCCTCCTCCTCTCCCCAAACCACACTCAATTGCTCGCCTCCCTCCAACCTGTCCCCACCCACCCGCTCTCCGTCGCTCCTCCCGATCCACTCACCGCAGACGGCGTTTTTAGCCGCGCCGTCCTTTTTCGGGGACCGAACGAAGCCCATCCCTCAAACTCTTCACCCCCCCCCCCGGCACTCCTGCGCCCCCAAATGATTCTCCCTCCTCCTCCTGCTATATTCCATCCCACTCATACAGCCCCCCCCTCTCTCTCTCTCTCTCCCTGCGCCTCACGCCGCCCTTCCGTCGCTCCAGTCCTTCCGACCGCAGCGATAATTGGCCACGGCGCGTCGTACGTGCTCTATCGCATTGGCGCCGATGTATGTACGTGATGCGGGTCGCGGTCTCCCCTGCCCCCTTCTCCGTCCACACCTTCCCCACTCCCACCTTATCCCCTCCACTCCCTATGGCTTTGTGCCGCTCCCCTTTTCTCCCTCCGTTCCTTTCCTTCCTCTTCATTACTCCTCTCCATCCTCCATACTGTCCCTCTGCACTCAGTCTCTTTATTACGCAGCGTCGCTGCCAACTGCTACCGGTGATGGCCTTTCATAGTAGGCACGGGATGAAGTATCATTAAGATGCATTTACGTCTCAAAACATGCCACTCCTATTTGCGGCTAGGTCGCGTTCTATACTCTTGATGACTTGGAAGTCACCTTTCCTTGAGTAAATGTTTGCCGTTTATTCCTGCGATGAGCCACAAAGTTGCATATCTTATGGGGAACGATTCTTGAAACGCAGCGCGGTGGAGTAAAGTGGAGACGTTTGATTCATCTCAAAATCAGTAGCTTTGAGAGTAGACGTCTTATCACTTTGCGACATTTTGTTTATCAGTTGTCACTAAAATCCTAACGATACTTTGCTACTACCAAGTATTAGTGTTTTGTAGTGCAAAAATCACTATCCTAGGCTGAGCTTACGACCCGGATTCCTCGATTTCTAGATTAGCTGATTGCTTAAGTGGTCGGCCAACTAAGTGGCCGTGGCTCGAATCAAATAAATACTACCATTTAAGGCCTTAACAGAGGAGGACCTTAAATGGTAGAATATACAACTGCAGTTCACTCTTGTTTTTTAGTTTATTGAAAAGCAGTGAGTTAATTGTAGCTTATTGGAAAGTAGGGGGCAGCATGGCCATTTTCAGGACATCAGAACTTCGTGAGAAGCAGTAGATGTCGCAGAGTAAGAAACTGGCCCCTTGTCCTTAGTTTTTGAATTTCATTCAAATTCTCTAGTCGTTGACATTTCATTTTATTCTCAAGGCATATGAATTTACCCATCGATATCCCTCTTAATATTCATAAATATGATAGATAAGAACGAAGTATATTTGAGCAAGGCGGCAGAAAAATTTCATGCGATGATTGAAAAGTTGTTAATCTAAGAAAAAATAGCCGATAATTTAACTCAATTACTAAACAGCTTTTTATCTGGTTCCTTTCTACCGTATTACCCAAGATCCTCTGCACAAACAAACTTCAACTTAATATATCGATTTAATAGCTATCCCAGAAATGTTTCATATGTTTAGAATAAATGTAAGAGAAGCATTTCTTACCTTTTCGAAATCTTCTGGCCTCGAATCCATAGGCCTTTACCAAATTGCACCAGAATTACAGGCAATAATAATTATTCAATGCTTGTTGATTCTTCAAATAATTTTAAATACTTAACTGACAATCTCTTTTACCTCTTAATATAGCACTGATGAACTTTTATTTCAGGCAGATACTTTTCTTCCACCCCAACCATCACCCTGATTTACTCCCTCTCAGGCTATTTAAAATACCATGAGTGCGTGCAGGCTCTTTCTAATCAAAATATGCCAAATGGTTGTTTCAATCACTGAAACCGGCATGGTCTCTTGGAAAATACTAGATTTTTCTTTTAGTACTCTTTTTTACAGATTTACAGAAGAATACAGATTTTTCTCCCTTTACCCTTGCCTCGTCCACGCGGCTTGAAGTGGTAGAATTCATGAAATTGTCTTGCTTTACGAACCTAATTTTTCAATAGGGCCATGTCTCTGATCCAAATGACAGAACGGGGTTTTTTGCTTTTTTCAAAGTAGGACGTGTAGCTTAATGCTTAACATGTTAATCAATTATTACAATTAGGTAATCTCCCGGTTAAGGTAGATTTTGGATGGAAATAAATCCCAACTAAATATCTTGTTCCTCAATAAGGCTCATTATATTTTGGCACATCTCGGTGCTTGTATCATTCACTCTTTTGTGCGCACATTTGAGGGCGCTGGTCAGTTTTCAACTTGTTTCTTCTCTCCCACTTCCATCGTTCTCCACACCGACCATTCTCCACCCACCTCAGAAGTTCGTCTCGGTTCTCGCACCGTATATTCCCCTCCCACCTCCAAAAAGGGATTCGCAGGTTCGAAGCCGCCATTTATGGATGCACTCGGCTTCATTCCAGTCACGTGAGACACCGTATCCGAAGCATTGTAGCTCCAGTTCCACCATCCCCTTCCTCCCTCGCCCATGTTTCCGCCGTCTCCCCTCTTTCCTCTCCGAGTGACTCCCCAATTGAAAACCCCTCCCTACCCATTCCCTTTTACAAATCCTGTCTCAACTGCCTCACTGGCGCCTTCTGTGATGACGCTCTTCATCAGCATAATTAGGGGAATTAGACCCCTGCTGCTGCAAGTAAATATCGTAGCCTCCAACCTGTCTGGAAATGGCCGTAACCTGCAAAAAAAACAGTGGTCGGAAGTATACCCAATCAGGGTGTTTTGTACTCAGACAAATTGGTAGACTTGCCATTAATCATTTTCAACGGGATTAACCTGATTTATTTGAAACTTTAAATTTTCACTTGAGGGATATCTGTCCTCGTTTTGCAAGAAAGTATGTGCAATGTACGCTAGTTGAATCTGCATAAATGTATAGCATCGTAATTGCTTTATGAAGAGACAGCAAAATAAATTCTTCTTAATCACTGTCTGCTGTATTTGTATAATCAGTGCATCAGTACGCGGAGGGCTGATAGTCTACCAATTTGTAAAAAAATGTTAACCTCCGGGTGCTCCAAGTGAAATTCCGGTTTTTTTTACAGTTTGATGTTAAATTGTATTGATTGAATGAAAAAGAGTTTTATGACATTAAATTAATATCGAAGTAATTAAATATTTGAAAATGTTACTTGATATTAATAATATATAATATGATTAATCTATACTTCTTATTCTTCATACATATGTTTTCATTTTTAACCAGGTTTTACTCAAAAATACATCGCATTGTTACTACGCCCGGATATAGTACATTCAAATTACATAGATCTGCCTTTGGATTGGAAAGATAAATCATTTCTATCGATATTCAAGAAATTCTTAAAAAAATTCTGGTAAAACGGCCAGAATTTTCCGGAAATTTCACGCAAGTTTTTTCTAGAAAGTCTGTCAGCGCATTTAGTACTTAATAGTAACTATTTACGGTAGCTTGAGTTCCAATGGATAAGAAATCAAATTATCAAATTCACATAGGTCAAAACAATCGCAGGCATAAAAATGATGTGTCGTCATATTTAGAATAACGCTGGATTAATGTATAAAAAGCCTTGCTCTTTCATCTAGTGGTGATTTATAGTGTAATTTGCGTTAAAATTTTCTAACGTATTCAACGACGAGAGTAGTGCAAAATATTCTTTTAAATCCGTAATGTCCTAGATTATTACAAGTAAATGAATAGGCATGCATTATTTATGGACAATAATCTTTTTTTCCACCATATATTTCATTTTAACAGACATTTAAACCAGTGTGAGAGTTTACCAGGAAATAAAAATAACGATATTTATTTATTATACGAGTAATAATTCATAACATTACACTGTTCTTAAAACAGGAGAATTCTTCTATAGCCAGGCAGTCACTCAGATTTCTGTGTCTGGCTATAACGGGCACCAGTTTTTCGTTTACAGGTAGCTTAGGTGTTTTCTTCAACAACAAGCAATCATCACCCGTCAACACCGTGACCAAAATTGGTTTGCATACATTCAGTCATATATGAATTGAATTTTTCTGCAACGCTTGGCGTAAAACTGTAGTCTAGACCCACTAGACTCTAAACATATGACCTAACCTATACAGATAACTTGATTCATGTAACACGGGGTTTAATCAAACACTCCATTTTTAATAAGATAACGTTCCAGTTTACTTGAATAACTTAGAGAATAATTCTATACTTTTATAAGTGGCTTCTAATATTTATAATTTACTCTATTTTGGCATTGAAGCCGTTGTCTTTTTCTTGTGAGAATCTTCTTTATTTATCATGTCTTGAACTTCGTAAATAACCATTAGCAATTATTTTACTTAGCAATCACTTAAAAGAGGACGAAATTTCGCGATCAAAGCCATATCACACGTCAGCGTCTGGATAATTCATCTAAAGTTAATTTTTACGATCTCTTCTTTCCGAGGAATTCTACTATCTATTAAACGAAAAAGATGGTAGTGTTGTGGCTGGGCAGCAAAGCTTTAGTCCTTTGAGACTCAGGAATAGAGAGGCTTGATACCTTCTCTCCTAAATAACAGCGTATCCTTCGAAGCGCTATAGTCACTGTCCTTCCTCAGCGACCCCGCCTACGCCATCCGTTTGTTTTCCTTTCCAACCGTACCCCTGGAAGCCTCTTGCCTCGTGGCGCCTCTAATGAGAAGTTTCCGAGTCTGAAAGCACGTTACTCACAGAAAGGCGGACGTGCTTCGTCCTCTTATTTGTTCAGGTACCTTTTGAAAATGGGTTCTTAATGCTTTGGCGATTATGACAGCTCCCTTCGGTCCTCTCTCTTTCTCTCCAACCTTTATATATATGTACATAAAAGGTTCTGCTCCTTTTGTTTCGCCAGCTCCTTCCGTTTCTCTCCAACTATTAATATGACTTGTTTGTTTATGCGCTGAAATGGTAATGATAGCTTCGGGGATGAAATGAGTCACTTGAGAATTATACTCGCTTTACAATATGGCAGTGTTTTAATGAAATTAAGAGAAAAATTACAGGGTAAACCAATTTTTTCGCAAAAAGTTTTACTAGTTTCAGAAATACTATTTTTAAAGTACACTACGCAATCAACCATCGTAATTTTTGAATACTATAGATATCTTATTATAATTTGATAGAGGAGCAGTTGAAATCTTAATCAGGAATGTGCATTTCTTCAACTCTGACTTATATTATAAAAAGGAATAAATTAAAAATCGAAACACCCCTCTACCAGATGTCAATTTATGTACTTTTCATATCCAGCACAAAGGGTGAAGTGATGAAGACTGAATTCCACATGACCCCCGTTTATGGTCCTTTCAGTGTCATGCTATCTATGTGTAACTCATATTATGAGTTTCAATTGATGGCATGACACCGAACTCAAAAACGAATAAAACTAATGAAGACTTCCAAAAACTAACAAAAATAATAATGCAAACATATCAGAGTTTTCCTTAAAAGTATGCTTCAGACTTTTACAATTCCATGGATGATATTCTCATAGCATCCTTCTATTAAAATTCCCTTCTTCAGAGGAAGGAAGCGGCCTTTTTCGTCACGACTCCTTATCGTTACGTCTCCAACCTCCTCCTTCGTCCGTCCTACCTGTTTTTTCCTGAGAATATTTTACCTATCTTGTCTGCTTCAGTCCCACTTCTGTTAAGCGAGACATATTAATAAGACCTTTCAGAGGGGCTAATGACGCACGGGAAACGAAAAGGAAGATTTTGTCGATGGGAGCATTGAGGAGCGCGAGTTAGGAATGTCGTGGGAGACCGAGAAAACAAAGGGGATGGGAGTTCTGCTGGACACCGGGCTCAAAGGCAGTCAATGATCGTCAAATCTTGAAGGCTTGAAATCACAATACGATGGACTATTTGCGCGTACGCAATGGTTGGTGCTCGAGAGGATCGTAAAATCTTGGAGTTTTTCTTCGTAGTGACTAGAATGAGATCAGGTATAATGACTGATGGACTATATTCCTGGAAGCTAACGGGGAAGGGGTTTTCCTGAGCATACCTATAACTGATATTTTTCTAGTATGAAAATTTTCCTGTGAATCAGGTGAATTCATCTATTTATATGAACATCACAGGAATAGTTATTATACTTTAGTGCTATTATAAAAATGATCATTTATAGAACAGATTATGCAATCTTTTTGAAATGAATTGCTATTTGGGTTTGGGAATGCTCACGACAGGATGCTATTTTGTTGGATATCCAATATTCTATCATTACGCTTGTTACAATTTTAATTTACAAGCGATTTCCTGAACAGGAGTGTAAAAGACTTGCTGTAAATATAGAAATACAGGACAGTTAAAGAACTGGCATAAAGTAATATGTTAATTTATCAAAGCTTATTTATCGCGGTAAAGTAAACTTAAATTGAGATGTATGATTACGTGCATATGGCTAAAACCTAATGGAATCCAATAAATTTTTCGAACGTTAATTATCCTTTAGAGAATTCTGGAGCTTTCGTAAGGAGAATCAGCCTCTTTAAAAAATCCCTTAAGAATTAATTGCGAGCATTAACAGGACTTGTGAGAAAATACAGAAGTGATCCTGGAAAGAAGTCTACGGAAAAGATGAGCAAGGGAGGAGAAAGGATCATCTTAAAGGTTTCGCAAGGCGATAAAGACGCAAAGAAGAATGGAAATATACATCATCTGTAAAGAAGGTATTTGGTGAGCTGAGAAGAACAAGGAGATAGGAGGTGGAAGAAACGATGGCAAATTATATATAGAGGTACGAAACGTGGCGGATATTGTGGTGATGGGGAGACAGAGACGGGTGCGAAGTGAAGTAGTTTGATAGAATGGGAGAGGGAGAAAAGAAGGGACAATGAAGATGATGACGGGAGTGGGTCGAAAATCGTGAGGGAGATTGGTAGATGAAATTGTGAGGGTTTTGCGGTGGGATGAGTAGAGGTGGATCCCAGACATGGGGTGGGAAGGGCGGGTGGTGCTCTTCTGGCCTCTTTGTTAGGTGCTTGGAAGCACACTGTGGACGGAGGGGATGAATAAGGTGGAGGAGGGTTGGGATAAGGGGAGGCGAAGACCGAAGAGTAGGAAAAAAGAGGTAGCTCTCCACCTTACGAGTTGATAATGAGACGTAAGTGAGGTAGCCCATCCTCGAGTCATAACAAAACACTATCTTTTCGCACGTCGCGTAGCCCCCTCCCTCCGTCTCCTTCCCTGATGCCTTCGTCGGGATTGGTCGGCATTGGCAGTTGTACTGGCGGCGGACGGGCGCGCGTGTTGCCCGAATGAGGGGACGGACGAGGGCTCTAAGAGAAGGACAATGGCCGTGGCCGTGACTCTGCAGCTACGCCTCCTTCAAACATATCGCAAACACGGCCTCAGTCTCTTTTCCCCATGCTCACTCTCTCTCATCCTCGTCTCCCTCTCTCACTATCGGTGGAGACTTCAACGCCAGACGTTTAGAAGGCCAAGCGATTATGGGAGGTGCCAGACGTCTGTCCTCCCCGAAGGAGGATCGGAAGGAGAATGATTTCCTAATTGGACCACGTTTCTCTAATGAACCGAGTTTAGGCATCCTTAGTCTCGATTGAAGTAGACAATCTTTTACAATTTACTATTTAACGTTTATTCATCTTTGAAATTATTGTCTCATTTATGTAGCATGATAATTCAAATTGCAATTCCCTTTTTCAGAAAAAAGAGGGGGATCTTGCATTGGAAGTGCGTGATGCCTGCGAATATAAAATTTAATGGTAGCTAGATATTTTCATTGTTATGTCATTATTTGTGGCGATTTTATTGACTATTCATAGAGATTAATCCTGAAGGTCTTACGGATCCTGAGTTATTCATTCATCGAATCAACCAAATACTTAGACTATTGAACAGATATTTTAAATTTATTGATTTTAAACTTGATTTTTTCATTTAATTTTTTATTTGATTAATTCTGCATTTGTTTTTTGTCGATTAATTTTCAAATGCACAATTAAATTCAATTTTAAACGAAAAGTTTGGGTATGGTTAATTGAAAATCAGCCAAACTTTGGTGATGGTAAATATAGATCAAGAAGTCCATACCTAGGAAGAGACTCAAACCCGGTCTTGGGATTAGGGGGTACGAGTTCATGTATTATGTATACTCTCATTTGCTTACAATCTGACTTATCCGGCCGTCATAGTCTATTATTTAATGAATCGCTTCGGTATAGCTTTTGCTTGCAGAAAAATGTTGAAAACAAATTAGTGTTTTCACGTTCATTATTCTTCGGAGTGAATTGGTGCATAGTGGATTGGTCATTCTATTCATTTGCGGCTGCTTGAATTTACATCTCGTATCTTTTGTGTAAGGTCTTCATTAGGCATGCCGCGTTGAAATAGAAAAAGAAATAATGCACGTTTCCGTTGGGCAATTTGAAACGTAACATGCAAATGCGTACGAAGCTCCATAATTGGCGCGACTCGAGTTAGAGCGAAACATATTAGCGGTGGATTTTCATTCGCGCTCGCAACTCAATCGCTAAAGCTCTTAGCCAATGAAAGGGAGTTTTTCATTCCATGGAGAACTCATTTCGGCATTGGTCGAATTGCTGTCACAGCATTGCGGTCATTACGTGACACGGTGGAACGTATAATTGTGAGCGTGACCCAGCAGCAGGTTGCAGCGATAAGGAATACAATGGGCAGGTGCTGAGGGAGGTTCTGCGAAGAAACGGTGCAAAGAAACTAAGCTGCTGTTGCTGTCTCCTCTTTCGCTTGCTAATTCCCTTCCTCCGCCTCACTCTCTCATCTGCATCGATAAGAATCGAATTCCACCAAGCCACTCGGTCAAGTATGAGTCAGTCCTGCTCATTATAATCTCATCTACTATGGATTGGAACACTAGGTTGGATTGATGTCAATACATGACCAGGTAGTTTAGAGCTGGTTTTAATGAGCATTTGTGCTTTCGCAGATACTTATTGGTACAAAATTGATTGAGGGAGGATTAAGTGAAATGAAGTCGAAAATTCTATTCGCAATCGACAACATACTCAGTCACTCTAAAGGGAGAAAATACAAATAGAGCACTACGGATTCGTGGGACGTTTCATGAGTGAATTTAGTTCAATTAATTTAGATGATGAATTTAGAGAAGGGAGAGGTAACTGAATGTGGGATAATTGAATGAAACAGTATGGATTCCTATTCAGGAAAAATATGTTGGAATTTTCAGAAAAGGATAAAAATGCAACTAGCGATTTTGAACTTTGGAGAAGTCTTATATTTAGGGAGATGGGAAATGTGATGTAGTTTGCTCGTAACTTGAAAAATCCTGACAGAAAGTTACAATTTAAAGATTTTCATTGCTAGTCATGCAGAATATATCCTAATCACTCAAAAAAGATTGCGTTACCCAGGACTCACCAAAGAAGGTGGCCGCACACATGAGCCCTCGCGGCCTTGCTCACCCATTCGCCACTCCACCAATTTGGAGGCCCATTAGCTATGTCAAAAAGCTATCGTGTACAAGCTAGTTGGACCAATTTTAGATAGATTTGTAAAAATTTTAAATTTGGTTAAATTGACTACAACATAATTTTAGATTTCACTTTTTCTTTTTTACCTCTTGACAGCAAGTGATTGTGGCTTAGGCTAGGCACACGCATTTCTCAACTCCTTGTGTGTGACGATATGATACATTCCGGATAATCCCATTTTTTGATGAAGATTTGGAATTCTTAATTTGTTTGAGGATAAATTAGGGCTGTGACATAACCTGATGTACATTTAATAATTGCTACATAGTTATTTATATTAAACTGCAGAACTGGCACTTTAAATTATTTCATTTCTGTCAATTCCTTGCTGTTTTCCACAGTTTTTCTTGATACGAGGGTTGCTATTCATATGTTCAGCATAGTAATGAAAAGATAGTAATTCATTGTTGAAAATGGCTTTATTGTTTTCGAACTATTCTCCATGATAATCCATACACTTCTGCATGCGCTCGAACCAATTTTTGTAACACTTTTCCACTCCGATTGAGGTACCTCCATGTTTTGGATCTTCCTCAATCGGTAGGTAGGTACCTCAATAGGTTTTGAATGCATCAACGGCTTCTTCAGGCGCCGAAAAATGTTTGGCAGCGCAATTTTTTCTTGATAAACGGGAACAAAAGGAAGCCATTTGGTGCTAAATCAGGGCTGTATGGAGGATGACCCATCAATTCGACGTTTTGACCGGTCAAATAGCTAGTTGTTTCAGCCGATCTGTGAGAGCATGCATTGTCATGATGAAGAATGATCCTTCGTTGCCGCTTCTTTTTCTGTATTTCACCAAGTACTTCTTGCAAAAAAAATGCTCGTTTACCATTCAGAATTCACGGTTCTACGTTGCACTAACGGTACGGTTGACACATGTCCAATTATTCCGGAGAAACAGGCGATCATTGTGCTTTGATGCACGACTCACTTTTGTCGGATTTGGCTAGTCTTGGAATACCCATACAGTGGATTAGTGTTTTGCTTCGAGCTCATACACATAGATTCAAGATTCGTCACTTGTGTAGATGTTATATACAGCTTTTGATGCACTGCGATTTTATTTGTTGAGCATTTCTTTGCACCAATTGACATGAGCATCCTTTTGAGCTTTTGCACCATTATGCGGGATCCAACGCGAACAAATTTTTTTCACAGCTAAATATTCATGCAATATCATATTGATATTCATCATGTCATAAGACATATCGTTAGATTGAGGCATCCTTGGTGAATCCTCAACCTAACTATAAGTTACATGACGATCTTCCTTTACTAGTTCTTGCACAGCAGCAATGTTTTCTGGCACTACATGATGAAGTCTGATTTTGGACGACCTTCACGATTTTCTTCGCTGAGCGAACGGCGACCATGATGGAATTTGTCATATCTGCGTTTCACAGAGGAAAAGAATGGGCCTTCATCGCCAAAAGTGGAAGTAAGTTGATCGATGCCCTCTTGTCTTGATAATCCACGTCGAAAACGATAACAAATCATCACACGAAAGTGTCCACGAGTTAACTCCATCACAAGTTATGATGGAACGACAAAATGTTCTGAAGAGAGTTAGTGTTAAAAGGTTCAAACTTTCAGATGGAAACGTCAGATGGCAACTGCAGCACTTAGTTTTGTAAAAGCTCAAAAGGTAAATAGCAACCCACGTATACGCCGTTTTTTACCCAGTTCAAGCCTTTTATTATGCCTCTCTTCTGCACTCCTCCTCACTTTTATATTTCTTCGGTTACCCAGCACCAAATGTATGGCCTCTTAGTCTATTATGGCTATGGTTATTGTGGTTAGTCTATTATTGCTTGTAGAGTGCTTTCTGAATGGGCGAAGAATGTGTATCGTATGTTTGCATGGCCTTGTCCGTGGCCACATTTAGAATATTCGGTAGCTACCTTATAATGGGAATTTCTTTTTACAGGTAGTGGACACTATCTTGAAAGAATCTGCTGTTATCGTTAGCCAAATCGGCACAAGAATTATCACAAAAGTAGTTAGTGTTAATGAGTTATTCACATACATTAGGATTTAAAACGTTTTCTCTCAGAATCCAGCTGGATTCAACTGTCGCAAATGGGTTGAAATTTCAGCATTCAAATTGTCTAAATAAAAACATTTTAAGTATATTCCTAGAAAACCATGCAATGCATTTTTTGAATGTATCTCTGATTTCTACTCTGTGTTTAACTACTAGAGGTAAATCCTTAGGTTTTTCAATGCTGCTGTAGCATGCAGTTTAACTTTTTTGACAACCTTGGAGTTCCATTCACATTCGACCCTAGAACGAATAAGGACCCGTCGTAGGTCCATCATAATGTTGAAATAGATGCCGCTCTGGGAGTTCATTGGCGCGAAGCAAACAAATACTTAATTGTAGGAGAATATTATTATTAGGTAATATACCGGTTAAGGTAGGTTTTTGGATGGACACAACTATCAAATAAACATTGGAAGGGTTTCCTAATTTTTTCGTGTTTATGTCCTCCCTTCCCGGCATTTCATACTCTGAATTTAACCTCTGGATGAAATTTAACAGGAAGCTGCACCGCCAGCCTGTCATTTTATCTTTTGATCTTGTATCGGTCAGTGACTGATGAAGAGTTCCCAGGTGAGACACCTTAAAAACAGAAGTTGCCAAAGCCACGGTGGCACGACCTGATAACACGTACCATGCAGCTGCGACAGCTGTGTTTGAAAGTCCCAGACTCTGCAGTGAACTAGTTCTAGGCACGGTCTAGCGTTCCACCGTGTCTGAGCCATCTAAGATTTATCTTGCCTTCAATGTAAAGCTGAGCCTAATTTAATTAGCTAATGTCGTATGCATCGCTGGAATCTCTTACTTCAGGCTTACTACTTCCCGCGATACTTGCACTGCTTTTTTCGCTCTACAGTTTTCTTTTCTCTACATCTTAGCGTATTGAATGAATCTAAACCGCCAATACAAAAGCATACCTATGACGCTTTTACCTCTTATGAAAATATCCTCTTTTTGTGGGGATAATTGATTGGAAAATCGTACTTATAAGAAGTTTATCCTTGCATTCACATGTCCTTATACCAGAAAGTATATTTCCATCAAAAAACGTTTTCAGTTTTTCCTGGTATGATGGAACGAGTTTCTTCTGATTATATAGTATCCTCTAAAGAAGTTTAATTGAATTCGCGATAATCTTTTATCATACTCACACCCTGTTTTTTTGAAATCGAAGTGGAATAGAAACATTAAGACATTAATCGATTGATTTTCTGCCTATATAAAACTATATACAGGCATAGTAGCAATGTAGCATATTTTTTTCCTTCCCAAGGCTCGCAGTTTATGGACTAGATATTTTAAGCTCTTCATCACTTCAGCTTCAGAGGTTAAAAATTTGCTTTCAAAATCTTTAGGATCATCAGAAACTAACACATGGCTTCCCTCAAAACAGACTTTTTTTAACTTCAATTTTTTTAAAAAAGATGTCCAAAAGGTTGATCATGTAAAACACACACGCTTCCACGGTGCAGTTAAAATCTCAAAACTATCCCCAAAAATCACAAACCGAAGGAGCGGCTATGCCGGTAATAAATTAGCAACTTAGGATAAAAATTATTTCTTCCGGCGTCATTCGAGAGCATTCTCGGTCACACCTCAGTATTGTCGGGACGAGGATTTTCTCTTCGTGGTCGTAGCGATAAAAAAACGTAGCTTCAACATGTAGCGAAATGATGTGGCAGCAATTAATCCATAACTACAGATAAACTTTCATATCCAAAAGAGTACATTTTGGGTAGATTTTATAATTAGCCATTTTTATCTTTGCTGAAAAACTAAAATATTTCAATTCACTTGAAGATTAGTTTTTAAATAGTGCGATGGTGCTCTCAGAAGTGCCCGACCCAACAAAGAAAATAGAAAAATTTGGGAAAAAAATGCATATTTTTTTCAACATAATCTCCTTTCAGCTCTATACTCTGTTTACAGCGATGTTCAAAAAGTTTCATACCCTTTTTATAATAAGAACTGTCATGCTCCTCAAAATACATATTAGCTGCCGGCATCACTTCTTCACGGTTGGAAAATCTTTGACCAACTAGTTCTTTTTTCAAGTTTGCGAACAGATAATAATCCGATGGGGCTGAATCTGGCGAATAGGGTGCATGAGGTAGCAATTCAAACTTTAATTAATGAATTTGGCCATAGCAACAACGGATTTGTGAGCTGGTGCATTGTCTTGATGAAACAACACTTTCTTTGTAGCCAAATACGGCCGCTTTTGCTTGACTTCTTCGGTCAAACGTTGCAATAAGTTCGCATAATACTCATCGTTGATAGTTTTCCTATTTTAAGATAGTCAATGAAAATTATCTCATGCGCATCCCAAAAAAATGGCACCATGACCTTGCCTGCAGATGAAACGGTCTTCGCTTTCTTTGGAGCCGATTCTCCCTTTTGAATCCATTGTTTTGATTGTTCTTTAGTCTCTGGTGTGAAATAATGGACCCATGTTTCATTCATGGTTATGAAGTGGTGCAAAAATTCTGCTTTGTTGGTTTGAAACTTCACTAAACACTCAAATGAAACATCTTCACGACACTGGTTTTGCTCGAGTGTGAGCAAACGCGGCACCCGTCTTGCTCAAAGCTTTCTCATGTCCAAACTTTTAGAACACTTTGGTGCACTTTTTGAAATGCCTACTATGTCTGCTAGCTCGAGCACTTTCAGTCGATGATCACCCAGTATCACTTTGTGGATTTTCTTCACCGTTTCTGGAGTCATCACCTCATTTGGTCGACCAATGCGATGGTCGTCTTGACAACTCGTACGGCCTCGTTCAAACTCTGCTACCCAATATTTTAATATTGTAAACGAAGTAGCAGGCTCACCCAGAGTAGAATCCAGTTCAGCTTTAGTATTGGTTGGGCCGAGGCCATTCAAATAAAAGTATTGTATCATATAGCGATGACCAATTCATCAATTTTCTAAATCTACTTCTTTGAAATACTTTGGAAACATTCCTTAACATTATAAATGTTTTTGAGTCTTATCAATGTTTGTGTATGTGAACAAACTCAGGTACATTACAAACAAGGACTCAGACCAGAGACAAGTGAGGTACTGAACTCTCAGTGGGAAAAACGCTTCAATGTGGAAAGAGTGTGTCTGCTTCGAACGGTCACGCAAGATTTCTGTTCCAATAAAAATAAACTACTTAGAAGTTTCACGCTCCATATCGCTTCATTAGGTTTTAATATCGCTTTGTTACCATAAATTCTGAATCATGTCAACTTTGAAGGTGAAAATGAAATATAAGCGCACCTCGGCATGAGATTTATTTGCCAATTTATTTCCGCGGTGTCGATCACTTGATGGCGTCATCTCCGTCGTTTAACCCCAGCGAAAACAGCTCAAAGAAGATCTGAAGCGTGAGGAAGAAATGAATACTCAATACCCTACCCTCCCGCTCCCCTTCTCCTCGCTACCCCATTTGGAATAACGCGTTCTCTGATCTAAACCACTCCCCTGCACCCTGCATCCCTCACACCCATTCTCCCTTTTCCCCCGGGCCTGCTCGTACTTCCATCAACGCGTTACCGAATCGCCCCCATCCCCAAGCTACCCCGTTTTCCCCTTTTAGTTTATTGGACAATCTCCACTTCTCCATTCCCCTCCTTTGACACGCCGATTTCCACACACAGTCACATACACAATCGCGCGGAGATTTTCTCCATCCTTTGGCCACCCTTCCTCCGACTGCAGTCATTGAAAAGGAGTGAAAATAGAATTTGGGGAGGTGATGAGTCGGAGAGGGAGGGGATGTTACACTGGCAGGGGAAAAATGCATGTTTTAGCGGAGTTGGGAGCGGGGTGGAAGAAGACGGGGTCGCTCGCTAGGCACAAACGTGAGGGGAGAGGTAGGTATTAGTAATGGAAGAGAACGGGGGCGACGGGTGAGCGTTACTATAGCTGTAATTGATGGTTTCCCTGAACCTCCGCCCCCACCCGTCGACTTCTCTTCCTCTGCACCCCAACTGTCTCGAGTGAGAATGCTCTTGACAGGGTCAGCTTTGGTTATTTCAGTAGTGCTTTCCATTCTACATTACCATTACAGGCATACTTGAACTCTACCGCAGATGAAAATGGTAGTGGTTGATAGAACTCTGCGAATAAAATTACAAAATAAATGAGAAAAATTGGATACGTATTAAAATACAAATTGCTGAAAAGAGGTCTGATGGAGGCCACTGCCAAAATAGTGTCAAAGAAAGTTGAAATGTAGATCCCTTGGTTTCAATGACATTTTCCTACCTAGCTTTTAATGAATCATTTCGTGTTCCCAAAATTAATGTCTCCTTTGTCCCTCTCGTCGGTTGCCAAGTATGAAGTGGAATTTCCATAAACATCTACCATTTATTAAATATCGCAACCTGTAAAAGAAAAACATATTATCTGTTTTAAAATATGTATTATGAGCTCATGGTACATATTATTTCGTCTAAATTACAACCATACGGACAGATATATTTATACGTAACGAGGGATGAAAAACGGCATTAATATATTATTTTATGTCAGTATGCCTTATTCCCTTTCTTTGACCCTTCTTATCAGTTTTACTCGGTGTGACACTCTTAAAATCAGCAGACTACATTGCGGGATAAGGTTTATTCCATCAGTGCTGGGAATGAACTTACACGAGGTATCAAATAGTAATAAGGTCCCTTTGGATTTGCTTTATAATTTAGCTACAAGAAAGTGATCAACAATTAATGCCATTCGTAAAATGTCACTCTTTTTTTTTGTATCAGTGTCCTTGATAGCTTAGACGGCCACGAATTGTTTGCCCTTCATAATAGATTGATTTCCAAATTAAAGTGGGAATTCGAAGTGAAATGATCCAATAAGCCGATTTTAATTTTTTGTGTATATTAGCGTATATCTACAAAAGGAGGGGTTTACGAGTCATATAATGTAATGCTAATGTTCCGGTGATTTGAGCATATAGTACTGTATACGTTTAATAATTGATGGCATACATATGAAGATTTGAACTATTTCCAACGTCATGTTCAAAGAAAATATATGAGTTTAGGGTGTTGATATATATAAATTTTGTTTTATCGAGAACTGATCTTGCATTGCATCTTGATTAAGTGAAGTACATGCAACTTGGTTTGACTAGATCTAAACCGAGCTGAGATATGATCTGAGATTTCAGCCAACCGATCAGTGTGATATCTGAAACCGCTTTTGATTCAGACGCTAAGACAACGTGAAAACGTAGAAATAATGGCCATTTGAGACATGGATTAAATTTATTTTAGATCACTTACAAGGTTTAGCGGAAAATGCTATCTCTATTTACTCATGTCTTATTTTTGTAGACATATTATTGTCTGAATGAAACGATTAAAATGTGGAATTTTCTAATCTGCTACTATCTTTTTACTATCAATAACTTTGATAATTTTCCAGAAACATTTTTAATAAAGAGTACAGCGTAGAACGACGATTAAGCCAATGGACTAAATTAATGAACTGTCAATATTTTTGGTTAAATATGCCTCTGCCAAGGCCCATTAATTGACTTAAATCAGCGTGTAAATTATGCGAGGCCAAAACGGTCCTGCTGGATCCAATCTTAAATATTAAATGTAAAGGCCCTTGCACCTAACAAACTAAATTATAAATATAAAAAAATTGGGCTTACTTTTAATAATTCAAGCAATTGTTTTGCATTATTTGAAAACGTTACTACAAGGAAATTAAATGCTGGATGGTATATAACGGGAGTAACTGAGTGAGACTGCATATTAAAGTTAAAATAACACAACGCGTAGGGTTTGCGAATATGAATGGCTGGTGGTCGTCCTGTGAAACAGTATCTTCACCCATGAGCCTGTAAGGCTAACGAAGTTGCATTTTCTCCCTCCGGATGACACGCGCTAGGGAGCCAGCGACAAGTGATGGCGATTATGTTGACGGACGTCTGCTGTGATGTGCATGAGGAGAGCATGACACATGAGGCTGTCAGCATGGTCACAAACACTTTGCATTTTCATTTCCAGGACGTCAGGAGATGGTTGGACTTTATAGGAGGTGGAATTTGGAGTCTGAATGAAGCTGTAATTTGCATTAGATTCAAGGGCATTGGGTGTGAGAGAGAGAGAGATGGGAAAGTGGCGTGTTCAATGATTTAGGGAAAGCCACTGGTCGTCACCAAGCCAACTCGAGATGAAAATCTTTGTGGCACTTTTTGACGTTTTCGTTTCAATTTAATCGTGCTGCATGATTTTCATGATGGGCCAGTAGAGTAGAAAGGATTAGCCATGGTAAGTTCGTGGGGTGACCTGCGTTATAAAACCTGATGCGGAAATGTTTAATGGCACAATTACATGAAGAGGAGGCTTTACCAATTTTATATCATTTACTTAGTTTAAGTTTAATATTAAACATATTGGGTAATCTTGAATACCTAATATGTGGTATCGTTTCGTGCTTTAAATCTTCATGCAATAATACAGGCCACCACTTGTGGCGGAAGTCGAATTCACGCCAGGTTTACACAATGTTTTGAAAAAATATCACAAATGGGATTTTGGTACAACTTCAGACTAGTGTACAAAATATGGGCTAGAATTTAGTATATAAAATTGTACGAACAAGAAATGGGGAACATGAAGCAACTATAATTGTTTGAATGGAACAATTCAATTCGTTTCTAAGATACGTATTATTCTTCCCTTCAAATTTCATGCAGTACACATATTAGACGAGTATACGCTTTGGCCCCATGGTTTTATTCTTCAGATGAGCTGTGAAAAAATGTTTTATAAAAAGGAAAAGTAGAAGTAGGTTTTAGAAACGAGACAGGTATTTTTGACGCATCGAAAAGAGTTTTAATTAATTTTATCCCGAAGAAGAGAGAATTAATAAAATTATGTGCAATTAAATGTAAGACGCCCAGATATAATAGGAGAAATAGATTCCAGCGCTGACAGATATTAATACTCGTTTTTCCATCTCAAAATTCGTGATAGGAACAAAACTAAGATTAAGTATTAAAATGATTTTGATTTATTAACATAGTTGTATTATCCACTCCTTTTGCATATTACTCACAAGCTACACCCTTTTCACACTCTTTAGCCAGTATAAAAATTCAAGACCCTAACGTCACCTCGCACATATTCTCCCGGGATGTTCAGCACCTCATAATTGGATCGCTGTAGATACACGAAGGTCATTGGGTTTTGGATTATTGGCTATCATTTTGCATATGTATTTAAATTATCATTACTTTGTGCATAATATCAACCATGAGTATGACTTTCATTGAGTTTGCAATCCGGAAGGGTGATTAAATTGACAAGGTTAGAGCTTATTTAGTTTGCAGTTAGTAAGCATTCAGCGCCTATAGCTTTCCTTGAATTACAAAGATTTTCTTGGAAAATTTATCACCTAGGAACAATATGAGTTTACGATTTTCCGTGTACGTTAAGAGTCATCATCAGCATTTACTATTTCTTTTCTTATTGTGAAGGTAATGCTTGGAAACTGAATAACTGGAATAAATACGACCCTGTTTTAAATCTAAAATCAGTGCACAAATAACTTTAAAATCACAAAAATTATTTAAAAAATAATGGTGCTTGTTAACTGACAGTTTTGGAAATATACATTGCTATCAATAAAGTAGTCATACAGTGAATGTTATCAGTTACATAAATATCACATTAAGAAAGCGGGAAACAATCTCTGTACCGCAACATACAGTCTAATATTGGGACAGGGATAGAAAATTTCACTATAGTATATTCGGAAAACACTTTATCAAATCTTATATAATTTTGAAAATGCGGTCATTCATAATGATATATTATCTCCAATAGGTAAAGGTCTATAGCTTGATGGGAAGAAACTTTTTTCAAGCACTTTCATAGTGAGATTGCAATCTTGGTCGAATAAGCGGTCTTTTAACAGTAGGTGAGACTTAATTATGATTAATGCATTTTCATCTTACTTGGTAATGACAGCGGTCACACAGGGAGCGTGCTGCTTGCTGCCGTGACTTTTGAGCGTGAGCTGTGAGGTGGTGGTGTAAGCCCACTTGAACACGCGTAATCCGTGGAGTTGGGAAAATGCTGCCGCCGTATCTCTTGGGGATACATTCGCAAAATATTGTTGATTATACTAAAGGTTTCTCAGAGCTTGCGTTTGAAGGTTTCAAACGATGTATTTGGGGTAAAATTGATTTAAGTAGATAAATTGAGACTTAAATTCTTCAGAAGAAATGAAAAAAAGACCCATATACCCGAGGTATATCCATCGAAATGCCTAATCAAAAAGACGTAATACGTCTCCTCCACCTTATTGCCACTGCAGTTTTTAAATATTCGCTGAAAGTTTCTTTAAAGTGGCTCCAGGTACATTGCGAGTGTGCGATATCTCTTCTTGGTGGCGACTTAGGTTCTCATTGTATCTGAAATATATACACCATTTCAAATGGGACGTTTAAGAAATATGGCCGCGCTATGAAATTTGGTTTTCCCGTTAACATTTCTTTCCACACGCAACACCCGCTTGCCACTGTCAACGTTAGTGGTATTCCAATGAGCAGAATCCTCCCTCATGATAAATATTTAAGTTAAACCAGAGAAAAGGGATAAAAAAATGAAACTGCTAAGGTCCATTCTCACCATCATCATGTGTTTTGATTTAAAAAATCTGGATCTTAAATATTGCATGTGGTTTAAATGGGCAAGGATAGCATACAGGCAAGGTTTCTCGACTACATTGCTGTGGTTTTTAATCTTGGGTGTTTCGTACTCGCAAAACATATATTCATTACCAGGATTATTTTAATCCGAAGATTGATTAAATACCATCCTCCTTTTTCCTTATTCCATCGAAACCTTTTAACAACCTCATAGATTTTTTATTTTTATTATCACGACGAAGGCTGGTTTGTAGCAGCTCTCCAGGTTATTTTATTACTTGCCAATTTCTTCACTATGGTTCCTTGCGCTCAAGGGTTTCATCACTTGCTTCTGTTTATTGATATCCAGCTTTCGTCTGTATGGTTGTCCTCCGTTTTGGTTTGCTCAATATGGCCTTTGCTCAACCATTTTGGCAAGAATGTGCTCTCTAAGCTTCCCCTTTTTTTTAGCATGTCTTCAATCGGCTTCTATATTTTTCTGCTCTTAGAAGTACTTGCATCTGCCTACTTTTTCATTCGTTATTCTGTACATATATCCATTTTACTTTCATTACTCTGTGGGCATTTCCATTGCCTGTAATTACCTATTCCATGGTGCTCTTATATTTCCTTTTCTCACATCCCCAGAAATATAAACCTCTGACATAGGATTTAATAAATAACTTCCTCACGTCTAAAACTCGTCCAGTTTTCTTTCATTATTTCTTCCACAATTTATAGAGTCCACTTGGCCATATATTTTCTGTTGTCCATATATTTTGCCTCTTCTGTGATCTTATTGTCTAAATTATAGAACTCATCGTCTTGTTCAAGTTTGTCTTTCCATGAACACTTTGAAAATTTCCTTCTTTAGTTTTATTCCTGTTGACCCTGAGACAGCATTTTTTCATCCCACTGAGATGCATAGTACTCTCTAAAGCTTTTTAATTTTTTGGTAATTCTATTTAAGGTCGAGTTGATTATCAATTCATCCTCAATATTTAAAATAGTCTCTTAAACGGCGACTGATTTTAATTCATCCTCATACAGCTAGCCTAGGTACAGTCAACAAGTCCTACCCCTAAATAAATCCCGCATCGGCCCAATAAACGACGCCCCATTCCGTTTGTATTTCTCCCTCTTCCCATTCGCAAACTCTCTTCCTCCTCCCCGCCGTGCGATCCCTCTGTCCCTGCCCCCCGCATTGGTCATGGGAAAGGAATTTTTACCGAAACCCGCTCTTCACTCTCTACTCAATTTGAGAGCCTCTTCAACGACGCCAATCAAAATGAATCGAGCGCACCCATGCTAGTAGTTCTACGCATGATGCGATTGGAAATGGCCAGATTGGGGGGGTATACCAAAAGAACTGAGGCGGCTCGCTTACTACTCTTTTGATCTCGATTCCGTGCTTGCCAATCTTTCCAGGACTGGAAGACGTCAATGGGTTTTTACGTTGTAAAAGGTATATGTTGTGAATCATTGGATATCGAGCTGGCACAGAATAGAGATTAATTTAGAGGTTTAAAAAGTGCTGTTATTTTTGTACAGGAAGAACGGCTGTGGTGAAGATACTTCACACACTCTCGCCGTTTTTGTAACCAAGAATTGTGCCCGAAGGTTTTTTAAATTTATACATTTGATTTAGAATTTCTTCAATTTTTGCGGAAAATTAATGATCTTGGAGTTAAAAGCTCAACTTTTACATTTTACAGTTATAAACACATAATTTAATATGTTGTAAGATGTAGGTGTAAATATCATATTTTATCAGATAACTAGCTAACACTCTTGCCTTATTGATGTTAAACATAAAATACGGGCTCTGAGTAAGGTATTATTTTTTTATGGCCTAATGGCCGTAAAAAAAACAATACCTTACTTAGAGCCAACTAGTCAGTCATAGAGGAGCATGTAATTAGTTACTGAGGAAACCAATCGAATCAAAAGTTCTTGTTAGTTTAAACTTGAAAAAACGAATTTTTAGTACAGTTGTACCCATTCTACATGTCCTAATAAAATTGGTAAATTCTAGGTAAAACTTTCTCTCCAGAGACATTGAGATAAGAATCTCTAGATTCTAACAGCTAAAGACCTTAAACGACTTTTCTCTATGTGTAGAAATACTTAATGAACATGTCATATCTTAATTTAGCTAATTTTAGGGTACTTCAATGTAACTTTGATGATTGTACTTAATTAAAATTTTACGTTGAGGTAAATGTGAGGTACTTCGTTTGGGTAGTTAACATATTTTAGAAACAAGCGGGGTTGAGTGATAAAGTTTGCTGTAATTCAACATATTTGTTCAACTCACCTTAGTTTGCATTATTACTCCTGTATGTGTAGACCTTATTTGGGAAGCATTGACGTATTTTTAGATATGCGGACATCTACGGGCCATATTCAGTGTGACATTTATTTCGAGTAGCGTTTCGGCGGCTGACGTATTATTTTAATGGTAATTATTACCCTCATAATCACACCTAAAATACATGGTGTCCATTGCCTAAATATCAGTTGTTAATTATGAGTAAATAAAATACTTCAAACAGCAGTTGTAAAATATAAATAAATTAAGAAGTTTCTTATGCTGGTAGTCATAATGATATTAGTGTGTGTAAATGGCCGCCATTTATGTCTACGGGAGTCGTTTTTAGTACGTACCATGCCTATAATATATTTAAACAGTTAACTTGGTGACTATCAGTCATAACGGCTCTACAACTACGCCGCCATTCAGTAATAGTCATGCCTACAGACCTTGCAGATCTTTTGTGGAAGGAGAAATCGTGTAATCAATTCATCGATTTATTTCTATTTTCCGCCTCGGTTTTAAAGATAAAAGACCGCGGGAGAGAGTGGAAACCATTGTAGAGCATAAATAACTTAAGTTGGGAACAGGGCGGTGGGGTGTGGGCGAGAGAAGAGATGATGGCGATAGGTCACCGCAGACATTTTTTTAAGAATGGGAGCCAGGAGGGATACAGAATGGGAGCCGGGATTAGCGAACATGTGGTCGCGAAGATAAAAATGAATACCTGCTCCCTTCTCAATCGGTCTCACCACGTCTAGCAGACTGATATGAACGGTGGTAGCGCCAAGTCTCTGTGGGGGACTGTGAGGCGGCCAGCAGGACTGTGAGATATATCGACCGTTATGCGCGATATTAATTCAAAACCACACTGCTAAGTCCAAGCTCTACACAGTGTAAAGCATAAATCATAAATTGGGGGATTCCCGTGGATTCTACAATATTCTATTTTCGATATCGTTACTAAGTAATAAAACATCGAAGGAAGAGAGGCTACAGAGGCGATATGGTGGTGGAGATGACGACTGAAAATTTTGTCAAAGTAATCGTGAATTATCCCGAAATCTCACATTCTAAATGTGAATACGATAATGGGGTGTGAAATGCGATTTCATTCGGGGAGGTACATCATCAAATCGATCACTTTTCCGATATTCACTTCACATCGCCCTTCAAATCCAGATTCGAGTATCTCACGGACACGGGGTCTGAGAGGGCCGCCGGGTTGAGGGGTGTCTCACTGTCCGAAGAATGGGGACGTCGTCGGCGGCTCCTCCGGGCTTGAGAATGGACGAGGGGCTGAGGTCTTTGCCAGGGATTTTTCGGGATCCTGGGTGTGGGGACGGTGCAAGGAGGGGAGGGGGTTGAGGATTGTAATGGGGAGGATTGGAACGGGTTGACGGCTATATAGCTGGGTGTTCCCTTATTGGAAGGAAGGCTGGGGGTAAGAGGGGGGGGGGGGCGTGGTGATGGGACATTTGTGCCTTTGAGCGGTCGAAATTCGGAGTGACACTTTTGAGGGACGGAGGGGAGATTTTCGATGGAGGATAGAGCGGTCGGAGACGAAGAGAAGGGAAAAAAGGAGGCGGAGGGTGGCGGCGGTGGTTGGTGGGGTGCGGTGTGTCCCTTCTGGCCCTTAGGGACGTTCATGTAGGGGAGAGGGAGTGTCAGGCCAAAATGGGCAACTTTTGAGAAGTGCACAGAGTCGGGTGGGAGTGCGTTTTAACGAAAAAAATAATTTGCCCGTGCGGTGGATTGTTTGGTCGTTGGAGGGTCCACTAAGACACCGTGTTTATTCAGAGCAGAGTTCATCAATCCGGCCCACGGTTTGAGATTACCCCTCTGAGTCTTGTAATTAATTTGAGCAATTACATAACTACTTGCTACCGAATTCTGAACGAGGTGTTCAATCTTAAGATACCCTCTAATGTAATTTCCCTTGTGCTTATTTTTCATATCAATGATCTTAGTGAGATGAAACATTCTGTCAAGCATGCAGAGTATTGCAAACGTTATTGAAGAACTTCACACGCTCCATATTCCACTTTTTTTCAAATTTTCGTTTAATCAAAAAAAGTTTATCCGGAGGAGACCGACCAGTAAAATTTGCGATCGGGCGATTTGCTTTGGGTCTGAGCTTTCGTCCGGGGCGTTACACACCAGGATGGTCGACAAAGTCCTAATTGTCTCTCCTACAAATGTTTCTGTGAGATGTGTGCAAAATAGAAAATACTTACATTGGTGAAAAAATGAATTTTGGGATTGAAATAAATTTGATTTATTCTCTTTTATGAATATGGACAAATCCATTTTAATTACTACCCCTGTGATTCTATGAACGTACACAAAGCTAAAGTTGACTTAGAAATATTGATTCACGTTGGGGATGTATTTCAAGGGCTCACGATATCGATAGCAACTGTGCTAAACCTGTAGTGGAGTGGCAATTCCAGTATGGGAGAAAATAATATTCTCCGAAATTCATTAAATTTCAATTGACTGAACTCAAAATTAGATAAACACTCGTTAGGCTGCACTCATTTACATCGTTTCCTCGACATTTACATCTGAACAATTCCATTGAACCGTGGGCTGTTGCCCACGTATTTGCAGCTCTTGAATGCACATTTGTAATCTCTGTTAAGTTGCCTGTTAACATCAATTTTTCTCACCATTTCTTTAAGTTTCCTGCTTCCACAGGGGTCGAAAAAAACACTGAATTGCTCTCGGCCAAATGTTCACCGTTGGTTCAAGTCCCGGTTGCACCGTGCAAATAGTATTCAAATTTAGATAGCTATCCCTTGTTTCTCATGCATGCAGCGTGCTTGTTCGATTTTCCCCGAGTGGCGGAGGGGAAGAGAAGTTGGAAGCTTGCGTAAACCGCTCACGAGTGATCGTGAATATACGTACGGACCATGTAGTAACTGCGCACGGAATTCATGTGTGAAAAGAAGTGAGGACCAGTGTGTGCGTTGAGGAGAGGGAGAAGGTGAAGGGAGACAAAGTGTCACCCGCGGAGTTGTCAAATTCTATGGGATAGGGAGGGGGCGCGAGCAGGGGTCGGGGGAATTGGGAGGGTTGGAGGTGTGGATGTGGGTGAGTTAAGGTTTTTAGGGGTGGTCGATGGCGTGTGCAGATTAATGCTGGGGGAGGAGTGAAGCAGGACATTGACGACTTTAGCTGGAGGAGGGGAGAAGGGGTGAGGTATCCCGCCCGATCGTGTCAGGGGGAGGAGGACGGGGGTGGAGTTAGTCGTAAAAGTGGGGAGAGGATGAGATTTGAGAGTGAGAGAAGGGATTGGGAGGGAAAGAGGGATGTGTTGGAGGGTGGGCATGCAGCTCGTGGGCTGGGTTGGACAGGCGTTGATGGCCGGAGAGGGTGGTATTGAAGTTTCCAGGGCGATGGATCTGCACGTCCACCCGGCTCGTTACCACTTCTCAAAATGGCGGACGGTTTCCATTTGAATAATAAACGAGAAGGGGAGGGCGAGGAGGGAAAGGGGAACGGAGGGGAGAGAAGGAGGCGGGGAGGGAAGTGAGGAGAGCGGGCTTAAGCGGATGAAGAGTTACTGGGGGGAGGGGGAGGAAAGAGAATATGAATGGGAGGCAAATTGGTAGTAGGAAGATGTGGGAAGTTCTGGGTGGCATACGTATTTGAGAGGTAGGAGGAGGAAGATAGAAGAAAATATGTAGGTGCGGTATTTACGCCTCCTGCCAAGTAGTCCGTGGGACTGAATGTCTCAAATGTGAGGAGATCTGTGGATGAATGCATCGAGAGAAGGTGAAAATATGACGGATATACAATGAGCGAGTTTATAAAACGATAATCCTTTAAGCAGTAGACCGAATTAGAATGTAGTACTTACATACTCTCCCAATAGCTAAAATGTTGAGATATCGACATGCTCAATACAAGTTTTTAGCCTTCATATGACCTGATCTTAGTGCTATAATAGTGCTATATTTAATGGATGATAATAGTATCGTCGATCTTATCGTAAAAACCACGTTTTTTTTGTTGCCTCTCTAATTTGCATAAGTGTTGTGGAATATCCTGACTCACTCTCATTTAACTGGTGTAAAATGTCTTCCCTCAGAAGCTGAAAAAGATAGCGGGCTTCGAATCAGTATAACTAACGTGAATTATGACTTAACGAGTCGATTATGTCGTTTCCCAGATTTTAGGTGCTATAGATGGATGCAAAGTAGTTCAGCGTGACTGAGTTAAATTAATATTTACATTTTCTACTAAATCACTGACGTTAACTGTAAATATTTCGGGTAACGTTCATATGATGCATATTGCTCTTGCACCTAATATACGAGTAGGTGTTTCAGACTTGGGGCGCTTGAGCTGTCGAAAAATGGACGGAGAATTATTCCGAAAGGGTGTTAATATTTATGAAAGTGCGTACTTCAATCATTTATATAGTATTGATATTATTATATTGGTGAAGTTTTCAAACTGAGTTTTACTTAGTTTACGCTGGCTGATATAATTTTTAAATATTATTCCTGAGATACTTTAAGATTCAGAGACAGGAAATAAATAGATTTAACACTGTGCTGCCACATTAGACAAGGTGATAAGTTATTCGTGATTTTTGGCTGATTTATTCTTAATCCCAAATTAAATATTTTCTTGAATATACAGAATTAATCATGCCTATCGCCGGAGAGGTGTGTAAGGCAATTGATTTTTTGAAATCCTAGTAAGTAACATACTCTTGCCTTTCGCTGATATTTCCTCTCGCAACCCCTCTTCCTATTAAAACAATGTCGCTGCGTTAAGCTCAAGTATAGACGTGCATTATTCTCTCTTTCTCTTTATATATATATATATATGCATGTATATATATGTATATATAAAGAGAAAGAGAGTGAATATATACATATATATATTTATATGTATAAATGTTTATATATTCACTCTGTCTCTCATCCTTATTTGGATATAAAATGAAATTTCGAACGCCATATGTACTCTTATACTATTCGGAATTTTTATTTTTTGAAATTTATTCTTACCCTCCGCGAGAGCAACATTTCTTGTGAAATTCATCATTTTAGCGCTTAATAATGCTCTTATTCCTAACTCCATCCGGTTAGCTGCGATGCATGGGAATCATCAACCAGCGGAAAGATTCAAGTTTGAGTTAATCCTTATTAATGGATCTTGAACTTTCATCATTGTGATTTAATTTCGTTGATTATATGGTGCTAAATTGTCTCAAATGTAGGAACACCGAAAAATATTTTTCTAATGAGGTGTAAATTGGAAACAGAGGAGAATGGTTTATTCGATATAAACATGAAAATTAACGCCCTGCGTGGTTGTCGAATGCTGCTACACAGCTGACGCCAGGGCTGCAACTACGGATAATGGATATAAAAACGAATTACAAAAATGCAATCCATTTAATGAATATGTTGCAGGTCGTTCAAGTCTTTTGACTTTGTGAATGCTTATAATCATGTAGCACGTACATGGACATCAATTGATGCGTGAAAGATTTATTACCGTAACTTCTTGCTGTAAGACCAAACAAAATAATGAACTAGGCACCCAATACTTGCTATTCAGTATATTTCCTGCCAGAAAAAAATATACGTAATGACGTTTGTTATTCTACTGTTTTATAATACTGATTTGACTTTTTAAATTTTCAATAACATTATACGAAGTTGGGTTAAGATTCACAATTCAAACAACACCATTCATCATGTTATATATATATATATATATATATATATATATATAGTTATTCACATGGAAATAGACATAAGGAAAAGGGATAGGAACTCATATTATATAAAAGACGAACACAGGAAAGGTGGGGAAGACGGAATCGAGCAAATCACTAGTGCAAAAATATTACCTTGACCGGAACTTGAGCCATGGATATTATATATATATATATATATATATATATATATATATATATATATATATATATATATATATATATCTATATCTATATATATATATATATATATATATATATATATATATATAATTATTTATATATACATTCAAACACGAAATACCGCCACGCAGCGAATAAATATTCATTCACATTGAAATAGAGATGAGGAAAATGGGAAAGGAACACACATTAAGGACGAACACAGCTCCCTAACGCCATCTTCTGGGCAATGATTTGGAGCACTTTGGCGCTTTATAAGATCGCAGATTTCAGTGTAAGGGTACCTTTTTGTCGATAGCTCAGGTGGTTAAAGCATCCGCCCGGCAAGTGGCCGGTCGAGGAAAAGGTATTTTACACTGAATTGTGATCTGTATCAGGCAAGTGCCGCCAATGCCCCGAGCTGGCGTAGGGCTTGGGGGTGTTCGTCCTTATGTGTGTTCCTTTCCTATTTTCCTTATCTCTATTTCAATGTGAATGAATATGTATATATATATATATATATATATATATATATATATATATATATATATATATATATATATATATATATATATTGTGTGTGTGTGTGTGCGTATGCGTATGCATAATCTAAAGCAACTATTGACTTTGCATCCAAAAATGACCTCTGTAAAGTCCTCTCGAAAGGTAAAGCATCCTATCGCCAAATGAGTTGCATCTGTTAACGTGCAGCAGAACAAGAGTTGAAGAAGAAATCTTCCTGATGTTTTATCAAATGGAAACTCCAATAGAATATCAGCTATTGTGACATGGTATGAACACTAAAGGGAAGAATATGAAACGAGCAAAGTCGACGTGTTGGAATGAGGGGAGGCACTAAAAATCCCACCTTCACGCAGACGGAGGAATCGTCGCCGGAGATAGTGGGGTGGCGTCGCCTGAAATTTATCCGGGGAGGAGCAAGGGGAAAGGAACAAAGGGAAAGGAGGAAGGGGAACCGTGGAGGAAGATGTAGGGAGAGGGAGGGAGAGAAAGAGAGAGGGCGCAAAGTAGTACGCAAAGTTTAATGGGTCGTGCCGTTTTCGGGTTGACGGAAGGGGTGGAGGGAAGCCTTGTATAAGACATCATGAAGAGTTTTATTGAGCGTGGAAAAAGGATGGAGAAGTAGAGAGGGTGGGAGGAAAGTGAAAGGGGTGAGCGTAATGAGTGGAATTTTGAGGTTTCAGACTGTTGACGACGAGGGTGGTGAAAGAGAGAAGGGAGGAGAGAGAAGAGAGAAGAGAGAGAGAGAGGAAGAGAGAAGCGAGGATAAAGAAATGAAAGGTGGTGCTGGAGAAAAGGGCATGATGGTATCGTAAAATGGCACGTCTTTTTGGACGAGGCGGAGCGGAGAAGATGACGGTGAATCAAGTTTGGAGAGGAGGCATGAGATGAAGGAGTTTTGGTTGTGTGCGGTTTCGTCGCCTGAGGTGAAGATAAGGGTTTTAAGAAGGCTATACGGCAGAAGGCGGAGGAGGGTGGAAGAGTTTATGGAGGGGCTGGTGATGAGGGGATTTTCGGGCTGAGAGGGAAGGAGGGTGAGGAGAACGACGGTGGCTTTGCCGAGTGAGGGATAATTACGGAGGCAGATGTTTCTGGATGGATTAAGGTGGCGCGTAGGTTTGGAGCTGTGGTTAAAATGCTTATCGGACGGAAACACCTCGGTTGTTTATGTCGCGGGAATAAAACTTTTCCAGACAAAGGCTTAGAGAAGAGAACGGCACACTCGAGTTTACCTCTGCCATTGAGGCAATTATTAAGGCCTCGAATCCTAACGACGGATTGGAGCACCGCGAGGAAAAAAGTAATAGAGATGGAATCCTGTACTGAGAGAATGAATTAAACCTTGTCCTATGCTATGAACCGTTCTGAGAGATTGCAACAGGGGTCACCAGGCTTTAATTATATGCCTAAAACTGAAGTATTCAGTTAAGGGAACCACTAATGACATTTTCACGATTGGTGGGAAGAAAGAACGAGTATTTCATACCAGTTAATGCTTTAATATATTGATCTTATTTCTCAACATGGCTTAATCAGTTCATACGTAATGGGTTCCTCGGTACCGGAAGTAGACTGGAGTCTACTCGTTCATCAGTGTGGGGCTGAGGTTTGTAGAAAGACTGTCTTAAAGCTCTTGGAGTATATAAGAAGTGTTTGTATAAAAAACTAATGAATTTTGAACTCAGAGAAACTGAATCAGACTCTCAGCTGTGCGATTAGTGTAACTTTCGCACTTACCCTCATGTTTTTTATTTGTTACTGTCTGAGATCACATTCTAATTTCTCGAATCACTCGGGCTCATCCATTTCCTTGTAAAAAGTTTTAATCAATTGAGCGTATCTCTTTAGAACTATATCGAATTTATTAATTCACACTTTCATGGTGGATCTGAAATAATGCCAATTAGTCTAAATGTAGTATAACTAGGTGAGACAACAAAAATCCCTCTAAGATAATATTTACCTGTCTAATTGTGTCAATTTTTTCATAAGGACCCAAAATACATCTTCTTCTATTGAATAATGTGCACTGATAACAAAGATTTAGAACCATCAAAGCTGAGATAACAATTTCTTGTTTTCATTTGCCAGGAAGCAATAATACATAATGTTTTACAATATCATAGTTGCATTGGTAGTTATATTCTTAGTTGTCTTAACACAGTCACTTGGATATTGACTTGCAATTACAAGTTCAGAAGAATATAGTTTTTTCTTAAATTATTTCGAAACTCCATGTGAAATGAATGTCGTAAAGTGAGCCATAATGCGGAAATGGACAGCAAAAGTTATGATCACATCAATTTTGCTTCTTAGTAGTTTGTCATTATTTTCCGGTTTACGTAATAATCTCGAATTGTGGGAGAGATTAAAGATTTGTATATAAATTTGTTAGTTTGAAAATATATCTCTCTTTATTAATTGTAGTGTTTGATGGTTTCTGGCTCAACTTTGTGGAAGTTCATGTCCATTAAATGAAGAAAACAATCTATTTTTCGACTGTTATTTTGAGGAACATTGGGAAAATAAATTGTTCTTCATATAATGAACTCTGGTGTTATTTAATCAATCACTATATCTGTACAAGGAGACAGAATTCAAAATCCTTTGTATTTCTGAAACTTTATTCGGTTTTATTTGCTATTGACTTGCGGGGCTGCAAATAAAGTTGAGGTAAAATTCCAAATCTTAAACAAATCTATTGGTTTAATAATGGAATGTACTTTTTCATATGATACTTTTTTGACCATATGATTAATATTTCTGTTTTTCACTTCCTTATTTGGCCCTATGTTTTCCTTTCTAAATGTTCCTTACTTGGTCATCACACTTACCTACTGGCCGCTAAATGTAGCAAATATATTTTATATTTTCTCTAATTTTTTGTTCAAAAGAAAGATCGTTTGGGAAAGTAACTCCTAAGCACTTAATGAAGTTTGGAATTTCTGTTTTGAACACATTAAAATATCCGTAGCTTTTTGACACTTCAAATGCATATCACAATAAACACTAATTTAACCGGAGTTGGGCTTCTGGCTTACAGATTGACCGAGGACTACCTACATTGTGCGAGACAAACAAGTCACTCGGTTTAATATTGCTGTTCTTGTTATCTATTGTAGCAGGGGTAACATTGGGCCACCCTATACCCTTCTAGCCACCTCGAGGGAATGTGGTAGAGTGATAGGACACCAACCAGTCTCTGATCAAAATTGTGGTAACCTACCATGCTTGTACTAATCGTGATTTCACGATTTTACGTGATAAAAATGAATTCTTAAGCCTGAGTTCCTAATTCATATAGGCATTGTAGTGAGGGGTTATAGTAATTTCCTTGTTATTAGTTTTGCTAGCTATTAGTATATTAGTGTGGAGTTATAATAATCCGTTATGAATGCAAAATCTCAAGTAGCTTCGTAATATATGTAAATAGCCGGCCACCCTTTTTTCTCGTAACATGCTTTAAAAATATGAAAAGTTTTTTTAAACAAAATATAAAATTTGGAAAATCTAGTGAATCTTCATTGAACGCCACCTGATTTTAAAAGTAACGTTCACAATCGGTCCTTCAAGTATTTACGTATGTAATGTGTTAAATGTCGCCTTTAATTCGAAGAATCTCCTATTTTTTACTTTTTTACCATGTTAACTTAGAATTTTTACTAATTAAACAACGTTATTTTTGATGGACCATCATAGTCTTTTAATGTTTGCGCCTCTTGGCAGGTTGAAATTAAGCGTAGGTGATAAATACTTACCTGACTTGTCCCAAGCTACTTTCTTTAACTTCGTCTATTTTTAATACAATATCGTCTTTCCTATTTCGCCAAATGCTTTATAATCAGATGCTCTATCATGCGCTAGAAATTTAATGCTTGACAAGTTAATCAACCATTAGATTGTTATTTTTTCGGAGGCTTCCGCGATGTGGATTCGATGAACGCTGCAGGTCTCACGGGTTTTAACCGGGTTTTGGATTGGTAACAGCTTTACCAACTAAAATACTGGAGGTGTTGTCAGTCAATTAGTTTGAAGTTTATGTCTATTATGTTTATTTTATATGCATTCTACTATTCGTTCCGTGGTTTTAAAGTTAATTATGGAATGAAGACAAAAATCTCTGCTTTTTTCCTAAAAGTGATCAAAATCATCAATATTACCAATCCCAGGCCAAGTCGAATGTAAAGTTACATTTTTCTGTCTGTTTATGTCGTCGCTCATGTACATATTTTGCTTCCAAAATAGCAATGTTCATGAATTTCAGGCGGGTTCTTTCTAGAAGTATAATTTTCTCCATTTTTTTTTAGTCCTCCTAAATTGTCTAATGCAAACGATTATGCATTAAAATATGCTCCGAGTAATGAGCCTTACATCTGTCAGTGTTTTCCCTAGATTAATTTTTCACCCATCAATCGCAGTACTTCTTTTGTTACTTGAACCTTCCGATTCATTTTCATCGTGCTCCTTGAACACCACATTTCCATTTATTGCAATGTTTTATCTCAGCCGCTATCACTGTCCGTTTTGTGAAGGAAAGGAAGCGCACTCCTTGTTTGGATTCCTTTAAGAATTGATTAATGTAATAAAGCGAAGAAACTCAAGTTTGACGACTATTACATCAATAGTTTCTATAGTCTCAGGAAAGGAATTATTATAACCGTTTAAAATTAGATGCAACTAAAGTTAAGGATTTTTTGCAATTCGATGAGAAACAACTTTACTCATTATTATTGCTAGGCTTGACCTGAATTATGAGACTTTATAAACATACACGTGATCTATAAATTACGTAGAAGTAAAAAAAATGTCTATGCTCAATATTACTAAGATGGAATTCCCTCGTAGCCTTCAATTTAAGTTTCTAAGAGTGTGACTCCACCTCTGTCATCGGCAAGTATTTGGAAGGCAAAAGCTGCTGGTTAGGAGGCACCTTGGAGATGCGACGTATCGATATTCTATATTGACGTGTGTAACAACCCCTTTACCCCCCAATCGAATATTCATTAAGATGAAGAGATAAAAGGAAAGAAACAAGAGGGCACCCAAAGTTTAATAGCATCCTTCTGTCGTTATGGAAACCTGTTTTGTATTCCTCTTTCATCGATATTCTTTTTTATTGAGGAATGATGGCCATTATTCAAAGTTTCCGGAAGATAATGAACGTGTTGTTCAATTGTTATGCGTATGCACGCTTATAGATATGCTTATGGTACGAATTTAAAGTATAAAAGAGGCTTTTTTTCTGTTATAGTTGAAAGGTACAAACTTGGAAATTGTGCAAATTAATCACAAATGAGTCAAGGAAATTATTTATTTAAATGACAACCAAGATGATTGTTTTATTATTTTCTTATGTCGTTTGGTGTTACTTATCATACTTATACTTTCAAGATCATTGCGTTGCGGAAGAAGTAGCAACTAAATAATTTTTTTATAATACCAAATTATGCATGGTTAAAAACAGGAGGTACAAGAAATCTCTTCTAGTGATTCTTATAATGTTAATTTTATGTTTAAAGTTAGTACACCCTTGTCTTTTTCAGCAGACTGAAAATATGATAAAAGCATTTGTATTATATTTTGTAACATTATAAAAACGGTGTTGCGGTGGCCTTGAGGGTCTAATTTTGGGTTCGGGTGCTGCCTGGAGGGATACCTTTCAGGAATTTCACAGCTTATTCAAAGGACAGTCATTTCATTTCACAAGAACATTCTTATGAATCCCAGAAAACAGGGAAAGATATTGGATCCACTATCCTATGTAACTAAATTCCTCTCAACGTAATGATCCCTACGATGTGAAATTTGTGTTCACTAATCAAAACAGCGTTTGCAGCTGATGACTCTTCTTTGAATATGGCTCAAAAAGGGCGCTGAAAGACGCAGGAGGGGCGACGTTGTGAACATTTTTTTCTTATATAGTTAATTTTGTGCGATTTATTTTTACACATATGAGCCTGCTTTTCAGTATACAAAATTCACGAGAGGCCCACTGTATGTAAAAGTTACCAGCAAACGTTGATCGCTATTTCCCACAGGAAACAAACAGATACTTGACCCTTAAAGGGAAAGTTGCCCATATAATAATCTATTTCATAAATTTCAAATATCAGTTCTTCACCCCTTAAAACTTGTCTTATCAATTTGAGACATTTTATCTTATGAAGAGTGTAAATGCAAGTTTTACACTCCATAAACGGACACTTGATGATAATCGCCATACAGCACTTGAGATATAAGTATCCGGAAGTGATATTTTAACTGAGTTCTTATTTGAAAAATTCTGAGATAAAAATAAAATCATATACGACTATACACCCCCAGTGTCACCATTCTTGTTTAGCAATATGCAATTCAGGTGGTGGGAATAGGAATGTTGTTAGCGACGCCCTTCGCTGTGATTTTATACATTTCGATTTCACGCTTTGAGTTATTTTAAAATCATGCGGAGTTAAGTTAGTAAGTATAAATGGGCTTTAATTTCTTCGTTTTTATCCCCAAAAATTTTATATAATTTTCTGAGGAAACATATTATTACGCTTGGGGGTTTTGACCGAGGGAAAGGGTCTTCCCGAAGTTACTCAACTCCTCAGGACTCAACCTGTAATCTCTTTCCATGACTTTCGTCTTAAAAGCTCCTAAATATACCAGACAAACGTCCACAAGAAGGTGTCTCTCTCTCCCTAGTTGATTCTAACTTGTTTTTCCCCTCTTTGAATGACTTGGTATTCCTGAGAAACGGGCGTGGAGACGTGCATCCTATACGAAAATCCAAGAGTGACTCTAAAGAATTGAATTTCCTTCTTATCTTGTTCATCTTTGAGAAGGATAAGAAAATCTCTCTAAACGCTAATACATCTTAATAACTACAGGTCACGTAGAGTTACTTTTGAGTGAAACGCTATTTTCTTTTCATGGTCTATTCCTATGACTTAAGACACTTATTTTGTAGATTGTTATCTTACGTAGATTTGTCTTGTTCCTCTGCAAAAAAGAGGACACCTTGGGTAGCAGAACATCTGCTGGGTGTCGTATACGGCCGTGAAAAATCAACCGAAAAAATCTCAACACCTGACAAATATAACGGACACACTTACAGATTACACTTGCGTTAGTTACATTCAAAAGAGCAAGAGCCTAATGCCTTGTAGATTTGAAATGGTAAAAGCATATTTGATTTTTCTGTGCAATTTGGAATCTAACCTTTTGTGTTTTAATGTAGTTTTTTGCTAAAATAAAAGCGACATTTTTATATAAAGAATCCTCATAATGATCGTAATAAACTTTATAATTATATTATGGCACTTATTTTTTCTAATATCTCAACAATTTAGCTTTCGCTTCGTTTTTACGAACTATGTGTACAAGGATGAATATTTGAAAGGCTTATTGGAACGTGATATTATTTTTCAATATGCAACGAAATTTTCATCATTACATTTTCAAAAAAAGACACTTTGAGGAGCATCCAAAAGCATTGATGAATTTGTTTGGAAAAAAGAATATATTTATAAACCAATTTTTACGACAAATCGTATTTACTGAAGATCTATTGTCAGGTGAAATAAAAGTAACTAGAGGATAAAACAAGAACTGCAATAACGTTACATCGTCGTTTAATTAAAGTAATAATTCCGTTGAATGTCTGTACTGGATAAAAACATTCGAATTCATGAAATATAAAGGAGTTTAACTGAGTTAACCTGGAAGGAAACGGTATTCTTTGACTGCAAGGCAGAAGCGGGCTCCCATGAGTCGGCGATGGCCCAAGAGACAACCGCCATTCTCGGCCGCCGACGTTCGCTGCGATGAGTTAATCCCCAAGTTGTCGTGGCATTTAAATAAATAATCTACTCTAAAGAGCATGAAACTTTACTTTTATTGTCTTCTAAATGATAGTTCTATCAGTTTGGGTCATTTTTTCCTTCATATTGAAATCGTGAACGATTTTACAGTCTTTATTTTAAATTTTCCATTGTCCCTATTTTATTGGGATTGCATTCATAAGGAAAATTAAAGCCTGTCGACGGCATAAATTAAAGAATTCTAACATATTGGTTGCAATTATTTGGGCTTTCATTTTTAAATTTATTTTATTTTATACTTAATTTTGAGAGCGGAATGTAATTAGCACAGCGCGAATGTTTTAACGGAGAATTTTTCTTATGTTGTTTTTACCTTCGTTAACGTACTCTTACAAATAATGTCTAAAAATTTCTATTTTTCGTATCAAATAGATTTTAGTCACTTTTCAGCGTCGTAACAGGCGGCTATTATATTTGCTAACGTATAACGCTGAATTCTGGCGTAATATTTGCATTTTATTTAATTCTAAGAATAAAGTTTTCCAAAATACTTCATATGATTGTAATGCTGTTGTTTTGGCACTAGATGATGTTTATTTACGCATCCTGTTGCACGTATTTTGGGGGTAATTAACGATGCTACACTTCTGACTAAAATGACCGACTTAATTCACTAATACTTCATGTAATGCATTTAAATTATATAATTTATTTCGTATTGAATTACAACTTATTAATACAATATGAAATACATTTACATATAATCTTTATCATTTGCAATAGTAGCATAATTTGCTGTCGCTAAACTCTCATGCGACGACAAAGTCTCTGATATACATAGATTTATTTAAAAAAACCGGTTGATCATCTTCGACAATCTTACTTCTCTCGTCATTATCGTCATCAGTATTACAATTCGAAGATCCTTTACTGGTTTCTTTCATACTCACCTATTATCAACATTTATCCCATATACGTGGCTAAAAACGGTTATATTTTTTACGAATTAAAACGTGTACAAGCATGACAGAAACTATCTTTAAATGAAACTTGGGTGGTACCGAGCAGATAAGTTGTACGCAATAAATCACTAGATTTTTAAGTTTGTGGGAGCCGTTTGTACCAATCAACAGTTTCCCCCTGCCTTGGGTATGAGCGTTGTTTTACCCAGTCTTGGTATTCCACGAGAACTATTTACAGAACTAGACAGTATTTCCAGGCCGAAAACCTGCCAAATCCTTTATACCTGCGCCTAAGGAAAAAGTATATGGAGTAAGTACTTTCAAAATACAGTCCAGTGTTAAGGAACATTTAAAGGAGCAAAAATTAAATTTACGATCACTTGGGTGATTGTTTAAAAATATTATGGGCGATTTTTGCTGGCGGCCCTCATTTTACTGGTGACAGATGACATCTTCTATTCATCGGCCGAAAAATTGAGACTAGAATATGAGGATCTTTTTGATTTTCCAATGAAGCACAAGCTAAACACTTCGATGCACGCTTTGTACGCCGTAGGGAGTATTTCGGTTATGTCCTATGGAAAAATGGACGCATCTGTGAGGACGTAGCCACGCATTCCCTGCCGAGAACACACTCGAAAATCGAACCACAATTACTCCGACGCGCGGAATCCTGCGATTTTTCACACCCGGAGCGAAGGACAAGTGTCATCGCGCGTCTTTTCGGAAGAAATGGAAGGGTCATTCACGGGCATCCATCGTCCCTCTCCCCGAATGGGGACCCACAATGGCGGGGGGAGAGAGTGGGGGAAGAGAGTTGGTAGTCATCTCTGGTGCGGGTGATTGTGTGGTGTGAGAGAGAGAGAGGGGGGATGGCGATATAGGGGGTTGATGTGGTGAGAACGGGGGAGGAGTGGAGTTATTAACCATGGTGTTTCAAAAAGTCTTGGAAAAAGAGAGGGGGGTTTTTCTATTTTAGTTTTTCATTTGCTCGAATAATCTTTCCACGGCCATCATCGCGTCGTCTTTGGACCACATTGCAGCTGCGTCCCTTCCCCCACGTACGAAGGGAAGAATGACGGTTCAAAGAAGCAGTGAATGGTTTAGGATGGTTGCGTCCCCGAGAGTTTCTTTCGCCGTGCCCGCCCCTTTGGTTATTCCCCGTCTCTTCCCGTCCATCCTCGTCCATTCTCCCTTGCTTTCCTTCCCCTTTGAGCGCGCCTTCGAGGAAAAGTGTTCCCCGGGGAAAGAGAAGATGCGGACGAACTCTCGTGCGCTCTTGGCAAAAATGAGGCGGGATGGCCAACCCTGCTATGGGCACGAGAATCTAGCTCTTTCTCAATGGTATTTTTTTAAACCTGGCATGAACTTCCCATTCCGAGATTGGTAGCATTAGGTCTTCCACGTGTATAATGCTCTTTCTGCTGTTAAATACCTACCTACCCACTACCCACTACCACAATACCCACTACCTAAAATATGGGAGTAAATGTCTGCATTCATTTGTCTTTTGACAGTAAGAAGAGCGGAAGTACTCTCATGGGTGAAAATATTTCGGAAAGCGAACACCAGCGTAAATTCAATAGCAAAACGACGGACGAATCAGAAGTGTTATTCAGACCTTAGTTTGTTTTAAATGAATATACTTTGTAACTTCCACACAATTTTTATTCGTACTACCGGTTTCAACGCTTCGGCGTCATCATCAGGTACGAAGACCTTAGACCTCTGACCTTAGTTCTTTGGGTAAGTTTGGGAGGATAATCGACCCTTTCTTAGACTAACCACGTTTCCAATTCGGTTAATAATAAAAAGTATTACAAGAAAACTCATAGTAAGGCAAGTTATTCATATGTATCTAGGTTCTCTAAAAGTTCCTCTTGGTAAAAATTTAAATATTTTCATTTCTTCAGCAATGGAATTTTCATTCAGCGTGGTATTCTTGCAGGCAGAACATAAATCTATTTAGAAAATCTCCTAAAGCTATTTTTAAAAGAGATAATTGATATTAATTAATTCTCTCTTTTATTTTTTACATTTAAAGTCATAAAATGACAATAGCCATTGCATTTAAATCGAAGGGTTTCAAATGAACCGAAGAAGTTTACCTTACGATTGTACGAAGGATTTTACGCTAGTAATATTTCAGCACTTGTTCGTATTAATTCATGCCAGCGATTAAGGTACTGATAGAAACTACCTTGCATGATTAGTTTATTTGCTCTTGTGTAATCTACGGGAGGAGCGAAAACCATCTCGACACCAGTTCAGCTGTTTCCAGCATCATATTTAACTCTTTTCCTGGGGAAGTATGACTGACCACGGCGCAGTAGTGTGCGTCGGTGAAGGCAGGAGGCGGTTTTAGACGAGCAAGTGGGACAAGAGCAAGGAGGGTGTGGGTGTGAGGAGCTTAAGTTGCTATTCTTGCTCGTTAATCCTCCTTCCGCACCATGGGTCCTCACTTTCTCCTTCCATTTCTCGCCTACTAGATGCCTTCTTCTCGTTACTTTGATGCCTTACTTATGCCTTCCCCTCTCGTTACTCTGCTCTCTTTGGACTCAAAAACTCTCTTCTTATTTTTACAGCAAGTACATGCGTACATGCACACGCTCCGCCCCTTTCAAGGGGCCGCCTCCTTCGCTTCACCGTTCTCTTCTTTTTCCCAACTTTTTTCGCCCGTCCTCATCCCCAATCACCAAACAAAGGCACGGAGTGTCTCCTTCTCTCATCCCCCCATCTTCTCGGCCCTTTTCGCTGCTGCTCCCTTCCCGCCTTCTCTTTCCGCCATACTCGAGCCTTCCTCGCATTCCCTCCCCGTCCACTCTCGCTCTGCCCACGGCTTTCCCGTGCAGTGATTAAGCACGTTCAGACTCTCCCGCCCTGCTGCTCGGTCCTCCTTTCTTCCACCTTCGATTGAGAGGGTGGAATGGGTCGTCTCTATATATCTTATGGCTTTCTTTTGTTTTCCCCACGTCCGTCCGCCCTCCCTATATTTTTATTTCCTCTCCGCCCACTTAATCTCTCCTCCCCTCACAGTCACCCGTCTTTCCTCCGGGGATTTTTATTTTATCGATAAATTTCTCCGAAAAGAGTTTTTTTGGGAGAAACCCGGAATCGCTTAGACCGGAGGCGAGGGGATAAGTTCATTGACGATAGACATAATCATAAGGATCACTACTGGAATGGAAAAAAACAAAAAAATCTTTCAACTAAGCGTTGTTCGTAACAGAATCGTTTGCCAGCTGAAATACGAAGGTTTGGATCCCGATGTGATATGGGTGTTTTGTGCCGAGTCACACACTTCAAGCTTTCGGATAGATGTCGGCCTTAGCCATAAAATAACCCATGGTTGTAAGAGAACAAGCATCATTATCAACTAAAGAATAATGATATTTCATTATTGTACCAACTCTGTCTTTGATATGTTTTGATTTTCATGCCCCCAGTAAAAATTGATTTTTTTTGACTCCCTTTCCGTCCAAAACTCATCGGTGTATCAACAATGACTGCAGAGTGCTTTGATGTCGATTCTTATCCCGCCCATCATATTTTGGCAATGGCATATTCCAATGGAAAACTCAAGTTCAATTGTAGTTTACCTCCATCTTTAAATAGGGGTTCACTTAAGAAAAATTCAGTAGTAGATGCACTCAGTCGAATGCTTGTATCTCAGTGTAACCTTTGTGTGTAAAGCGGTTTTGAATTAGAAAAAAAGTCCGAAACGTCCATGTAACGCATTGTGTACCAAGTCAGTAAACTCTTAGATTTACATACATACATTTAGAAATTACTCATTAGTGACGATTCATTCAAGATATCTGCTTTCCAAATGTGAAAGTACCGTCATTGTGTAGAAAAAATTAATTTTTTGTATCTTCCTCGTTCCAATATTAATTTTCTCATATTCGTTAAGATATCTCTCATCTTCTTCCTCCCTTTCACCGTTTTATCGACTTCCCCTCCCATCCACCACTGTTTCATCATCATACTACACCTCTATTTCCTCCCTCTTGCCTCCCTTCTCCCTCACTCTCGCCCCTCCCCTCAAATCTCTTCCGAGCTGTCACTCTCCCCAAACTATCTCTTTCTCCCTATCACTCTTCCACTCCAGCCACCCTCCTCCGACGCTAAAAATCCCCCACTCCCGCCCTCCCGTCTTCGCTTCTCATTTCCTCCCTCTCCCTTTCTCCCCTTCTGTCTTCCCCCTCCATACTCCAATCCCCTTCCCGACCTCCGCATAAACCCAAGCCACCCCACTCCCCTCTTTATCCGCCACCTTCACCGCACCCTTCCTCCTCCGCCCTCCCAGTCTCTTCCCACTATCTCTCTCTTAAGGATAATTCCTCTCCGAGCCGTCAATCTTCCAGAGTTCCCTGCCTCGTTAATTCTCTTCTTACCACTCGCAAGACACGACCCCACCTCTCCCACCCCAATCTCCTCTCCCACCCCCTTCTCACCACCCTTTTCCCTGCCTTCCCCTCTCCTTCCTCCCACTCTCTCTCTCTCTTGGCGCTGCCTCCGTCCTTGAGTTGCCTCCATCGCTCTTCCCCAGCAGCCGTCTCGGCACTCACGGTTCCTTCCTCGCCTCCTAGGAACGCTCCTTTTCTCCCGACTCTGGCAACACTAGCAGGGACGCGTTCCTTCTTTCCTTATCCTGTCCCAGAACCAACTCCTGTAGACCTTTGTAAGGTGGCCTCCCTACTCTCGGCAGCCTCCTTTCTGCTTCCTTCCCGTCTTTCTCCGTCCTCTCTTCCCTCCCTTACCTCCACTCTATCTGATCCTATCTTTCGTGTCAGCGTGCGTGTCGCAGAGGTCACGCGGTGTTCATCCTCCGCTTCAACTCATCCGCATTTACATAGTTCCTGCAAATATCCCGATTAGGCACGTATTATTCATGTGATGGGAAACCAAAATTTAAGAATACATATACGGAGTTATGCCATGTTAGATGTAGCTGACTAAATGGTCGATCATTAATTTCGTTTTTTAAAATGGTGTTTTGTTGCATTCGCTGGATGGGAAGGAGGATCATGTAAATCTATCACTACAGCGACCTCATTCTCTTATTTGAATCGGGCGAAACTATTTGCTGATAATGTGTGAGGTCCAAATAATATCTTTCTGTTGGAAAAAACACGGGTTCCCTTGTATTAAAGTCTCAGTTCATCTTCGTATCTTCTTCATGATCGAAATAGATCCACCCGAGCTTCATTTCTTCATACTTTGACTTATCATTGCGCGAGAATATTTGTCAAACCCATTGGGTATAATTTTCCAATTGTTAATTATTTTCCATCGGTATATTCGAAGGTATTGTGGTGCCAAGAAATTATGCTCTGTAAATGCATGGTATACGAGTTCTGGATAATTTCCCCTTTTGAAGAGAAGGAATATTGTATTTATACGAATTTTGGTATTTTATGCATGCTTACACTGGCGGTATGACCTCGGGAAAATCTCATACAAAAATCATGTATTACTTATGGATCCCTGGTGATTAAAATTCTTCATTTAATACGAATTGCAGTATCTGGGCCAATTCTATTTTTATCCTATGGCATACTTCAATTCCAATAGTATGAGTAAAAATTTGGAATTATAATAACTACAACCTACTTTAATAAATGACACAGAGTAAAAATTGAAGTGAAATGCTGTCATGATTACAGGTGCAATCTAGATTTGTTTGCTACTGTCATTTTTCCACTTCGATACCTGCGATTTTAATATGGTATCGCATTGCATTGTTGTGGCATCATTTTTGGATAGACCTTATTTCATCTTCCTATCGATTAATTATAAATTATATTCAGTTAGAGTTATGTTAATGTAAATAGAACTTTAATAACAATAACAGCGGCAATTTTATCGTCTATTGGAAAAGTTCATATAGAGATAAGCTTGGATTCAAATCCATATAGGCACCATAAATTGTCAGTCCATCACACAGCCATAACATAAAAGCTTTATTCCTGTGAGGTGAAATACTATGTTCTCCTATTGTGTCGCAATTCTCTCCAATTCTGTATCATACCTGTACCATGAGGTTCAAAATAGAACCTCTCGAATCACTAACAAGGAGGTATACTCGTGTATTTACTGTACATTTTAAAAAGCTTTTCTTTTACTGAGAATTTGAAGTCATGGTCCATCACCCATTCTACATATATGATAAATGTTAAGGGTAACTGAAAGAGAAATGATAAATACATATTAATAATGATAGTTAAGGTGAATAGGACTGTTACTCATCTAATAAAAGTTCTTAAAAATGCTCTCAGGGCGTGCATGGAATAATGTGAATAGATATTTTACGTTTGTAATTTACAAGATATGCAAATTTTGCAGCACGAAAATATGTACTTCCACATGATAATATTTAAAAAATACATATTCTCGGATATAGTTTCAAAGTATATATATAAGTGTTTCTTAATGTCGAGGAATGTGGTCAAGATTGATTATATATCTTGTAAAGTTTGTTGAGAAGATGTCTATAGTTTTTAGTGAAACCGAAGTCCATGTTAAGAAAGGGCGAAAATATGCATCGAAATCTCTAATACATTGGAAATGTCTTTCAAATGAATGCATTTATATATATTGTAACCTACATATATTTTATTTTCTCTCGATCGGGTTATCAATGAGGTTGAAAAAATCGAAAGAAAACCGATAAAGTTATAATATGCGCAGATATCGTAATCCACTGACATTTATTTATTTCAGTCATTTGCGTCATCGTTTTCCGCCACCATTCCTCTTTTACATTCATTTCCTTCCTATCTATCTCTTCTCTGCCTTTTTATTACTGCCCCATTTTCATTCGGGTCTCCGTCTCTTCATCTTCTCATTGTCCGTGACCTCTTTCCCTCCTCCTCCTTCATCCACTCTCACGTCCTCCCCGCCACTGCCGCTGCTCCCTCACACTCACCTTATGCGTGTTTCTTTTCAAGATGTCTCGTCGGGATCTCGACCTCCATGCCCTCACATACGCACCATTCTGGCCACAAACTTGAATCTCTCTGTCGTCTTCTCCTGTTGCCTCTTCCCTTCTCTTTTGCTGATCCAAGGAGAGATTGCGTAGCGTTGTCTTTCGGGACACTTCGCCCCAACCAATCTCGAAACTTAAACTTCTCCCTTGCATAAACTTTACTACTCTTACAAGAATAAAGCCTCCTCCCCTATCTCAGGCATAAGTTTTCATTTATTGCTCTTCCTCTCTATTTTCTCTCTATCCCTCTATTTTCTTCCATTGTTGCCATTCCATGCTTCCCCAGGAAGAGTTAGCATTCCATGGAGACTAAGTTCAAAGATGCTCGGTAAGCCTTCTTTTCAGTAAAGCGATCAATATGGTGTAACTATTGACTCAATTTAAAACTAACTTTAGTGTCCATGAATTTTACTCCGATTCGTTGGTTGCCGCTTTTGATTGAACCACTTCGTCTTTCTTGATCAAAACCATGTTGCCTCTTCTATTTTGACTCGCCTGGTAAAAAAGCCGGATAACTACTCAATAATGTACTGAAATTAGTAGCCAACGTTTGTAGAAATTTATTTGAGCCGCAATGTATGTATTAACCCTATTAACAGTATCTTTTGATTGTGAGATACATCTCGTACATGAAAATTGATTAAAATCCGAATCATATTTCTCAATATTCTGGGAGTCAACACTATGCTTTACCTTCTGGTTCTTATTGATTTATGTTAACATTCCGTTGTATTCCGTTAATATTTCGGCAGCCAATGGTCGCATCTCGAATTTCAATCGCTATTTTCTTAGTGAAAAATTGAGTAATGAATTGGGAATAGATTTTTGCTTTAATAAATATATATTTTCTATAATTAGACCAAGTATTACTTTGCTGACAGTAAAATTATCCGCTTAATTCGTTTTTGGTGTGTGTTTGATCTTTTCCACTTTTTGAAGCAATTCGGTATCGCAAATTAACTACCAGTAGAAAATTAAGGAAATACTTCTTTGAAGAATTAATTTGGCTCAGCAAGGATTTTCGAGTATATCCTTGCATTGCTGAGATGGTATATTCCAGTTTTCAAACCACACCCGAATTACGTATTTCCTCAGGACGAATATCCACTATTTTGTGCACCAAGTTTTTAATCCTGCATCCGACTTTGTTTGCGTCGAGCTATTTGGCATTTCACCAAAGTATTATTGTAAGCGTATACCTAAATAAATTATGACAACATTCATTTTTCATAAAAATATTAATATTTTTTCTGAAATAAGTGATCCTGTAAATTTCCTTTTCCTCTAGTGGGTGTTGAAGGCATCTGAATTAACCTGAGGAAATCCATCCTATGTAATTGCTCGTCACCCCTGGACTCCCGTTTAATGTGACGGATGCTTATGATAAAAATAAGTTGATCGTCATGGCCATCATCGGTCATTTAATCGCGCGCCAAATCTGCATCGCGATGCGCAGGAATTGTGACCACGCGGGGCGCTAGCCTTTCGCTCGCTCATCTTTCGGGTGGATCCGGGGGGAGGAGAGAGGGAGAATTCACGGTACCAGTCCGCGAGGCAGTGTCTGTCCGGCAAGCTCGGTGTTATGCACGTTTTAATGCACACGAGCACGAAACCCCAACACGTTCGACACTGCGCCTCGCGTGCAGCACGGGGATGGTTTTCGGGGGTGTTGGGGTGGAGGAAGCGGAGGCGGGGGAGTGGATGGGGGACGGACGGGTGTCCGATCGAGGGAAGAAAATGGACGGAGAGGAGACGGCTTCGACAGGGGGGGGGGTCAGGGTGAGAGTACGGGCAGGAGGGGGAGGACGCGGCGGCCAAGGGGAGGGGGGAGTTGACCCGAGGGATTTCCACGAGGGGGTTTTTGGAGGCGAGGGTGGAGGGAGAGGGTGAGCGGAGAATGGGAGCAGGGCGACAATGGTGACCGAAAATGTGCGAGGAGGGGCAGACGGGGAGGGATGGGGGAAGGTTAAGGGGGCGGATGGGCGAATGGGGAGAGCCGGCTGCATTTTTTCTTTTTTTAAGAGAGGAAGAGGAGGGAGATGGGTGGTGGTGGGAGGGGGCTGCGACGACTACGCTTCGTGTGAAAAGGGGAAGGGTCGAATGGCGGCAGAAATGTCCTTTCCACCACCGCTACTACCATCGCCCTCCACCTACATCCCCTCGACCCCTTTCTCTCTCCTGCGCCCCTCCTCTCTCCATTAGAACCGCCCCTGTGTGTGTGCGAGAAAGAGAGAGCTACCGAGGGAGAGGGTTGGTTTTATTGCGTTACTGCCATTGAGATACGGGGGAGGGACTCACTGGAGGGAACTGTATAACAACCTCTCTCACTCCTCCTCACCCTGCCACTCTCTCTCGCTCGCTCCCTCCCTCCTTTTTCCTCCCTCTCCTTTCCTTCTCTCTCCTTCTCGCTCTCTTCACTTTCCATTCTTCTTTCCTGGGCATTTTATTCCCTCTCCGTTCCCTTTTCTGAGAATTCTCTCCAGACAAAAATTACAACTTGACTGAGTGGAAGTGCTCCTGCTTATCTTTCACTAAGTTTACTTCTTGAGCCCCCGATTCAGAATTTTCCATCTGAAGGGGTATAATCTTTTTGAATTGTTATTTAGTATCAATATGACGTACGTTTAATTTTAGGCAAAGCGATTACGTCTTCTTTTTTATTTTATTTACAAGCATCTTAGCTAGTTATGAGAGAATTACCATTGGAAACTCCATGCATCCATCTACAACTTCAGTCTTTTTACTTTCTCGGCAGCTGCTAGGGACTAGATAGCTCTAGCAGCACAAAAGTCATGGTTTGAAAATTTCCACGGTGAATGTGGATTGTGTATGTTCTAGTCGATTGGGCTGACGGTGTACGTGTAATGTAACCTTAACTGTTAAGGGATCTACAACAGAAATCTACTGAATTCCTATTTCTCCATTTTTAGAAAAAAACACCAGGCACTAAGGTTTTTTCTCCGTGAATTTTTAATTACTTTCTCAAAAGTTGTATCATATGATCCAGTAATAATATACATCTGCATAAACGCGGAACTCTGTGGAATTGATTGCTAATTAGACATGCTCATTCACAATACATACATGTTAACAATTTATGTGAAATTGTGGAACAGTTATATAATCCAAATTTTGAAAGCATTTGGGATTGAAACCATTTTACCTGCACAACAGTAATTACATTTTAGTTTAAGAATCAATTAATTAGTTATCGAAATACTGGTAACTTAATATTTGTCGTAGACAGTAAAGCTAGGACGCATGTTTGATCAATTTTGAATTCCTTCAGATGGCTATGAAATCTAATTCCTCCTCTGATATATAAGTTGTATTGATGCATGCTATTCTTAATACTGTACGCACACATCTAAGCAGCTAAAAGTCAAATACTGCTGCTAACAAGGAATGTTGTTTTATTTTTCTCGGCAGACATGATGTAATCATTAATTCCATGTTGATAAAGGACCTACATTTTTGGTGTTATATTTTAACTATTACCTTTTAAAAAAATACATATAGTAAGACTAATTCCTCCAATATTAAATGAATATTTTACCATATTGCCAAATGCGACATTCGGTAGACGAGGCGAAGGTGTTGATAGAGAACGACACAACTGACAACAGTTTTTTCCTTATTTAATTCATTTCTGCTTATTTCTCTAGTATGTGGTAAAAGTGATGTAATAATTAGAATATGATACACTCTTCAACCTTTACAATGGATTGCAACCTTGACGTGTGTAGTGTCAGGCTGTGTCTTATTAGTTGAATCTAATAAATATAGCTGTGTGCAATGCGTGCCCATTTAAAACCTACCTTCAACGGTAGGCCTCCAAGTATCTCTTGGTCGAGGGTTTTCCTTAATCTTCAAGGTAATAAATTGCTCTTCCAATTGCATTCCAACTAGTCCCAGATTTCAATTATCCGCGATGATACACAGTATTCTCCAGCTTAGGCATTTGGATGTTGTAAACCTATGATCACTCTCCAACGATAAACAGACCGTCAATTTAGCATGGTTTACGGAAGGTATTTGTGATCAAAAACCTCTTAAATCCTTTCAGAATTTTTATTTACCCTTTGATCTTTTAGCTAATTTGCTATGAATTTAAGATGAACGTATTATTTTAGCTGAGCTAAATTGCATTGCTTTAAAGAAGATAAATAGCATTTAGATTACCGTGGGGGTGGTAATAAACATTATCCGCTGTTATCTGCTTGGTGAAAGATTTTCAAGGTCTAAGTTCTTTGAGCTATGCGCTCAAAATTTATTCTGATTGAGTACTCGAAAAAGATAAAGAGACTAATTGCATCTAGTTTAAACAATGGTTAATTGCGCCAGATTATAAAAATATATACTATATATTTTTCCATAATTTGAGTATTCGCGTAATAATACCTGGAGTTAGGCCTCTACGCCTTGTTCAGCTGAGACCAGTAGAGTATCTTGTTTTATCGAAGCGGGAATTGACTGCGTATCAGTTCGTTAATCGAGAAATGAGCATTTTTTTAGCATTTGATAGTTTGTAAATTGAAAAATCTATGAAAAAATCGAATGTTCTTCTTGCAGTAGTCACGAACCTCAAAGGCTTGGTGGAAGGTAAACCCATTATCCACTAAATTCGCTGCAGCACTTGAACGTGTCGGTGGAACGTGTCAACAGAGTAGTGACGCAGTGTAACCACGTGTCTCGTATCGTGTTTTAAAAATCCTAATTGAGCCTCCGCCAATCGGAAATCTCATTAACAGAGCCAGAGCTTTGATAAATGACAACTTGAACCATTGAGCACCCGAATATGCCAGCATGGAAGCCACCGCCAGGTTTGGTTAACGAACATTCAGTTGGTCGGATGTCCGACAAATTTTAGCGAATGGATTTTGAAGTTCTAGAATTGGGGTTTCACGTGGTTTGGGAAGCGTTTGATTCACTCGATACCCTTTGGTAAAGTGTTCGCAGTGGTAATAATTGGGTTTCACGGAGTCCCGACGGATGAGATCACATGCCCATCGCCACCGTCCGGTACGCACTTTTAAAAATGACACCTCAGTACACAGTTTCCGTTTACTGGTTGTGATTCGAGTAATATTTATCTTGTGTTCTTAAGATGCCCTCAATACAAGTATACCTGGGTCACCAAGACTCTCTCTCGTTCACAGAATATCAAGTGGCACTTTGAGAAGCTGATTTAAAAATTGGACTTAAAATTGGTTTTAATTATGAGGCAATGACATAGGTATCTGACTAACATATCTCAAATATAGTGTAATAATAATTGAGGAAAATAAGTATATCTTTTCCGAGACCGTATTCTGTACCAAGTTTTTCTATCATGGCAAGCTACGAAAAAACGATTTTTGCAGTAGCACTCGTATGTGCGAAAGCGATAGACACTCTGAAGCTTAAAAAGTATATAATATGGATGTACTATACTGCCTAAAAGGTGACCATAACTATAGTTAAATATTCCCGAGTCAGGTATCACGTGAAATTCAGGCAGGCCTCTGAAAATGACTTTTATTTCAATGCAACTGAACACAGTCGTCAATTACAGCATTTTTTATCAAAACATTTTCACGAACGCAAATCAAATATGATATCTATGGATTCTTATTTATGTTATATCGTATAATATCTATACGACAAACATATTTGATACGTGAATGCTTTGATTGAAACTAGCATTAACTTGTACATTCTTATTATTTTATGTTCGCATAAAATCTAAGTCTGTTGCCAGCGTTTAATTTCACTATTTTATGCTCTCTTGACAGTATAATTTTGAAACTGATCCAGCGTAAGGGTCATTATCCTGAGTGTGTTTGGGTCTGTTACGTAATGAGTGAACCGCGTCGTACACTGATTAAGGACGTCAGCCCAGATCTGAGCTTATATTAAGTAGAGTAAAAACTAGTGGTTAATTTCAAATGCTGAAAATTCCACTGGGTACGCTTCATAAAATGCAATAAACAACGGAGCCTGCGAAGAGTATTTAATTGTCCCATTATCAACTAGAAGAGAAGGGAGAATGGATACGGAAAGACTGCGTCCCGCCATAGCAGAAGTTTGTAATGCGCCAGACGAAGCTCGATAAGGATGCAGGGGGAATAAAATAACAGGGGTCATGGGATGGGGTGAGGGTGGTGGCGGCGGGCGTACGCACATTCACAACAATGCCCGAGAGAGAGAGAGAGAGAGAGAGAGAGAGGAGGCGAGTGGTGCCTCCTCTCTTCGGTGGGCGCTCTCTCGCTTCGGACGCGTGCTGCGACGCCCCGCGTCCGTTTGGCCCGTCCTCTCGATCCCCGGAGCCCCTCCTCCCCATTAGCCTCCCCCCACCACTCCATTCTCCTCTCTCATCTGCTCCTCCCTCCTATTCTCTCTCTCTCTCTCTCCCTCTTCATACCCCTCCACTTCACTACGGGGGGGGGGAGCATCGAGAGTGCCACTGTGGCCGCTGGAAACACGGAAAAGGAGGAGCACGCTTCGTTTAGGCGTGGTTTTGAAGTGTGTGAGAATACTCGTGTGCACTCGCACGAGAAGAAAAGCCGCGTGCATGAGTGAAGGAGAAGGACGAGTGGAGAGAGAGGGAGGTGCCTCTCTTCCTTCTCTTGAATTTTTTTCTCTCTTTGTCCCTACCCTCAAGTACGTCTTGTGCTTTAAATATATCTGCGTCTGTGGCCAACGGTTTCTGAAGCTTTTGAGTGTTCGCGGGCTTCTTCCAGCCACGGCATTCAAAATCATAGCGACATTGTAGCAAAAACACTTACATCCATGTACGTATGTAGGTTCCTAGTTATCACATCTCCGATTAGTGAATTTTAATTCCATAGAATTAATTTTAACATCTGTAAATCCTCATTTTTGATGAAAGGGATTAGATTTTTGTTTAGGCATCGCACAAATATGAATGTGACATCTGAGATGCAGTCACGACCAACTACGTGAAGTCACAAACACGTAGTTTGCGATGGTGTCCGTTGGAAACAAATTATTATTATCTCATACCCTGAATTCATGGGAACAATTATGTACCAGTGTACTCATTAAATATTAAAGTTTTGAAAATAACACTACTTATTTGTAGCATTCTACTGCCAGTAAATTTTGGTATCCCTGTAGATATTCAGCGTGAAGTTCTCGAATTAAATGCAAAAACCTTTGAAGATTTTGCTGCAACGTAAGGGGTCATGATGTTTTTTGGCAAAATTTGCAAACTCTTACCAAGAATTTAAAATATCAGAATTGGAAGAAAAATAAATATCATAGAATCAAAGTAGCTATGAGTTCTAAGGTTCTTTAAATTTAATTTAGAATTGATGAGCTCTTTCCTGGCTTTTACGTAATCTTAAATGAAAAATGTATAAAACGTTTCGAAAGACATCCCCTGTGACTTAGCTGGTGGATTTGACCCTTCCCGACTTATACCTTAAGTACCAACGAGATTCTCAAATCATCAACCCATTGGGTGGCGGGATTTCCACGGTATTCGGCCTTCTAATTGTGTCTACTGGAAGAAGAATTGAAAAAGAGTATGTAGCTCCTACCAACCCTTCGAGGTAAGGATGATAAAAATATCTTCTCAGGTTTTAAAGCTGTTTTTTCACATGGGGTGCCTTTTTCAAATCAGTCATCGTATTTTTCACGAATAAAACATCTATTTGTAATGCTCCTGTTATTGCTGGCTGACCAAGTTGAAAAAGCCATATTATTTATTAGAATGAAAGTTACTATTGAGAAACTTTCTGCCAAAGAAAACGGAAATATTTTTAAGGCGACAATTTAATGAACTCGTCCAAAGTAAGAAGGGGGAAGAAAATGGAATGACAGTGTTAAATGTGGGAAATGGGTTTGGAAGTGTGTCTTATAGGAATAGCTGAAAAAACCGAGAGAACAGGTTGCTGAATTTTAATTTCCTCTGGCAATAAAAGCAAGAATTTTACTGAGTTCAAAAATGTCATGTAATCCCAATTCACCGTGGGTTGTGATTAACTTCGCTGAATTCGTCTACATAGATTGGCTCTGGGGCTATGATAAATACATAAATGAAATGTACTTGACGTAGTCTAAATGGAAAATATTGAAACGTGGAGTGACGAGGAAGGGGAGGGCAGAACAGAGGCCCTTGAACATTTATTCGCGAAGGGACTAGATATGATCTGTTCAAGAAAAATTCGGACCCTTCCGTACGTTTAACACAAAGCAATATTAGATTTTATGAGTTTAAGATGGCTCATTTATGACCATTCGTGTTAATCCGTTGTCCAAGTTAATTCTCGAATAGTCATGTCAATATCAATATGAATGAAATTAACGCGGGAATAAAGTTTTTATTTTCCGGCTCAGCTTTATAGATATACAAAAGCTATTTTCAAGGAATACGTTTTTATGTTTACACTTGCACCGAAAATAAAAAAGTTCTTGTAGACTCTACAAATTTTGTTTAATTCAAATCACATGAGGCGCTACTATTAAATTCTCTGCTTGTTAAATCAATCACTTATCTGTAATTTTTTGAGTGATAATAAACACTAAATTAAAAGACGGATAACATTGAAAATTTCTTTAAAAAAATTTCCTAAAAAAACTATGCGGAATGGTGTGAGCGAATGCTGGGTGCCATGGCCTCAAATGTATCCCTGTTAATAGCATTGAATCTCAATGATATTTGAACCCATTTAGATAGAAATTAGAACTAATAGGATTGAGTGTTATACTGAGCCAGAATGTTCAAAAGATGTGATTTGAGATAATGGATGCCAAATTCCAAAAATACGGATAAACTGTTATGCGATCACCATCGCATTTGCTATGTTTACATTTTCATAGTACAAGTTTTCCCACTTAACTATAATACACCGAAATGATGTTGAAAATGCATTATTAGGCCATCGGACTACGATAAAATAGATTAAGTGTAGAAGCGACTGACTTTAGATGTCATTTTTCCCACGAACGATAAGATTAGAATAACTGATGGACATTTTTCATCTAACCTTAATATATTGTCCGATTTTTAGCTAACAACTCGTGTCATGCTACATATAGGGAAGAATTTCACGCTTGAAAGTTTTCAGTGAATTTGTGATAATGGAGAAACTTCATCGTTATGCGATATGATATTTTATTTGAAAGGCCTCAGGCCAACCAATATAAAAGCTGAACTGCATTCTACTCTGAGTGAGCCTGCTCCTTCGTTTACAACAGTAAATTATTGGGTAGCAGAGTTTGAACGAGGCCGTACGAGCTGTCAAGACGAGCATCGCATTGGTCGACCAAATGAGGTGACGACTCCAGAAACGGTGAAAAAAATCCACAAAGTGATACTGGATGATAGTCCGATGAAAGTGTACGAGCTAGCAGACATAGTAGACATTTCAAGAAGTGCGGTACATCACATACTAACTGAAAATTTGGACATGAGAGAGCTTTGTGCAAGATTTGGTGCCTTTGGCAAGGTGCCACATTTGCTTACACTTGAGCAAAGCCAGAATCATGAAGATGTTTCAACTGAGTGTTTAGCAAAGTTTCAAACCAACAAAGCAGAATTTTTGCACCAATTCATAAATATGGATGAAACGTGGGTCCATTACTTCAAACCTGAAAGAAAAGAACAATCAAAACATTGGATTCAAAAGGAGAAGCGGCTCCGAAGAAGGCGAAGACCGTTTCATCTGCAGGCAAGGTCATGGTGTCGGTTTTTTGGGATGGGCATGAGATAATTTTCATTGACTATCTTCAAAGAGGAAAACTGTCAACGGTGAGTATTATGCAAAATTATTGCTACCTATGAGCAAAGAAATCAAACAAAAGCAGCCGCATTTGCATTAGAAGAAAGTGTTGTTTCATCAAGACAATACACCAGCTCACAAATCCGTCATTGCAAAGGCTAACATTCATTAATTAAGGTTTGAATTGCTACCTCATGCACCCTATTTGCCAGATTTAGCCCCCTCGGATTATTTTTCGTTTACAAACTTGAAAAAATGACTAGCTGGTCAAAGATTTTCCAACTGTGAAGAAGTGATGTCGGCAGTTAATGGCTATTTTGAGGAACAAGACATTTCTTCCTATAAAAAGGGTATCGAGCTTGTTGAACATCGATGGGAAAAGTGAAAAGAGCTGAAAGGAAATTTGTTGAAAAAAAATATTTTTTTCCAAAATTTTTGTTTTATTTGTTGGGTCGGGTACTTCTGGAACCACCCTCTTATACATATACATTCAAATTTACGTTGGAACTAATAGTTAACCATGTATGGCTGGTGCCCCACCACACTCGTCACTTGTCTTTGAGGCTGTTTGCGGGGTATTGCTTAGAAGTAGATGAAGGGGTCAATGTTTTGGAAAAATCGGGATTTTAATGTTCGAATCAAGAATATTGTGTATGAAATTGTGGAATTCCAGATGAGAACCATGTTTCTATTAGTTACGAGATTAGTTTTTGTGTTTGCCGTATCGAGTTAATTGCGCGTGCAGGCTTCAGGACAATCCGAAACTATACATAAATCAGAACAGAGTTCTGCGATGCCAGTGGCAAGCGCAGCAATGAGAGATGATGAACGTGCAAATTCCGAACCCTCGGGATAGAAATAGGCTAAGGACGAGATTCTGGTCGACGAAATTGAGAAAAAGTCGGAAACATACATCTATAATGGAAAAAGAAAAGGCGGAGACAGTAAGCTCAATTGGCTCTGAGTTTGCTTTAGGGGAAGGTTAAAACAAGGTGACAAGTCCGAGGAAAATGGAAAATACACATTCGGTCACTTAGGTGTGTTTTGGAAACAGTGACCCTCGTGTACCTCAATCACGCACAAACAATGCAAAAATAAATTAAGGAAACAGACTTAAAACCACTCGATCACTACGGTATGTTAAGGAATAACAGGAACTCTCGTGAATCGCATTCACACACACACACACACACTCAGGGTTCGCAAGGATATTGCCTCTGCCAGGGACGCGTTGATCTCACACAAGAATGAAAAATAATGAAAAACAAAATCAAAAATAAAGCACCCAAGAGTGCGAACGTGAGCGTAGTTATTCCAGTTTTTGGTCAATTGGTCCAATTCACGTTAACAAAGTACTTTTATGTCTGGATTCTCGTTAGAACTAAATCTCGTTTAGTTTATTGTGTAAGTGTATTGTCTAAGAGCTAAAATGCTTCACTGATACTTTTGCTTACTCTAATTAAAATTAGTCATCACTGGGCGATCTTCACTCATACAAATAATAATTTGTCTAAAATCAAGAGGAAAGCAAAGAAGTATCAACTATGGCTGAAGATAACCATTGCATTGATAGAAGATATCCATGTCATACATCTAGTTTAATTTTCAATACCCGTGAATGCGAATCTTCACATTTGCGGAAACATACCTTTTTGTTGCTGGACATTTTCCTGCTGCAAGGCCATTTTCGATATAAATTGTTTGGTCAATCATTTAGAGTAGTATAAGTAGAGGAAGAATACATTTCACTTATTTGCAAAATTAAATTTAATAAAAGCATTAAGAAATGAAAACAAACAAAGTACTATGCATTATGACGGAAGAGAGAGGATTGCTGGGAGAAATTCTAAAGGGGTAAGAGAAAAGGATGGAGAGAATTTCGATTAGTGATGGAATGCTGAATACTGTGATGGATGAATGAACGTTAGGCCAGCGAGGAAGAGGGACGAAAAGGATGGATGCGTTGGGCGGAATGAAGGTTAGCAGAATGTAAGCTAAATTGAAGAAGGCTTTATTGTAGCATGTTGTGCCTATCCCAAACAATCTCAAACAGTAGCCTGCCAAATAAAAGAATATCGTTGTAGATTTCATAAACTGATTTCTTTCAATTATTGCTCTTTATTACAAAATAGGTACCCTCGGTAAATGGTCACTTGAATTTTTACATTGGCTGTTGTGTTCGGAATTTTTTAATTCTACATGAGACTTTTATTAGGTAATCTGCCGGTTAAGGTAGGTTTTTGGATGGACACAACTATCAAATAAATATTTTGTAACTCCAAACAAAACCTAATCCAGCAACCTATTCTACATCAGGTCCCTCTTCATTTCTGTGTACTTCTTTCCTCCCTTCATCCCGTCCAGCATCCCTATCCTGTTCCTGCCCTTTCCTCATCTGCCTAAAATTCTCCCTCTGTTACCTTCTTCAAAATCCCAATGCCGCTCAGTGTGCCTTTCATCCATTTTTCCTGCCTCCATAGTATTTTTCTCAACAAGCCCCTCTCCTCACCCACCATCCCTAGTACTTCCTCATTTGTTTTCCTTTCGGTCCATTTCACCTAATCCATTCTTCTCCATACCCACATTTCAAAAGTCTCCAAACTACGTCTATCCTTCTGCTTCAGCGACCAAGTTTCCGCGTCGTACGTAGATACACTCCATATCAAAGTTTTTACGAGTCTTTTCTTAACCTCCCTACTCAACGTCCCCGTCATCAACTCCCTCCTGAGAAAGCCTTGCCTAGCGCAATTCTCCTTACGTCCCTACTACTTTGACCGTATTGATCCAAAACACTTCCGAGATATGTAAACTTTTCTACCTGCTCTATTTTTTCCCCTCCTATTTTAATGTTTAGCTTAGTCTTTTTCTTTATGGAGATTCGTATAACCTTTGTTTTATTAATATTGATTCTCATCCCGTATCTATCGCACCAAACCTCCAAACCTCCAATTCACTCAGCAATGCTTGCAACCCCTTGGATGACTGAGCAACTAATGTTTGGTCATCAGCAAACCTAACCGATTTTACGAATTCCCCTCCGACTTTCATTCTTACCTCCAGTTCTTCCTATGCCTCTTTAATCATTTCCTCCACATATACGTTGAACAGTATCGGTGACAATGGGCAACCCTGCCTTACGCCTCTTCCTAACACTGCCCATCCGGACTCTCCGTTCCCCACTCGCACCTGAGCAGTCTGAGACATGTACAGGTTTCGGATCAATATCCTGTCCCTCCAATCCCTTCCTTTTTTCTGCAATACACGCATTAGTTTTTCCCAATTAACTCTATCAAAAGCTTTTTCGAAATTTACGAAACAGGCAAATACGTCCTGATTGTATTCTATATTCCTCTCGATTAGTGATCTCAGTACTGCAATGGCATCACGCGTACCTCTCCCCTTTCTAAACCCAAACTGATCATTCTCTAAGTAATCATTTGACTTACTCTCTATCTTTTTGTTGATAATCCTGAGAATAACTTTAGCTGCGTGGGAAATCAAACTTATTGTTCTCTAATCCTCACAATTTGAGGAATGTTGGTAGGACGTGAGAAGAAAATACATGGAAATTCAATTAATGGAAGACAATGATTTAAATTCTTGTGTTCATTTCAGTTCCAGCAAGATAGAGTTTTAGGTTCTCAGTTTGACATTTCTCTCATTTCTACCTATTATAACATTATCGTCTATAAAAAATACAAAAATGACCTTAGCTGACGAGCGCTTGCCAGTTACTATCATTTGAGATCAGGCCATCGATGTGATTCACATTTGGGGATCAATCGGAATCCTGCGCGCCTTTTGTGGTTGGGAGGGAAGAGTCAGAATTAGCCTCTGGGAGGCAACAACTACACCATTACGTTATTACTTTATTCCCGTCGATCTATTGGAACTGCTGCGCAGCATAAAGAAGGCGTGGAATTGATTGACCGCTTCAATAGAAAATTCCATCCACGTGAGATAATATTTCCCCATGACGGAAGCACTTCGTAAATGGCCGTGATCGACCGCATGGCAACCGACCTTTGGGATCCCATCGGAGGATATGAAAATTAATCAAGACGGACAACCACCCTTATTTTCCAAGGATTCTTATTAGTGGCGTCGGTGTTCTCATCCGTCGCCCGTGGAGGAGGAAATTCCGACCCTTTCGTGTCATTCGGCTCATTCAGGGCCACCGCCTCGGCCTCCTCCCCCCTGCTCACGCCCCCACCCCGCCTCACTTATAACGAGGTTGAAAAGGGGGGAGGGGAATTGATCCTCCCGCCTTCTTCAACCTGAACCTCCTTCCCCTCGCCTCCTCTCTCTCCGGAGCCCTTCCCATTGGAGGGAATTAATTGGAGGATTCCCTGGCGTTATGAGGGAGACGCAGGGCCCGCTAGCGGGGGAGGTCCCAGGGTGTGGGGGAGTGGTCCTTTTCAGCCGAAAGGAACCGAGGACGGACGGAGAGGGATTCAGGGGGAGTTGTGTCCCCTTTGTGTGCGTGCGGTGCGTGGGAAGGAGAGCGATTGGAAGGGCGTGAGAGTTTGGATTGAGCAGGGCGGTGCGAGTCGGACGCCGACTGAGAAGGATTTTTGTCGCCAGATGAACGGGAGATGGTAGAGGATTGATTGGGTGGCGACTGCGGTTGCGACATTGACGGGGGGGGGGGGAGTGGGAATTGGTGGGGTTTTCCTTCTAATAGAATCACAATTGGACATATATTTTCCCCTAAAAATGCGACCCTTTCTCACGCGTTCTCAGCCTTTTTTAAATGCTGAAAAATCTCCAAATGACGTAGAGTGTTGTGCACTACCATCTTCTCCGATTTTACCTTTGCCAATCAATTTCGTTTTTATCCCGAACATCATTCAAATAACTCGAATCGGTCACAAAAACATTAGTGATTCTCAGATAAAAAAATCATCTCCTTTCATTGGGTTTAAATTATTCGTCTTGAAAAACTAATGAGAATCGTGCAATCACGATGACTGCATCGAAATGGTGCCCACAGGTCTACATATTGCATTACAAAACATCATTCATGCCTCTCTACCACGATACATTTTACCCATAAGTATTTATGGACTGATTAACGAGGAATATACGTTTATAAAAACAGTTCAAAAATAGTTCTTTCCAGTCCTGTAGTTTGAAATGATTGTTTGTATTGGTACATGATTTTTCAGAAATAGGGGATCTATCGTGAGATTTTTCATTTGCGTTAACTCTATCACTTGTCATATTTTTTCTCCCTTAAATAAACCCTTTGCATATGATGTAATACACCAATATCTAGCCAGGCCTTTTATATTGACTATTTCATAATCAAATTTGGTTGGTTACATGTAGGTAGAAATGTTAGGATAAGGTGGAAAGTCAAGATGGATCTAAATGTACATGGTACCCTGCAATTCAAAGATATAGTTTGTTGCAGAGCATACAAAATACGAACCTTATAATTTACTTATTTAAAGGTTAGGAACTGACTGAGAAGTTATATTCATGGTAAAACATCTTGTTCATTCTATCTTCTAAAGATGAATTATGCGACTGTGTAACATCTTTCTGGAAGGATTATCGTTTCTTCAGCATAGTACTTAAAGAATAAGAAAAAATTCTGAATATGGGGATGTTTCACAGCCTTCGCTAATCGTTATGAAAGTTACACAGCTGAGAACTGGTCGCCTATAGTCATAACAATATGTTACACGAATATCATTTGTATGAATTACTTTTGGACGCTGAGGAATCATTTTAAATATGTATTCATTTAAAAATTGATTTTGGTAACTGATTTATAATACATGTAAAATTTTCTTCCCTCAGTTCTGATCGTAGAAAAACTTTTATAAATGTTAAAGCTGATTCTGTGGTAAATTATTCAATGCAAAATCTAGTAAAGTATAATTTACCCATTTATTTACCCATTATAATTTACCCACTGTCATTTTCAACATCATATATGGATTCCTGTAGAGCGTTGGACTACTGAACGGAGGGTCCCGGGTTCGATTCCCGGGCGAGGCACTCTGGGCACCTGCAGCTCCTCCCACGCTAAGTGATTTTTCGGGTACCAGATCTTCCTGGGAAACCATAACCGGCACAGGGAAAGGAACTGGCCCCCCTACCCTGATGTGTGAATATTCACACGCCGTCGGGCTTGGTACATGGGTGAACTCTGCCATCACCAACCCAACCGACCTTCGGGTTGAATACTGTGTTTATGGTTTTTTTTATATGGAATCCTGTGTAAATTTTGACTTGCAATCGGCTTCTTTAGAGAACGATCCCCCTGATCTTTGGGTGAATAATTGGTATGTATTAGCTTGAGTTAGTAGTGGGTTAACCCGTCAGTCTTATCAACTCGTCAGACTTGTCAGAAGGGAGATTATTGTTTTACTTCGAGACGAAGGAGTTTCCTCCCTTCCATTGAGAGCGGTGGTCGGGCCACGGAAATATTAAAAAACCGATACTGTGTTCCTTTATTTCAAGTTTTACATATCTTCACCACGCTGACTGTCTATGCGATACTTCACTTTTATGAAAATTTTCGTAAATTTATATATATACACATGCATATCTATATTCTACGTAAATCCCACGGATTTGAATGATAAATTAAACGAGGGAGCGAGATGGTGTTAGCCTATACAAATATATCGTAGACTGACACATGAAAGGGACACAGGTAGGTATTCCGTAATTTTCGGTGGCCGAACCACCTTCTTCTGCAGAATTCAATTTGCATTAGGTAAGAATATTAATCAGCTGATAAAATTTGCTAAACGTGTTCTAGATATCAATAATTATTTGAAAAATTTAGTGGAAAATATTAAAACCACATGCCCGAGTGATTGTAGTTATTGGTTGATTGCCTTCAGTTCTTGATTGAGATTATTTTCTATTAATCTCCTTCACTATTAATATTGGAGCATGTATGCCTGTTTTGTTAACATAAATAATAAGTTGCCTTTATAAATCAAGTACTATATATTTTATATTTTACAGAGTGTTCATTCCTGAGTTGTACAAACGATAAAATAAAATTATCCATGCTGGCCAAAGACCTTATTTAACACCGATTTCTTCTTCATTGCTCTTGTGTGCACACAGCAACATGGACCATTCTTACATATTTTTCCATAGATGAATGAAGGACATAGAATAAATTACTATGGAACCAGTGCAATTGCTGATCACCCGTTATTCACACAACGTACCTAGCGATATTTTATGTCACGATAATTTGTTTGAAGACATTCATTAACTTTCTATTTAACCAGACGACTGCCAAGATATATTCATAGGGAAATAAGAAATATACGAAGAAAGAATAAAATGAGGATATTAAAAGATAACGGGGAACCTAGGGCAAATCTTTTCGATATATACGTTTCGAGTTAGACGGAAGTTTTGTTTTCAAATTTCTCATGATTTTGAGGAGGTTAGAGGCCGCGATATACGCATATGTAGCCAAGAAGAAAGGTATTTCTTTTCTAGTCGACCGAAAAGTTCATATCCCTACGGAATAGGAGTTATAAAAAGGTAACATTTATCAATTTCTGGGTTGAAAATTAAGTTTTAGATTTTTTCGTAAATTATCTCGGATGTATAATACAACCCGACAGGAAACTTAATGGGGCATTACAAATGGACACCTTACTTGATATAAATTACTTATCGTTCTGGTAATCTATAGTCCCCTTCCACACGCCCTGGTGGTAAAAATGACACATGATATGGTGATTTAGGTTTGTGCGTGGTCTTTTATTGCCGTACTTAATGATGAAAAGATACCCCATGGACTAATCTATCTCCGCTAAGAGGGATAAAACATCTCCTGTCATATTTTCATTCAGACCCACACTCTCGGCGCACTCAGAGCATTGCTCACGAGGAACACTGAGGAAGAGCGATGAGCAGTTGGCTTCTCTATCCCATCTCATCCTCCCCGTCAAAACTTGTGCAACTCCTCATTTGACTCCCACCCATTTTCCTTCGTCTTTGCAGTGTACGTTGACACAAAGTGACGTACCCCACGACCAACAATGAGAGTCGAAGGCAGGCGTGAAATGGACTTGGATCCACAATGGTGCAGAAAAGAGGTTAAGCCATCGAGTTACTCATTCCCACACTCTCCGCCGGTGACCACTGTGCCCGGCCGTTTATCCTTCCAGGAAGACCTTTACTTTGAAATCTTTGATAAAGTGGCAACTTCCATTCCTTCGCAGCACCCATTTATGGTCATCTGGTGTATTGAATATTGGAAAATGAGCAGTGCACACTTACACTTATTCTAATGGCGGAATAGCGAGTTGTGCTATTGGGTGGGTCAATTATTTTCTGGTATCATAGCCATTGGGAATTTCAATTTTTGATGACACAGTGAAATTAAATATACTCGAATTTGGTTATCATTTGCAAAAATAATGCATAACATTTCAGTTATGTTTTGTTAACATAGTACCATGCAAGCCACCGCTAGGAAATGTGGCAGGGGATGATTTCACGCCGGAATACTTTGGACCCAAAGTGCTTTTCCTTCCTATCGCGGAGGGACAGCGTTATTCTAATTTCTTATCGTCTGTGTGAAAAATGGCACCTTAAATCTATATGTTCTACACTTAATAGCTATAATTTGACTAACGTGATCCCTCCTACCGTAGTACGATGGAATCAATAGCACATTTTCAACATAATTGTTAAGAATACATCCAATTTATGCAAAAGATTTAAATCCGTAATTTAGTTCCTGTAAAATTGTTGATACGCTACTTGATTGGTCACAAAAACGCTTTAAAAATCTAGCTCATATTAGCTGCACGCGATTCAATTCGTCAATCAATCAAACCTGAAGGCTATGTTTACATATGAAGAAAGGATATGTACATGTGTTTTTACGAAAGAGGGGTATTTTGAAGTTTTGAAGATAGTTTTGCTGGATGAAATTAAGAATATTTTTTTTCGGTGGAAGATATGTCAAAATGCATAGTAAATAGTTTCATCATCGACCGCGTTTTAAAAGTGTTCGATTTCTAGTAAAAAATTGGCAAATGGAGAGCTCCATGTTTAAAGCTACAAAGGAGAGGAGGCGATGCTTAACCAAAGAAAGAACTTTGCTTAAAGACGACTTTCATACAAACAGTTGAAATGTTCCTCTATTTGGTCTTAAAATGTAATATTCCTATCACTTTGAATACATTATAAGTAGTAGTCTGAAACTGGAAGGTTTCATCTGAGAAAAATGCGAGTTCATAGGCACTTCAAAATAAATAGTTTTAGAATTCAACACTTTATTTTTAGTTTATTAGTATTATTTTTCTACCACCAATGCCAGAATTGACAGGAAGCGGGATATTAGTTAATTAAATTTCGGAAGTTATGGCCCCATTCACCCTAATCGGCATATTTAAGCTCCTTTCCTGACATGCATAGCCTATGTGGTTAGTCAGTACATCTAGAAATTATTAAAGTAATACAAGACAGATTTGAAACTAAAATATTTATCTTGATTCATAACGATAAAATAATAAAGTTCAGTTTAAGATGCAAGTATGGGTTTTGGAAAAGTTCAGCAATTTTCATTGTTTTGAAAGATATATTAGCAAGTTCCAAAACACTGTATGTCGATTTTTTATTTCATCATCTGCCAGAATGAGTAATCGAATAATCTATGTTCCTTGTAAAACCATTTGGATTAATTATTTATCAAAACTATTGTATTGAACAACTAAAAATATTATCTTGCATGGTAGTGAGTACCAACCTAACAGTTTTCATACTTTTTATATAAATTAATTTCTGAAATGTTTCTTACTCAAATGAACTTCTGACTCGCTAAATATGAATGTACTCCAGCAGAACAGATGATTTCACCTTTCAGAAGCAGTGGTTAGTTAGGTAACTCCACCAATGACTCGCAAATGTCAGTGCCTCTAGTATATAAGAGCCAAATGAAACTACAATGTATCGTTACTTTGATGTTATTTTCAGGTGTCAGCCCTTGAAATTTGGAATTTCGTTGCGATATGAAGAACAATTTATTCAAATTTACTTTTTAATTCAATTCGCACTAATCCGAAAACAGTACTTGGGTATTTACTTCGGACTTTTAACAACAATATAACAATAGATAATTTGAAACACCTAAGCCCCAGGCTAAGAAAAACCCACGAATGCGGAAATCAAACCCTCGACCTCTGGGTGTGCATACGAGGACGTTACCCCGCGGTTACTAGGGCCGGCGAAATTTGTACGTAATACAGCTGTCAACTTTGTGAATACGAATATATTTATAATATAAATATGTATAAAATTCAAAAGGATAACTCTATCAAATGGAAGTTATTAAAAAAAGTATCTCGACCTACTTGGAAAAGCTCTATTTATTAGGTGTCAATACCTACTTCTGATTAATTCAAGTAATATTTATAACATCCGGTTACCACATTGTAATTCTTCCGATTGATCCGATTTTTTCACCCTGGGATTAAATATGATCGCTTTTAATTGTCAGGTTTGCATAGAATATATCGTGTATGTTGATAAAATAAAATTTTATTTGCCGTCTTTAAACGTAATCGATTGTACATAATAAAGTTGTCGGTCCAGTAAATATCTCATTGCCACTATAATGGGGTTCCTACAAATCTGACATTGAGTTTTGCCAAATTCATGGAAAGAATCAACATCGCACATCGATATGAAAATTTAAACCCAAGTTGATATCGACGTTACTTAATGCGATATTCCCGCCATTTATTTAGATAATATACCAGCCATATCCTCATATCAAGTTTTTCAGAGGAAATATAATATCGCATTTACGTTGGTTGCCCTTCCGTTGCATCGCATTCCTTGGCGAATCGGATTTGTTTTGCGATACAGCGTGCACATCGCAGGCGACACATCCAATTCTCTAGCAGAGCCCCAAGACGAACTCTCGAGCGGTTGAACTTTGCCGGAGAGTTGGGAAGGAACGAAAGAAGTCGCTGGCAACACGCACACGCGCTACAAGGGAAGGGAGTTGAATGGACGCGGCACGAATGGAGGGCGGACGAAATGGAGTGAGCGGGAGAGAGGCGGTCGGGGGCGCTTTGAGGGACTTGGGAGTGGAAAATACAGAAGCAATGGGACGAAGAGGGAGTACCTACTCACATTAAGGTAACAGGAGCTCGCACAAATGGATAGGTGTGGTGTTCAAGAGAGAAACGTGCGTTCCTCTCGGGGCTCCGGGGAAGAGGGGAATCCCCCCCTTTCTCCCTCCTCCATTTACGGTGAGATAGTGTACTATTGGGGATAGAATGGGGAGAAAGAGGGTGGTGGATATTGGGGGATGAGGAGGGCGACATTGTGGGCGGGGCGTAGGGGGTAGCACGTCTCTCCATTCATTGGGGAGTTGTGGGAGCGTGGGGAGGAGGTTGGGTTGGAGATAGGGAGAGGGTAGTTCTCCGACAAAGGAATAGCGGGAGGGATTCGAAGGGAGAGAAGGGAGGCGTTGGGTGGAAAAGGGCCCTTTTGGCTCTCCCTCCTTCTCCCTCTCACTCCTTGTTCATCACAATGTGCTCCGACCCCGTGGACCAAAGGGGAAATGGGGTATGGCAGGGTGTGTGGGGGATGTGGGAGGAAGAGGGGGTGATGGAAGGAGAACCCTTGGTAGAAAAGGGAGAGGAGACTCACAAGGAGAAGTGAGGGTTATCGGAGAATAGTGTCGCGGGTCGGGAATGGAAACGAGATGGAGGCAAGGATGCTGTTTTGGATAGAGTGGATGAGAGGAGATAGCGAGTGCAACAAAGGTGGGGTATATGGATGAGCGTGCCTCAATGTAGTTAAAAGTATTCCTCATGTTTATGGAACTTTGACATTTGTAAGATGAATAAAGTTGATCATTCAGGTATTATTTGGGTAATTTACCTCAATTGATGGTTGATGGTTAAAATATTTATTATTAAAACGTAGGTATTTATTAATGTATAAATATATTTTAATTTTATTTATGAATTTTCAATCAAACTAGAAAGAGTTAGGACATTTCAAAATAGGAGTGTATATGAAACACGAATGGGAGAGGAAGATACGAAGGAAACCGAGTCAGTCTGAGAGAAAGTAAAGGTGCATCTTTGATATAAAATTGGAAAATTTAATAAAGTTTTCAATGCATTTTGTCATGATTTTAGAAAATACGTTAAACTATAATATTGGAAAGATAATTTTCTGCTAGAGGATTTAAACGTATTAGCACGATAGCAGTGCTCAATATTAAAATGTATATTTTCTAAGATTAGGCCTGAGTACATGAACGTTACGCTAGCTCGTAGCCATCAACTTTACTCGAAAAAACTTTCCCAAAAATGGAATCATTTATTCCTGCAAAGTTTTAATATCAACTACATTTCTAAAGTCACCAATTTTATGAAGGATGCTCTACAAAAATACTACGAAAATATTTATTGCTTTTGAAATGACTCTTTAAAAACATTGAAGACGTATTCCGTGAGCCGTGAGGAATGGGTTATATGATACAATGCAAGTAAGCTATGCACCATTCACAAGCAAGGAAACTCGAATATGTCCTTTTATCCTTCTGGAATTATGTATCTGCTATCTTTGAGCATTTTTCAATTAAGACAAGCCCTATTTCAATTAAGAGGAACCCTTCTGGGAAAGTATCATAGCTCATATTCCATTTTTTATGTTCAAACATTCTAACTGCGTAGATCAGCATCACGAAATGATTTGATTCATTATGAAAAGTAGTATCATTGCTTTTTTTCTTATTAGTAGTAAGCAGTATTATTGCTTTTCTTCAGATTACATTTGGGAAACCATTTTTATGGTATTAAGTCTGTTAATTCAATAGTTGAATTTGACACCAGATCAGCACAAGTGTCGTATTTTGAATGTTTTCCCTGGGAGAACATAACTGTAATACTTATAAGAATGTGCCTGAAATACTTATCTTGTGATTGGTGAGCCATAAGAGTGGTGGTTATATCCTTTAAATCACAGTATGTACTTCTCTGCCGGTTCTCATTTAAGGTATGCGTCCCCGTTATTGCTACAGTCTCCTTGTTATAGCCATTGTGATTTGAGTTTTTTTTATGACTTTGACCGTGAAGATTTTCTCGGGACGATTTCGGAACATCCTGGTTGCCCGGCAATTGAAGCTACTTTTAAAAAGAGATTTCAACGCTTGGTTGTGAGTTGGGACTGAATCACAATTTTACGCTCATCTGTTATTCGGGAGGCATAGTCCGACTGAGCGCGGGAGTTCTATTGAGTGAACTTAACAGCTCTACTGGCCAACCACCGATCATTCATTCACAAACGGTCACTCTCAGTACGGGTTTCGGTGAGTTATTTGGTAATCTATGCTAATTGCTACGCTTAGGTCGTTTTTTCCAATGTTAGCTCGTGAAGTTTCACAAAACCCGGAGAAACGTTAATTTAGTACAATTCGGTTTAATATTTAGGGACACTCTCTCCCTTAAATTACGTAGCTGCTACTGCAATGCAGATGTTTTGGTAAACTGTGAATGTGTGGTACAATCCCGTCATTTTTAGATGACTTATGAATTCTAATAGCTTAGTTTAAAAGAATGATTTATAGAATGTCTACATTAATATGCTATTCTAGTAAGTCTTAACAACATTTATCTTCTATTTTTCATACATATACAGTATAATTGTATAATGTATAATAACTTTGTCGCAGGTATTTTGAAGGGCACATATTAAAAATGATAGACCTATTTTTCAACAGATTTAAGTCTTTTGAGTATAGTTCCTTTCTTTCAGATGATATAGGTAAACATTCCAAAACTAAACCTGAAAGAATTTATTACTTAAAAATTTTTTAAAGAGGAATTAAGGTAAAGAGTAGTAAAAAATAGTGACTCATTAAGAATAGAAAAAAATTGGACAATCTTAAGTTTTTGAGGATAAACCTTTATGATGACATTCCTTATCAAATTTCTTGCTAATGAAAAAAATGACAGAACATATATTTTGATTGATTTATTACAATTTTTCAAAATTTGATCATACACCCGAGATTTTTTTCTTTTTCATGATCAATTAGCACCTTTATCCATTGAACATTAGTGAAATTAATTTAATGCTTTACGTGCAAATATTTGCAAATGCATTAAGAGCGAGGACATGGATAACCTAATTTTGATGGGCGAAGGATACATGACTGCATCCATCAAAAGTAATACATCGATAGAGGACGACCTTCTCACTGAGATGTGGCGAAGTAATCACCGCGATTCGATCGAAAATAACTCTCCAACGACCCATAACAAACAGATCGTCTCTTTTCTCTTCGCACTTCATTGAGCGCGCGCATGGCAACGAGACCAAGGAATGGGAATATGAAAAATCCGAAAACATTGACATTTCAAAGCAATGAGGCAATAAAACAAAATTTCAGTCGTCCCTCCGTTCGTATTTTTCATTCATTCATTTCATTTTTTTATTTATCTCGCATGAAGTCTGCATCAAAAAAGAATAATAAAAATAACCAACTGGTCGAGAATTCACAACCCATGGAGACATTTTTTCGTCGGAAAAAGGACGGATTGTTTTTTTTTATTTCACGCTCTCCGCCCGTCATTTGTTCCCCCGTCATGTTTTTTTCAACCCTCCCTCCTCTCTCGCGTATACCCTCTTCGACCCCCCGGCGTGTTTCTCCCCACCTCCGCACACATTTCCTCCTATCCTCCGGACACCCCCACTGCTACACCACCCGCCCCAATCCGCATTCCCTATTATATCGCGTCAATTTGCCTCGTCGCCATTATAATTGTAGCGAGGTGGGGAAAAAAGGAGGTCTCAACACCCGCCCTCCGACGTGGAACGGGGAGCACTTCCCCTAACCACCGGCCCATCACCCTTTTCCTCGTCAACTCACCCCTCTTGGTCACGTCGTCGTTCCCAATACGGTGCGCCGTTCCTTCGGCTTCGTTTACGAATAGGGTGGCTCACTAACCCCGCCTAGTTATTCAACCTCCATTTCATTCACACTCGCCTCTCCGCTGCCTAGTTTCACCCACCCTCTCCATGTGCTCTTCCTCATACCATTGCATTCTCTTCTTTTCCTCTACCCTTACGTTTCTACTTCGCCACCTTTAGGCAAAAAAAACTCCATCCCCTTATACGATCTCGAATTCTCTATGATTGATGTGTACTTTTTGGCGCCTAATAAGGCATATAAGGTACCTAAGTACTTTATTACATGAATCGCAGAGGTTTGCATAATTTTGTATTTTTTTCCGCTAATCTTTTGCATTGTAGAACTTTTTCATTTTTTGCGTTATAGATGCTTTTGCATGATGCAAATGGGGGCAATGGTAGTATTTTTGGCTTTCCACCAATTTTGTGAAGTTTAGAATATGAGTCCGAATAGTTTGTGCTCCGAATGATCTATTAAACGTAGAATTTGAAACTTACCATTTTCCAGGTAATCGAAAGGTCAGGTAATTTGTATTAATGTGTGTCAAATACTGTCCAATGAAGAAATATGATATGACAGGAAATATGGAGATAAAATATTGGAGAAGAGCTAAATTAAGATATTCTAGGAAGAGCTAAGCACAGAGGCCATTTATAAAGTTTGCTTATTACACAACTTAAAATCTATTGCATTTGAAGAATCTAGTGAGTAGGTCTGATTACTATGGTGCCGCTCTTGGTAATCGAACAGTCTATAATCTAGCCAACACACTAGAAATATGCATTTATTACGAATAAACTACAAATGAAACGCAGTGTTTACTTTAATGCCTTTGATGGCAGTACTTTTGTGTACCACGTCATTATCTCTCTACTAAGTAATAACCGTGCCTATTCATTCATCTACATCTACATAAATACCCTGCGAGCCACCAAAAAGGTGTGTGGCAGGGGGTGTAGCACCATGAGGGAAGGGTTGAGGGGGTTGGGGGTTAGGTGAGGAAAGGTGGGGAGAACCTGTAAGAAAAAATATATACATATCCACGCACACACATGTATATATATATATATATGTGTGTGTGTGTATATATGCACACACACACCTATATATATATACATATATTAAAATATACATATATATATATATACACATACATACACACATATCCTCGCGCAGTCCCTAACCTGTACGTCAATACTTATTGTAATAAACTATGTCCTGAGGAATTACGGCTACAAGCATTCTGGTCCCTTATCGTTCTTGGAAAAAATGACATTTTAAACCTGTCAGTCTTACAGTCTATCTCTCTAGTCTTATATTCGTGATCCCTTCGGCCGTAATACGTTGGGGTTCGTATTATATCCTTGATGTAATCTGAAAAGGGCCCATCTTTAAATGTTTTTAATAAGTTTAATTTATATTGGAAACGCCGCTGTGTAAGAGAATCCCAACCTAAATTGTCTAGCAAAGTGGATACGCTGCTGAGTTGGTCATAACAATGTTTGACAAATCTAGCCCCCCTCCGCTGAACTCGATCTAATTCCGAAACCAAATTTATATTATGAGGCTACCATATACTGGCAGCATACTCTAGGTGGGGCCTGACCAAGGCAAGGAAACATCGTTCTTTCACCTTTTCGTCGCATTTACCTAGCACTCTTTTCACAAATCCCAATTTTTTATTAGCACGACCGCATATTTCTCGTATGTGTTTTCCCCAGGACAGATCGTGAGTAATTGTTACACCCAAGTATTTAAAGAAATCTACCCTCGCGATTTTGGTTTGTTTCACTTTGTAACTATAAGGGAGGGAATTATTCTTTTCCCAAAAATGTATTACTACGCATTTTTAAAAACTTAATTCCAATTGCCATGTATCGCACCAATTTTGAATTGCATCTAGGTCGTTGGCTAACACGACTCTGTCTTCATGACTTCGGATGTCCCCATAAATTATTGCATCATCGGCGAAAAGACGGTGCTTGCTATTAACTACGGTACTGAGGTCATTTATGTAAATAAGGAAAAGGAGGGGACCTATGACACTTCCTTGTGGTACACCCGACGTGACCTTGACAGTATCGGATGATACACCGTCCAGGACGACTGTTTGGACACGATCACTTAAGAATTGTTTAATCCAGTTAATAATACTTTCGTGTATTTCATAGAATTCCAATTTTGCCAGTAATTTGCAATGAGGGACTTTATCGAAAGCTTTCTTAAAATCTAGGAATATCGCATCAACTGGAATATTACTTTCACCGGAGTTCAATACATCATGTACAAAAAGTGCGACTTGAGTTTCGCAGGATCTACCCTTACGGAAGCCGTGTTGGTTATTAATTAATTAATCTTGGCTATCGAGGTGCCTCATCATGGAACTAACAATTATGTGTTCAAGAATCTTACAGGAAATGGAAGTCAGCGATATTGGCCTATAATTACTGGGGTCCTCCCTGTCTCCGTTTTTAAATATGGGTGTTGTGTTATGTGTTACCGAAGCTACCTTCCAGCTGTTTGGCACGCTTTCTTCTGCTAATGATTTCTTAAATATTATATCTAGATATGGGGCAATTTCAGCCGACAGTTCTTTATACACGCGCGCCGGTATCTCATCAGGTCCCGGAGATTTGTTGGGGTCTATGTTTTTAAGGAGTAATTCTATTCCGCGGGTGGAAATATTGATTGCTTCCATTGACTGCTGAAATGTTTTCGGAAGGTTCTCGGGTGTATTTTGTGAGGATATGTTGAAAAAACTCTGGAAGAATGAGTTTAATATGTTGGCTTTATCTAAACTACTCGTTACTTTATCCCCCTTTTCGGTATTCAATGAGTTTACGGTGGACTTTTTTCCCTGCACTTCCCTGGCGTAGGACCAAAATATCTTTGGGTTATCGTTCAAATGTTCGCAATCGTATTGTTCAAATTCATTCTGCCCGATTTATACAGAAGACGCAAACTGTTTAGGGGCTGTCATGTAGCACCTGCAGCGGCTATAGTCAGCAGGATGGGTACAAACGTTTAACTTTTCTGATCATGCTTTTATCTTATTGTTTCTTTGTATCTCCTCGTCCATTTTGCAGCTTTATGTTTTTGCAGAATTGTTCTTTCTTCACCAAATTACTCAACCGTAATGTTGATTTCTGAGGATTTCATAGATGAACTCAGCGCTCACATCCAAATTGTCTCCATAGGTGTGCAATTCATACATTCTAGGTAAATGAGCTTGTTCCTTACCTCCGCCACTTGAGTTTGTTCATAAATTTCTTGTAACCAGAAAATCGTAAAACTTGGATTACATCCAAAGACGCCCGTGGACCTTCAATCATTAGTCGAACGCTTTACTCACTGGGCTACCATGAATTGTCAGTACTTTTATAACTCATTAAAAATAGGTTGCGGATTTTTAAATACATTATGTACGCCTCCTTTGAAACATATTCAAGCAGTTAACAAGTTACAGAGTATTTCTTAGAGCGTAGGGACATAGAAGCAGGATGAAATATTTCTATATATTTCCCCATTTTGTGGATGAATGCGGGATGAAAATTAAGAAAATGTGAGGAGGAAAGAAGAAATCAAATCCAAACAAGATTTTAACAGGCTCCATGCAAAAACAGATATCAGATTCGCAGAAATTTGACGCTCATTTTTAAAGAAGTTGCACTATTTCCGATCTTCACATGGTAATAAGGTAAGGTTAAATATACCACGTAAGTCTGTATCATTTCACTATCACCTCAAATTTCCGTTCTCCCAACGCATACACCAGTGTGTTAATTCACAAGGCTGAACTAACATCAGTTGTGAATTGAAAGGGTAATTGAATGAATTTAGATTTAGATTTAAAAAAATATTTTAAATTAATTATGGTAAAATATTTTAATTATGTTTTTATCACATAAGCATACAAGTATATTCACTCACTAGACGAATTCGAATTACCAGTGTTAGGGCCGTTATTATCTGGAATAATGAAGTGTGGGCGCCTGTCGTTTCTTGGCCTAGTAAAAATGACCATTTCATTATTTCGGAATTGTAGCTTACTCATGAGTTGTCCGCAGCTGAAGTGGGCCTTAATTAATGTTGAAAAAGAGTAAGAAGAAATCGCGAAATTTTTGATCCCGTTCATCACCGTGAGGTGGATGTAGAGACTTGGGAGTTATTATCCTTGTACGCATTAACGACGCTCCTTTTCTTTCACAATTCGTTTCCCGCCTCGTCCTCCTCCTATTCCATCTTCCCAACCACCCTCCCTCCGGGTTTTGTCTTCTTCACTACTCCCCGGCCCCGGTCTTCCCTTCTCACTCCCGCCTCTCCTTCTTCCCCCGCCTCGCGCTCTCCTCCCACCAACTCCCTCCCTCGTTTGCCTGACCCGTCCTCCCTTTCACGGTTGCCTGCCTCACACCCCTTGCCGTTGTGACCTCCCACTCACAACTTCCTTTCTTTCTCTCCCTCCCTTTCCCTCCCCATCACTAATAATCCCTCCCCTTTCGAAAAATAGCCACTGTCTCACCCTCTATCCTCTCCCACTTCTCTCCTGCCCGTCACATTTCAATTCCTCACTTCCATCCCTCCGACTCCTCGCTCACCCCTCTCCGTCTCTTTGACACTTATTCCGTATGAAAAAAAGTGGAGACACTCGTCTCCTCCATGTGCCACCAAGCCATACCTTCTCCTCGCCTCCATCCCGATCTCCTATATCCACCTCCTCCCCCTTCCCCTCCCTCAACTGCCCGTTCTTTTTTCCCCCGTTTGTTTACTTTTTGTTGCACGAGGGGCATTTAAATTAAAACTTTCCTCCTCCAAACGCCAAGCCGGAGACGTTGTTCTTCTCCGTCTTCGTCCTTATTATTATTCATTGTTGCTGTTGTTATTGTTATTATTCTCTTCATCCGCTTCTCCTCATCTTCTTCATTCCTGAGGGCTCTTTTCGCCGTTGTTTTTATTTTAATTTTTCCTTAATAGCGAATCAGAGTTTTTCGCGTCGCGTCGAGTGGATGTTCTCATCTGTTCCTTTTCTACTTTCATTTTCTCCACTCGTCCCCAAAATTTATTCCTGGATCTTTCAATCATCCGTTAACGTTTCTTTTTACAAACTCTGAGGCACATCTGTTGGGAATTCCGATCGTTGTTGTGAACTACACGTGTGCTTTTAATATCCATTTCGAATCCTGGTACCGTGAGCTCCTGAGTAATGGTCAGTTTCACAGCCATTTTGTCGATCATTAAAAAGCAATTATGTAAATTAAAGTAAAGTAAATTTTTGGATTTGAGACACTTATCCTTCGGTTAATATTTCAATTTTTTGGTATTAATTTGGACACCATAGTTTTACTTTTGTTATGCACAACTATAATCAACACTACTTAAAATTATTATTTAACCACTCTATTGATGTCAGCTATATTTGGTGATGATATTCAGAACTTCGTTATGGTGTTATACATGGTTTGAAGGTTTTTAATTAAGGAATTTTTTTATTTGGGTCGCACCGTCGTTACAAGCAAAGCATAACAAATAAAAAATAAGAAATGCCCCCATACGTATTCAAACATGTGCATATATATGTATATATGTGTATATATATATATATATATATATATATATATATATATATATATATATATATATATATATATAAATCATAAACACAGTATTTAACCCGAAGATCGGTTGGGTAGGTGACGGTAGGAGTTCACCCAGTACTAAGCCCGACGGCGTGTGAAATTCACATATCAGGGGGCCAGTTCAACATAAATATACATATATATATATATATATATATATATATATATATATCAGTGTTTTCCATGCGTGTATTGGTGCGTCACCGAAGAGCCTTCTATTTCAAAGATATATATGTATATATATATATATATATATATATATATATATATATATATATATATATATACACACATATATAAACACGAAATCCCGCCATACGGCGAACAAATATTCATTTGTACGCGTTAATGTGTATGCAGATTTATATTATTGCATGTTACTGCTGACTAATCATCTGGGCTCCAGGCCAATCGTCCGTGAGTTTTAATTCTATCTTTATTCTTTTTTCCGACCATCTCGCCTAAAAAAGAATGCATGTGTGTATATTCACGTGCACTTACATAATACAGAGCCACTGTGTGAAATACATTTTCACACAATGAAATTAGTTACCCCTTTTGCGTTTGCACAGTAACAGCACATTTTCTATTAGTATGAACATTAATGAGATATAAGGGTTGAGTTACCGACTCGTATTATCGTTTTGCATCCTCTATCGCGTTCTTGGCCTTCATCGTGATTTACCCATCGACATTTTTGCACTTATATCCGTACACCACCTTGCGGTCACTAACACATTAGCGTGCCGGCGTCTCGTGTTCATTTTATCCATTTTAACAAAATTTTGTGGAGCGCTGTGCCTTTGTCACTCGGTTCCTTAACTTTCTCGCCTGGGCCCTGTTTCAATGTATCTCTCCTCGTTAATCATTACTTCCCCCGAAAACAAATTTACCCTCCTCTATCGAAAATCCTCGATCGCCCTCGCTACCCTCACCCCAGATCCCTCTCATATCCTTCCCTTCCTTCATTCCCCTCCAGCCTGTCGTGGCCGCCTAGGGTTCTCCCTTCACCCGTCACCCCACTGCGCTCTCCCCTATCATCCTGCCATCCTCGACCCCCGCTTCCCCTTTTCCTCTCTCCACTTTCCTCCCACTCCCAATTTCCCGCCCCATACTCCCCTCCCCACCCTCAGCTACTCGTCCTCTCTCCTCCCCCCATCACATAGTTTCCACCCTCTTGACTCTTCACAGCTTGGAGTGGCACACAAAATGTGAGAGGGTCCTTCGTATCCTAACTCTACCTCTCCCCTCCCTCCTCCAATCCACCCTCTCCTACTTTTTCTCTCCGGCGACATTTCTGGACTAACCTCTCCTCCCCATCCTCTTCCATTCCGTCTCACTCTCTCTCGAAATCCCCAAGTCTCCCCCACTCTCCGTCGCCAGAAATACCCCCCCCAACCTTCCGCCCGCCCGCCAACCCACCCTCCCCGACCCCTCATATCCTCTTCAATCCGCCACTCAAACTTCATCCCCCGCCCGTGCACACCCCTTCTGCCTCCGGTAGTTGGGTCGCCATCGGGCAGAGGGAGTGGGAGAATGATGAAGAGCATTGGAGAGGAAGAGAGAGAGAGAAAAGAGTTGGGGAGGTGTGTGACGCGAATGAATAAAAGCCACCTCCCCTCCCACCTCAGCGTCAGCGGCCCTCCCTCTCTCGGGCACGATGCTTCGCCCTTCCACCCTCAATCCCTGAACCTTCTGCTCCTATCCTAGACCCGCTCCGGACTCCCCCGCCCCGTACCTTTCAACTCCCCTATCTCCATACCTTCTCTGCGACGGGAGACTTCCGGGAGAGGGGGAAAAATTGACTGTCGCAGAATCCTCCTCTCTAGTCCAATGGACGCTCACTATCCAACTAAGAGACGTCTTCTTCGGGACCTCTCTACCCCGTCTCCCCCTTCCTCCACTCCTATGTCATCTTTTGCCCTCCTTTCTCCGTAATACTCACGTAATTCTGTACGTGTAAAAGTTATTTTAATCACCGAACACTGCCCTTGCTTAGCAGGGGACGCCATGTGCGACAGTGATTTTAATCCGAACCCTCTAGTTACACAAATTACATTTTATATAATTCCTGTGGTGTCAGCTTAAATATTAAAGTTTTTAACATCTATCACCCTCCTATTGAATTCAAGTATGTATCTGTACCAGTAATAGAGTTGCTATAACAAAAGCGGGAACCTGAAATGTTCTACCGAACGTTATATGAGAATTGAAAATTTTAATCGGTGGAAAATGAACACGTTTGTGTTTTGAAAACATAAGAGATGGTAAATGAAAATTGAATATTAACTGAATGCGTCTTTATTTAAAGCATTAATATGCAGTCCTAGATTTTTTGGCTGTCATGTACTTTCAACTCAAGATTAAAATGAATCAGAGAGAACATTTTTCAACGTGCGAAAAATATTATATTTCAATAATTTTTCGAATACCCAGATAAAATCCCTCTTATATAATTTCATTCAGTGTGATATTCAGCGGTGTCGTCATTAGTTTGGATTGCGTATATTTCCAATCATATCATTAATATCGGGATCACAGGGATAAACTATTAATTCAATTCGTATTTGAGCCTGTTTAACCATATTAATACTAATGTTGACTTCTTATAAGCAACATAAGGCATGCCTTTTTAGTGATTTTTCAATTTTGTACTGTAAAATCATTCCCGTTTCAACCGAAACACTTAAAAACGTATCATTTACTCCAATATATGAATCACAAAAGTTAGCATTGATTGGTATATAGTAAAAGTCACCTGAGTCACAGATTCTTCAGGAACAGAACGTCCGTGGTTATATGTATATGAGCAGAAAAAGACGATGCTTTCTGCCGTTTTCTAATTATAAGACTTATGAAGCATACCTTTTTGATAGATCGAGTTCTTTATTTTCATATTATTATGGTCAGCATTTGGGAACAGTACTGCGGTATCCGAATCACCACACAGTGGTGCACGACCTGAAATTAAAAATGTTGTTTCCATTAGCTTTTACTTTACAAGGGTGGTCTGCAAAGTTTACGACCTAACAAAGGTACAGGACATTTTTTCTGAAATTCTCTGAAATTTTTTAGGTCGGAAACTTTTCATACCACCAACCTAAAATTCAAATAAATACCAAAAGCATTAAGAACCTTTCATTTATTTTTTAAGACATTATAAAAATATTAAGAAGTGGTTTTGGATTTTTATCTGGATTAACTGGTAATTCACCTATGTGACCAGTTTCTTAATGAGAGAGAGTCTGCTGCGGCTTTTAATAATTTATGATACATATGACTTTCCATTTGTAATGTTTAATGATAAAGAGGAATCTAGTCGTATTTAACGCTGTAAAAATGTCCAACTAAGCGTGATACTTTATTTTTGGTATTTAAATGAAGTCCACATGGGACTCTAAAAATTAATTTTCCCCCATATTTTATGTAGAGGTCCTAAAATTTCATCCATTTTTACGATTTTGAAATGTAGGATCAGAGTAATGGGTAAATTATTTTTATGCGGTCAGATGAGGTGTAAGTTATCATTGTCAAACAACTGTCTACCTTTATCATAATTTAAGAAGAAAGCACACGGACTGCTGGTTTGAGGTAATTGACTTATATTTTCTCTGCATTATCTTCTCTTTACTCTCAATTCTCTCTTTTTACATGGCCATCCTACATATCATTCAAGTTTTCCATCATCTGGTTCACTGATTTTCTTTTTTGGTCCCCACTTATTCTTTCTAGTTTTTTGGTTCCCGCTAGATCTAGTTTTTTGGTTCCCGCTATTCTCATAAACTATCCCATTCATTAATTTCCTGGGCAAGCATTTGTGCTTCTAAATAGTTGCGTTGTTGTGACAAAAATACAAACCATAGATTTACGAGTCCTTCATGGAATAAATTTAAGCCGTCTCTAAAATCCCCTGAATAAATGAAGCTCGTCGGAACGAGATAAAAATGAATAATGAAGTACAGTTATGTGTGAAAATAATAGCAGGAAAAATATTATTTGAGCATAATGTTCCGATAGTTCAAACAAATGAATGTTGAAATACTTAAAAATATCGCATCTCCGTAATTAATGAATGCATTAATAGAACCGAAATATTGTCAATTTTTGATTGGCGAATCTTCACGTAGCATTTGATGACTCATTTGAACGTATTCAAAATCGGTCCTTGCTTCCATCGCAAAAAAACCCTCTGTGGGTTTAGTAATATAAAATACGTGAGGCATCAGTCTCCTTAGGAACGAAAAATACATTTCGAGAAAAAAGAGGAATTATATTAAAATAATATTGTAAACGTCCCAAACATATTTTTATCGGCAATAAGTGTACTCAGTTCTCATTCAAGTTTTGATTTAGCCAATTCAATAGCGGCATTTTTTCTGGACGTTGAGTAGAATATCATTATTCCTTCTCGAAAAAGGAGCTGCAATAATTTTGGGGAAATTGAAGCATTAAATGATTTCGTATTATTTTTTAATATTTTAATGAATTCCCATTTTTCATTTCTACGAAAGTTGACTTGTATTAATGGTAGTTATGTGGTGTAAAAACAAAGGATTTAGAGAACGTCTTATTTCTCGTGTGATAAATGAGGTTAAAAAATCAAAACACTGCCCATTCATGTTATATAAAGAGAAAATTTGGTGTTTTGTATATAAATGTTGTTCAACGGATGAATAAATATTCAACCTAAATTCCGATTGATGAAATTAATTTGCAACGCCTACAATATGTTTGTGTATTTGCGTGTCAAACTAAATTTCATAGGCGTTTAGCACACCAATTATCTTTTTGACGCTGAGAAAATGAAAAATTTACCTCATTTTACATTATGGTAGCATTAATAATAAAAAAGCTAACGCAACTTAAGTTCAAAGATGGCAGAACAATTGGATGATGGGTATTTTGGGTATCAATAGATTTTTAAAGACCGTGATTGAGGATAGAATATTAGCTGGACGAGTTAGGGTCAGGGAAATAAAAATCATGTCGGACGGAATAAAAAAAGGCAAGAACTGTGAATTTGAAGAATAGCTAATGTGTCCTGCACGTTTTAGGGTACTTTCATATTTATTTGGTGTTGTGGCAAAGAGGGCGAAACTATTGGCAGTGAATTTTTTGCCTGTGACTTAAGGTGATGATTGTAGAGCCAATATAGATTTTTGAGGAACTATATTACAATATTGCGGAAACGTGGTCACTGAAGCAGGAGGATAGACGTAGATTGGAGGCTTTTGAAATGTGGGTGTGGAGAAGAATGGAGAAGGTGAAATGGACCGAAAGGAAAACAAATGAGGAAGTACTGGAGATGGTGGGGGAGGAGAGGGGTTTGTTGAGAGAAATCCTTTGGAGGCAGGAAAAAAGGATGAAAGGCGTATTGAGCGGTAGTGGAATGTTGAAGAGGGTAATAGAGGGGAGAATGTTGGGCAAGCGAGGAAAGGGTAGGAACAGGATAGGGATGTTGGACGGGATGTAGGGAGGAAAGAAGTCCACAGAGATGAAGAGGGACCTGATGTAGATTAGGTTACTGGATTGGGTTTTGTTCGGAGTTACAAAATATTTATTTGATAGTTGTGTCCATCCAAAAACCTACCTTAACCGGTCGATTACCTAATAATTACAATATTGCGGTCAAATAGGTTACCATCAAAAGAAATTACAGATTGACGCCGGATAAAACAACAGCATAGAAGTACTACCCGTGTTATTTAGTGATGGGTTAGATTGGGATTTGGATGCAGTAGAGCGTAGGCATTGATCTTATAAAGAACTTGCCATCGCTGGTAGATTACTTTGTCGCTAATAAAGAACAAAATGCTATTGAATGTAATAAGGCTACAATGATATTAAAGTGTTAAGGTTTGCTTGTTGTGAGGCTCAAATAATATAACGCGGAATATTTATTATTGAGTTAAAATAGAAAGATGAATTATGATAAAATCAGTAAATTTAAAAAGGTTAATTAAATATCTAAACACTCACACAAAATCTTAAATATAATATTCAAAGAACTACGGAAGATGCTGCGACAGTATCTTTTATCGGAGTTATCCGCTAATATTTATTTAAATGCAGAATTTTTATTATGTAAAAATTATTCACATTCACTGGGATTCGATTTCAGAGTGTAAGATGACTCCTCGGTAGCATAACTGGCTAAAGTACTCGGTCAAACTCTGAGGGATCCAGATTCGAGACACGGTCAAGGCGAATGTTTTATACACAGAAAATTCTGCATTAAATTTAAAAATTCCCACCAGTCGTGGTTTAACTCTGAATAACTGAATAGAAGGCTTATTTTTTAATGTTCTCATGACCATTAATGATAATTATATTAATATTATTACCATGAGTGAATAAACTTTTTGAATATCCCATACTGCAGCCAGAGCAATCAGAGTAAATGACTAAATAGTTGCATCAAATCCCATAGAAAATCATATTCCTTCTGCTAAGGATTCGAAGTTGGGCGATTTCTATGTTTTTGAAAATCAGCAAAAAGAGGTGATCTTTTGTTCACAAATACTGATACTTCTGATGGATATTGTGTCGGTGCACGACGTCCGTCGTTCAAGCGTCACGGGAAAGCATTAATTTCTCCTAATGCCCTCATTGGGTAATATACGGCCATTCATGTTGATGGAATCCCCCTTTCTGAAGCTCGTGCAATGTGATGTCGCGTTAAAATAAAGCAATATAACTCCGGGATGGAGGATAAGCGTGAGTTGTGTCCCGGTACTCCTCGTTTTCGATCCGAGAGCGAACCTCCGGGCCTTACGAACTACATCGCTATGGGGGTGGCTTCCGAGGAGAGATGCAGAGAGAGATGGGGGGCTGAGATGTACAGGAATAGTTTCGGGAAGGAAGAGGGAGGGGAGGATTTGGGGATGGGGCTCTATGTGGCCCCGGGAGAGGAATGGAGTGCGGAAGGATTTTAGAGAGGGGTCGGCACTCCAGGGGTGGAGGGGCTCTCTCTCCCCTCGCCTCCCTCTCCCCTCAGGGGTTGAATCACAATGGTGGAGATTTTCGCGGAGGCAGATGAGAGTGGCAAGTAATGGTGCTCAAGGGGGAAGTTATCGAATCCAAAACCCACGCCGTAAAAGATTCGATAGCTCCGAAACCTAAACTCATTCGGTGGAAGAGCCCCTTTTGTGTGAAGGAGGGCGTGTGTCGCTCCACCCCGGCGGCGGCCCTTAGGACCCCACCCCCCCCGCAAAGCCTCCCGACCTCATCGCGTTCCAATTTTGAACAGACACACCCGCCCCTCGCTCACAGACACATCCCTCGATCCCACCATTTCCCCATCCAGGACACCACCCTCTCTCTCTCTCTCTCATGGCCGACCCCACCTCCTCCCGAATGTATCAACCCATCATCACCTTTCCGCGCTTCGTTTTCGATCCTCTCCGATGCCCCTCGCCGCTTCCTTTCGCTTCCGTTCTGTCCTTTGATCCGAGGTCGTATCCGAAGCGCTGGGAACATGGCGAACCCATCTATTCACCTGTGTGCCCAAGTTAATGGATCTTGCTTTCAGCAAGCTGCTACACCCAATTGAAACTTGTATATGATTTCTAGTCCGGGATTTACATGTATGTGTGTTCATGTGTACATATATGAACGAGGTATGTAGGTGCATTATTTCCTTGTAATATATTTAAAAGAATGGAGACAAGGTATAGGATATGCAGAACGGAAGCCAACTCCATGATATTGCGTCAAAATTACTTTTACAGTCCCTCTCCCGATCGTCTCTCCTCAGGATACATCGCTAGAGGATATTTGTGTCCCAACTTACATATCTCGGATTTCCATGTTTATTTTTTAAATATGCGTATTATTATTAGAAAATTCAGGTAAAAGATACAAGAACCGAATTTATAACACATGACAACTAATAATAATTGTACTTTTTTCATAAACTTTGGCTTTTCTTTAGCAATAGCTAATGACTCAAATTTCAGTGAAAAAGTAAAATCGTTGGGTGTCTTCACCGAAACATTCCTGGAAGGCATTCATTATAAGTAAAAATGCTGCAGCTTTGGAGAATTCAGGCAAAAAAAATAAACAAAAGAACTAAAACCATAGTGATCAACCCGAAGGTAGGTTTGATGGGTGAGGATACTGGACTCACGAGACTCACTTACTCGTACTACTGAGCTAAACGGCTTGTGAAATACGCATATCAAGATAGAGGAGCCATTGAACTAAAGATCAGTCAGCAAAAAAATACCTATTCCAAGGCTACTCTAAGTTTGGTGATTCTTTGTTTTATCACATTAATGACCAGGCGTTGTTCGAAAATGGTGGGAGATTTTTAGAAAAAGAGAATTTTAAATTACCCATTACAATTTTCCGGGTTATCAAATTCTGTTTCCTTTCTAACTGCTCATTCCCTCATATCCACTTGCACCGAATTTTTTCCATTATCTCCTCCTCGTTTATCCTTGGGCTTCCTCTGTAATTCTTTTCCTCAACGTTTCCGATATTTTGTACTCTGTCAAAATATATTCAATCAATTTACATCTTCTTCTTTTTAGTGTTTCTCATAGCCTTATATCTTCACTCACGTTCAAGGTACTTCTGATTTTGTACTGTTTGCCCATGTTAATTTCAGCATTATTTTGTAGCATAACCTTTCCATCGCCTTCACTTTTTTTTCTCCGCTCCTCCTTTCCTCTAATTCTCAAATCCATAAAAAGGTGGACTTAACACACATCTCTTAATTGATCTCTTCCCTATATCTAAGCTATTTCTTTTAAGGTGTCATTAGATGCTGACGTTAACGTTTAGAAGAGAATTAATACAGCATTTTAGTTTTTTCTAGTTATGGTTGAATTAACATGTTCCACTTCCCAACTGACTTTAATACCACCCCAATGTTCTAATCCATCTATATGATCCCGACATAGTGAAATAGCTAGTCCTAATGATGTCAATGAGTGAAAACATTTACCGGAAATGAAAAAAAATAATTTACTCAGCCAGATCTTAGTTCAGCTATACTTTGTTATACCATATTAATGACCGATTATTTGCTATTCGAAAAGGGTGGGGAATAATAATATTAAATACCTCTTTATCATCTTCTGGACTGTTTCCGGATTCCATTCAATGGATTGTTTCCGAAATATACAGTTGCTTAGGCCGACTCATTTAATAATACTGCTACGTGGCTGGACGGACTGTATGTAAACGGATTTTTACTCAAAGCATTGGCGCTTCATAAGAAAACTTGCCAACCATACTCATTCTTAGTGTGTGTTCATCACCATTTTTACCAATGAACTCATGTGCAAGCTGCTTATGAGGAGGAAATACCTCGGGGGAAATGGGAATGATTCGCGACTACATTATCGTTAGAAACGACCTTCTGCCTTATAGAAACCGATTAACCTTGCGAATTTTAGAATTTTTACGCCATTATAACGAGCTCTCAGCTAAGCAAGAAAATTACTAATAATACCTCAAACTATTGGGACCCAAATGTTCAAACCATGGTAAAGCATTTGGGTCAAACCATCTGTACCTAATATTAAATTACATATGTTCATAAAACCATACTGAACTATAGAAAAATATGTTACCTAAGAATGAATCATTTGAAAAATAGAAAATAGTCAATTCCCATTGGTCATTTTAAAAATTGCTGATTTTAATTCGTTCACGGGAAAACCATGAAATGCGACGATTGAACCAAAGAAAAAAATAGCAAAAAAACGGATGAGCATAATTGTAATCTGAACATACTACACTATTCATTATAATTAATATTGTAAAGGCAATGTTACAACAACTTTGAGTCACACACCCACTCGAGCGGGATCAAAGGATATGACGTATGCGAAACAGATGCTAAAAATGGCCAATTTTGCACCTATGGCGTTAATGTGGGAAGTATGCGTATTTTCTTTCCCTTTCAGGTTCACTCCTTTCGATGAGAATTATGATTTTCGCGGTTCCAGGATATCATTTTCCGAAAAAAGAATTTGAAAGCATATTTTCATTCTCCTCCAGATTTTGAATGTCCCCATCTAACAGACTGTGCGTGAGGGAAAATGTATTCCATTTCCCTGCGCCACTCAGTTTATGAGATATCCATCATACGACCATCCTACTTTATAGAAAATGTGGTGCACTGGGGACTTCGTCAGATCTTTATTAGGCCCAACCGCATTTGATTAACGGATCATGGCACAAATCAATCTGTCAGTATGTGTGAAGTTGTAATAACGGAGACGCAAATATATTCTAAAAAGACCGTTATACTTTAAATGGAAAAAATTTGGTGCGAGATTACTGTGCAAATCATATCGTTGAAGCATCTCTTGTATTTTATGAAAGATAAAATTTTCTTAAATGTAATCTAGGCAACGATTATAGGAAGAAGCATTTAAGTAGGATATAAAGTCGTGTAAAAATGTAACGAAAAATTGCATTAAAATAATATATTCCAAAAATATGCATCTTAGCAATCGCATGTAATATTGCTAACAAATAATAATTTATCAACAAATACTTGTAATGTAGACTTGTCATACATCCACCCGGAGACTGACTGAACTTATATGGTGTAGGTAAGCGACTACAAAAGTCTCCTAAATTGGCATAAAATTTCACCATTACGGCTTTGTTCAATTAGCATTTAATTAATCTAGGATCTTGATTTATGTAATTTCCAGGGACAGGTATATTCTGCACTCATTAAGTTATCTTGATAGGAGCCTATTTTTATGCACTATCTTTCTCTTGGATTATTTTACTCCTTTTTTTGTGTTTACACTTCCCACGCTTTTACAATGGCGTCGTTTATCCCATGATTTCATGTTACATCCTTCAATTTTGTCCGCAGTTGGGACGATAAAGGTTTAGTTTCGTTGTAGTGGAAGCTTAGAAGGGGATTATGGTCGTAGAGGGGAGAGTTGAAGGATTGAGTCGAAGGTGGCAGTGAGATGAAGTCACGTGGTTTCAGTCCCCAGATTAAGGGATCTTTGACGGTGGGTTTGACGTTTCCATTGAGGTAAAGAATGACATGGATAAGCCTCCACCTTTTGAGGGTCTCAGAGAGGGGCGGAAAACGAGCGGGAAGCAATTTACATTGAGGCTACTAGCCTTATTATGATTTTATCAAACATTGAGTGTGATTTGACGATTTTTGGAGAAAAATAAATTACCTTGAGCGAAGAAATATCTATTTGGCGAACAAACTTAAACAATTTTGGTGGCACTTTCGGTGAAGGCTTACATTTCAAATATAATAATATATGATATGATTCAAAATGTATTCGTAAATCGATCTCGGAAACACCTCTTAACATTACTCGAGTGCTCTCCTGCTTCTAATATATAATTTATGCAAAAATTTAAAAACAATCATGCGCTTAACTGCGTTTTATATGACTGATTTATATTTTATATGAATAGGGACTTTGATTTTGGAAATATTCTTTCACCTGCGGAATATTAAATATGAATATTTTTACGATAGCATTATAAAAGGAGTTTAAAAAATCAATTGCAGCACTATCGTGTTAGAATTGGTTATTAATTTTCAACCATACTTGTACCATGCATTTTATGTCCAAGCACGAAAAAATCTATTTTTTACACTAAGATATAAATCTAAAAACATTACTGAGGTAAGAAAGAATAGATAACGTTTTTTTCCCAAAATATTGTGAAAGATATTTCAAATAATCTGATGGATGTATCGATTCTCTTATCTCTATAGAAAAATCCTTTTTCCAAATCAGCGTTTTTTATATGCAAACCTCATATATATATATATATATATATATATATATATATAATTAAGAATTGGATCCATGCTCTTGGAGACTGCTATATCATGAGCCTGTGCAAGTCCGCACGCATGTATCCACACGTGACCATATGACGCGTTCAAAACTCATTGAATTTCATGATTGCTAAGTTAACTTCATTGTCATATGTGTTACTAAGTCGTTTAGTAAAAAGGTTGTTTCTGTCATTTTAGACAAAGAAACCTTCCAAATGACGGAGTTTTATTTCATGCTTTCAAGAAACATTGTTTATATCATATAATGGTCCCTTCAAGATAATTTCGGATGCACAATTATTTGTGAGTGACATAGTATAACATGTAAGAAAAACATTAGTTGCAGAAAATATTCATCCTTATGACTCACGCGAGACATATTTCAAAACTTTTGAAGGAAATTCTGGCAAAAGCACACAGGTTACGAGGTTACGTAAAGTTTTAATTAATATTAAAATAATTGAGGCAGAAACTGAATTTTTATTTGTTATTATAAAGACTTCTCTACATAGCCACTATCCAAAATGATACGTTTCTCCTAGTGTTTCATGATCTTTCGAAGGCCGTCATTGTAAAACTCCATATCGCATAGAAATCCATTGTTCCATCTCTTGAACGACGTCACTTGTGTTGTCAAATCTCTGACCTCTAAATAGTTTGATAAGTTCTAGGAATTATGAAAAGTCCCTTGAGACGGATACGGGAGAATAGGTTGGATGTAGCAACATTTCAAAGTCGCATCGCTCAACCACGTCATGAAATGAGTGAGCAGGCACATTGTCGGCAAGAAGACGGATACTTTTAGTGATCATACTGCGCCTTTTTGGTACCAAGGCATCACACACTTTGTTCAGCAGTGTGCAGTGATAGGCACCAATCTGACCCTTCTCCAGGTAGTCTGTTAAGATGATTCCGCGACAGTCTCAAAAACAGACAGTATGACCTTTCTTGTAGACTCCTGCACCTTAGCCTTCTAGGCGGGAGGTGATCCGCTGTGATTCTACTCCTTACTCATCCCGAAAACATTGTCTTCGTCTTTCTCTAAAATATTCAACATCTCCCTTGGCAGGTCGCGCCGTGTTTGCTTCTGAAAAGGTGACGGTAGTCGTGGAACCCAGCATGCTTACACCTTTGACATGTGCACTTCTTCGTGAATAATTTTCCACACACTGCCTTAACTAAGTTAAGTTTCACTCATGATCATTTGGATGGTTGCTCTTTGGTCTCGTAGGATAAAGTCCTCCATTTTCTTCACTGTGGCAGCATCATCCGTGAGTGATGGTTTTCCACTTATTCGATTGTCTGTGAGGGGAACTTGGCCTTACAGAAAATTCCTTTCCCACGTCAAAACTCTACCATATGACGGGCTATTATTTCCATAACCAGCCATCAATTATTGTAAATTTTCTAGGGAATGTAACCTTTCAAATAAAGAAACTTAATCTCACTGCGAGTCTGTATCTTCTCCATACTGCAACTTACTTCAATCTACAGATTCCTGAAAAGAACAACCAATATTAATAACTGTATTTTACGAAATCATATACATAGAGATGAAGAGGGACCTGACATAGAGTAGGTTGCTGGATTGGGTTTTTTTGGGGTTGCAGAATATTTGTTTGATGGTTGTGTCCAACCAAAAACCTACCTTAACCGGTAGATTACCTCATAATAATACATAGAGATTAATCAATATGCAGATACGTTTTATCCTGGTAGCTACGTTATTTCACAGTTTTAATACCGCCTTTACCAAACTGTATGATACTACCTCGTAGATAAAACCGTAAGAAAGTGAGAACATTCAGGAGGGTATTCGCCTTGTACGTCATATATTACCTTATAGATATCTCACGTCCTAATTCGCCTCTCACTAAGCTAATGAATAATGGTAAACATATTAATCATAAAAACCTAAGAATTAATCAATGGCTTAAGGTAATCCTTTTATTAAGGTGAACTAAGTAGACCTAGATTATTGGAGAGGTATTTTCTCTTCGAAAAATGTCTCAGAAATTCAAACGATTAAATCCTTAAACATATTATATGTTTCTTTCTAAAGTAAACTAATTCGATGAATATGAAGCCAATTTAAATGCGAAATTTGTGCTAATGATAAGGTTAAGATAAAGTATAGTTATCGTAATTTTAAGTGTAACTTCTTAATTTTGGTAGTGATGAAATCTCGAAATTAAGTATCAGTAGATATTTATGTGAATGAATTAAATGCAAATTGTTTTGGTTGTTTGCTGAACATATCAAAAGCTGAAATCTTCTTGAAATAAATGTGAAACATTCTTTTTATCTGATACAGAAGACATCACCTGAAACAACAAATACAAAAAAAGTAATGAAAAGCCTGAATTCAAATTTAATACAGTATTCAAAAAGAAGGATGCTAAATTAATATAAAAACCCGATAGCTCATGTGACGCTAGAGGAAGTTGCATATTTGGTGTTTGGTCATAGTGAGTTTACTTTTAGTGAACTACCCCCGAACGTTTACCGAATCATCACGTGTACTTGTTTTAAGCTGGAATTCATAAGGTATACACTAAAAATGTACACTAAACTATACCAGTATGTTCAATAACTAAGGCAATTTGCTACAAGCATGAGCAAATGATATATAACGCTGAGAAAAAACGGATAAAAAGTGAATTTCACTGTTGACCTGCTTCCGAGAAATTGCCCGTTGAAGTAGGGAAAACTATATCTTCATTGCTGGCTAAACACTGCACACATTACTATTTTGGCCACAACTATGCTAACTCATTCAGAAATATTTAAGCGAAGATTGAAAACTGAAGTATAAAGAAACTGGCATCGAGAAACTATTTACTGTAAACAAATTGGCTTCACAAGCCATTTAAGAAAAGAAAAGATGCACGGACCTTTATAAAAAAAAGCTTAACAGAGAAGTCACTTCAAACGGGAGTAAGTAAAATTGAAAAATATTATCCAAATTCAGTTGTATTGGGAAACTATAAAAATTGACAACTTTTAAAATGGATACAAATTTGTAAGTTGGATCTCATGTTTAACGGCAATGAACCTCACTTGGATTTAGCTATGGGTTTTTCTTAAAGTTATGGATTTTCCAAAACACTTAATTTAGAGGCAAGATATTGCCAAAACAACTGGAAGAGAAGTGTGGTAACTTGAAAATTATAACTATAATATTTAATTATATTTGTGGATTCAAAATAAACCATATTTCTTAGATTTTGTTTAGCTAGCAAGTTTTGATGGAAGTTGGCATTACTTATTGTGCCAATGAAAAATTTTATAGGATGGCATCTTTCTAACTTAACAATTTTTACTTAAAACTTTTTCGATTTATTCTTTCTGAAGGGCTTTGTTCGCACGACTACTCGGTGGAATCATTTTGTAGGGACCTCACTGTTCTTGTTACCTCGATGTAAACAAAGCGGTATTGTCTTACGGCCAGTCTCTTCGTTAAGGGTTACGATTAAAAAAATATTTAACTTCTATTGTGGAAACATTCCAAGTCGTCGTCCAGCGCTTTCACCGCTCGTGCTAAATATTTTAAAGAATAATTATTCCCCCATTTGTCTTCTCTCCATGAAACATAAAAGAAACTCTCTCCGAAGCCGAGGAAAAAACAAAGGAGAGGGAAAGAGGGGTCACATTTGTCTCCAGCTCGTCTTCCTTCACCTTACAGTTCTTGAGACCACCTCGCTGGGGACAATGAGCTTCGGCCAAGAACAATGTCTGCCCAGGAGTTAAGATGGGTTTTGAGGAGGGAGAAAAAAGAGGTGAAGGAGGGTGGTGGGAAAGGGTGACTCCCGCCCCTCCCCCCGAGCCGCCACTCACTCTTCTTCTCACCCCGAACTCCGCAGTCCCCCAGCCGCACCTCCATACTTCTAGCTCCCTCCCTCGAATCCATCCACCCCCTCTCTCGCTTTTCCCAGCTCTTGACACGTTTCTCGTTGATGGGGCAGTAGAAGTCTGTTAGAGGGCTCTCCAGTGGAAACCTTCTCTCCCCCTCACCCCCTTGCCCTACCCAGCCCCCTTCTTTTTTTATCATCTTTCCCCTTCCAAACTCCCTCAACCCATCCCTCTCACCGCCAACTCTCGCCTTCATCATCCCTTTTACGAAATCTATCCTTACTCCCACTATTTCCTCTGTATTTCCCTCCCTCTGTTCCCCCTTTCACCAAAATATCTCCATCCTATCCCTTCGATTTCTCCTGCACCTCATTTTTCTCTTCTTCAAAATTCGACCTCACCATAAGGTTTTCCTTTTCTCTCCCTTCTTATCTTCTTCCCTCTCATTTTTTATTTAGTTTTTTTAACCAGTTTGCAGATTCCTCCTCTCCTTTCCACAAATTTCTCTCTCCCTGTCTGTTTCTCCCCGTCTCCGACGTGGATGCTTAGGATACAGGATTCTTAACCGTCGTCAATCACTTAGTCCTGCATCTTTCAAATACCTGTTAAAGAGGCTCTCTGTAGTTAAAACTGGTTAAGAAGCGGCGTCTGATAAAACATTCAGTTGTGTAGCGAGATAAGAGAAGTCTTTAGCGCTGATAATGGTTTCAAAAAAGACCTTCAAAAGTTTTTGGGAGTTATTAATACATTTGACCTCGGGAAGTACGTAGTGTAAATAAAAATATCTGACTTTTCTATTCATGTGATGAAAGTCTAATTTTAATATGTTCCACCCTCGTTACTATAAAAATTTGAGCTAATTTAAAGAGTGTGTGTGTATATATATTAATATATATCTTTACAAATTATAATTATAGTTTAGAAATCATGAGTCGATTTCAAATTTAATATTCCAAAAAAGGCCCATGCGTCCTCAATGCAACATTTTCATTCTAATTAATGGACGATTTAAACGTAGTCCAATGATTGCAACATTATAACGTCATTTAAGAAGTAGAATCATTGATTTCACATCAGAATCAACATTCTAAGGTTTATATGGGGTGAGATCTATTGACAATTTAGAAAATTAATATATATATATATATACATACATATATATATATATACATATATATATGATTTCGTCGAAGTAACACGGAAGTGTTGAATAAAAAACTTAGACAGTAACACACAGCACGAGAACACATAAAAAGAACACTCACAATAATGTCTTGATAATAAACTCCGTCTTCCGTCGAATCTTTTTATGTGTTCTCGTGCTGTGTGTTACTGTCTAAGTTATATATATATATATATATATATATATATATATATATATATATATATATATATATATATATATATATATATATTTTATATATATATATATATATATCTGTATATATATATATGTATGTATATATATATATATATATATCCTTTACCAGTCCTAGATACTTATATGAGATCCCTTCTATAGCAAGATGGCATTATCATTTATATTTATTAAGTCGCAACCAAAGTTTTCTTTCCTTTTCAATGGCAACGAATATCTTATTCATTCAAAATCAACAAAGTGCATAACGTTGATCCCCATTTATAATGGTTATTGAAAACAATATTTGTAAACCGATTGGCTGAAAGAAAAGCCTTGTCGACATTATGTTCTGCTGGATTATAGCATTCAATTAAGACATGAAAAAAGTTTCTTGTCTGCAGATTTTTCTTCTAAAATAAGCTTTATCAGCAACAAACTATTTCAACTTTGCCGCCAATAGATGTCCTTGGCCATGCGTAGTTGGCGAATTGTTTTTCTCGGCGTTAACGTCATGGACATTTCATAAGCTCTTCTCCATGTCCATTAAACATGCGTCTTTGTTCTCCTTTAGTTCTCCCCACAATGTTACATCCTTAATCTTATCATCGGCAGTATTTAATTTGTGGTTTAACATTCATGTTTAGCAGCATAATTTATTTGCTACACCTTTTCCCTGCGTTCCCTTTTCTCTCCAGTTCGGCATCATTTTATTTTTCTCTCCATTTATATTTTGTTTTTTCTTTAATTTGAATTTTGGTGTCTATAGGTCACTTTGTTATGTATAATTCAAGTTTACCGTACATTGGTGCCCAAATTACGAATACATTCTATGGAGAAAAAGCTCCTTATAGTAAAGAACTAGGGATGATTTTCTTTACTGCTTGTATTAGTCTTAAAACAGTAGGAATTTTATATTTTTTTCAATATTATACATTTTGCATCTTTTTTCTAGGCCATATAAATTATAGATGTACTTTATTTGTATTAACCACATTGCTATTGTTACAAATGATTTCAGTTTAAAATTCATGACAGTGCTATTATCACATTTTCTCCATCAAATGTAATTTTTTAAATATACTCGTTAATTCCCGATGTGGCTAAAACGAATCATGTTCACTTCCAACTCTCATTTTTTACCTTTTCATCTTCTCATTTTTACAACATTTAATCATTTCTCACTTCTCTCTCCACACCTTTCGTGATCATTCCGCCTGCAATTTCCAGCCCATCTCATCTATCTCAAGGTTCTCGTCTCTTCAAACCTTCTCAAACCTCGTGTAAAATACGCCGCCGCCTCATAATCTTAACCTACTGATGCCCCAGAGTTAAAAGAGCGAAGGATACGAGAGGTAAAGGGGGCAGCGTTGGGATGTGGGGGAGGGGATGGTAGGATCCTCGAGGTAGGTTGGAGGGCATGAGGGAGGACTCTCCAAGGGTTCGGAGGGGGAGGCTGGGATGGAGGGACTCCTCTCGCAAAGGTGTATGGGGTGGGGCGGTGGAGGATGAAGGCAGTCGGAATAGTGGTGGTGGAAGTGTCGTCGGAAGGGCTGGAACTTTATCTCACGTGCGCCGTTGGAGGACGCTAAAGATGTTAGGCGCCACCAATTCTGGAGACGTCAATCATACCTCCCTCCACTTCGTCTTCCTTCACCCCTCTCACCATCGACTTCTTTTCCCCATCCACTTCCAAATGTTTCCCTATTTTTCTCCCCTCTCTCTTATATTCCACCTTTTTTTCTTCCTTTCCTCTTTTCCCTCCTCATTCTCCGTTCTCCTTATTTTTGAAAGAATTTTAGCCCTCACCCTCTCCCGCCAGATTGCCCTCTAGTTCATTCAAAATTCACCTTTGTCCACTTCCTCCATCTTCCATATTTTTTCCAAAGAAGCCCAATCTCCTAATAAATACTATTCATATAAATTTTACTCTGACACACCATGGTTTTTGAAGAAAAGCATAGCATAGTGATATCAAGCCCTGTTGCAAAGTTAACGTTTCTCGTTCTAGCCCTTTTAATTCACAAAAGCGATATAACAAAGAAAATGACTCATGTAACATTGTATCCTTAACATTGGAGAGAGGGAGTATTTTCCCTTACTAGAACTCACTCTTGAAACAAGTGTAAGCACGGTATAAACTACCACAGCCATGAGTAAATGTGACGGAATTGGTCGCAGTAATTAGTTGAGAAGAAGAACGGGAAAAATGTTAATGGAAGATACAACTGTTTACTCTAAAATATTACGTGTTTATTTTAAGTAAATTTCTTAAATTCGGCACATTTGACATAATCTCGAAGAAATTACATGGGATTGAAAGGGCGCTATATGGCCAAATTTTTCTAAATATATGATTGCAAACTCTGGAGAGTTCAACTCACACAAAAAGAATAGCGCAGCTTTTACAATTTGCTTCACAATGTTGCCGTCGTGAGTCATTTGAACAGATTAAATATATGATTCATACGTGCAAGGAAAAAGCGTCATTGCGTATCGTCGGTTACATAATGCTAGCAAATTCTAAAAAGTGAGATGAAACTCCTATGTTTAAATTGAAAACATTCAAAGTGTTAGCTAGTAGAACTAATTTCGAACCAATTTTTAAATAATTTGAAAAAAACTACATATACCGCACGATTGTAATAATATAGTATGGGAATTTCTGTACAGCTGGGATTAATAATTGAAACGCAAAAGATAGAGTTTAGGATTTTACATGACGTTTTAAACAAGTAAAACTTACTGTTAATGATCAGAAAATAAATTATGTCAGATATTTAAGTAATAAAAGTACATAAATGAAGTATAAATGGAGATAACCTTAGTAATGCATAGCAAATCGTATTGCTGCAAGTGAATGCTCTGTTAATACCTGTTCTGTGTTGGAGCACCATTTTATGTACCCGAGAAAATGATGTCATAGAGGGGGGTTATTGGAAAACTAACATAGGTCTACATCTATTTTCAAGATATTTCAGCTTAATATTTTGCTAAAATTGATAGAGTGGGTTGTTCGGTATGTCTTACTAAATTTGATTATTTATGCTGCATGTTAAGGATCCCAAATTGTACTTAAAGACAATTGCTGGGTATTGGAGGATAAAGTTTTAAAAACTCATATACATTCAATGGCATTTATTCATTTGACATGAAGTACTGCTGCCGCACATGTCTTCAATTGAGATTCTGACCCAAAGCATCTAGCAATATTTAACGTAAAATATCTGAGAATTCGAACATAACAAGATGTAAACTAACTGGACTTCTCGAAGGAAGTGTGACCGCATGACCGCTCGTAACATGCTCATTGCGGCGTAGCTGTTGTAATGGAAGCTGACTCGGGTCGCTTTCCTTCCTCCTGGCAACGAGTAGGGATTTATTATTAACTCGGAGTATGTGATTGAACCAAATTTTTCTCTTGACTCCAAATCGGAATGGTTTGGGGATGTATGTACAGCGTGAATGAGACATTCTTGTAAGCCTACGTAATAATAGTAGTGAAAACATATTCTCACTAAGACCGGAGTTGAGTAAGTAAATATGGTCATACAGGAAAGCATTAAAAAAAATATTTGTCTACATAAAATAAAAAACTATTATCATAAATTTGAGCATGTGACGTGGTTAACCCAGAAGATGAGGCGCTATATCAAAAATGGTACAAAACAAATATTTTTTGGAGCAGCAAAGTTTTCTTCATTTAGCACCTAAAAAAATCCACTAGATGACTGTACATACAATTTGGAATTTATTTAACCATATTTTTGTTGCTGTTATTATATATTGATATGTAGAGCAATAAAAGGGTGGGTCGTGGTGGTCTAGTGGGTAGAGCGTTGGACTACTGACCGGAGGGTCCCGGGTTCGATTCCCGGGTAAGGCACTCTGGGAACCTGCAGCTAAGCTAGAACCCAAGCTAGTTGATTTTTCGGGTACCAGATCTTCCTGGGAAACCATAACCGGCACAGGGAAAATCTACTAAATATTCTTATACATATTGAAATATTCTATTTGATCTATTTGTAATAATTTTGTCTTATCATGTGAATAATGATTGGCATTTGAATAGGATAAATGCTCTTTCTCTTTGTTATGAATGCCTCCAATACCTAAATGGTCTGCTGAGACTTGTTAAACCCTAGGGTGTGTATGTTGTTTATCAGTTTTACTGATTAATCTTCACGCACCACGTTATGTCCATCTTAATCAATTAGGAAGAAGTAGCCCATTTTAAAAATAATTTTCACAAATAAAATATATGATTTGCACAAGGTTATTTTAGTTCACGTGATATAAAATTGTGAAATAAGCTATTCCCTAAAACTTTTATTTGTTCATTGGTTTTTTCGAAGTTCATTCCGTAGGTAGAACATCTTCAGAAGTCTCTCCTCAGGATACCTTTCTCCTGAGCTGTTCTCTCCATATCTGTCCGTCCTTCTACTATGTTAACCATCTGTCATACCTCCTCAGAATGAGATCCGTCATCAAATTGCGTGTTCCTCTCTCTCGTCTTTCCTTTACCTTAGCCTCTTCGTCTCACAAGCTTCGTCCGGACTCTTTAGACATTGGAGAGCATGCTTTTAGGTGCCTACGCCTTCCATCATGTTGCTAAGAATAAGGAATAAACAGGTGATGTCCAATGTAAATATTTTGATATATGGGATAGCTTGTGCATTCATGTAAATGCGTGTAGTTGCAAGACCGCGTAATTTTTTTGCGTAATTCTGAGTTCACTTTACAATTCATTCGGCACTCTTTTATGTAAGTTTTCCATTTCTTTCTTTTAATTTAGTCGCTTGGACGATATTTGGTACTAGTTTCATATTCATTTTCTCTTATCGGACTATATTCAACTTTATATATGATCCATTGTTTTATATTTTGCTTTAATTAATAGGTCAGATAGTATTAAATTTTGATATTTTTGAACTTTTAATCTTATTATATGGTATTTTATTCCAGGGTAATTTTTCGGCCAGTAATTGTTTTAAGATATGCTTTGTATCGTGTGTAGTTTATTAATATATATGCGTACTTTTCGTGCTAAGTGTTTCGTAATTTATCAAAGATCAACATCAATTAAATATGTATCCTACGATAAGATACAACAGTGACTCCTTTTGCAAAGGTTTGGCGAACGACCCAGTTGGTTTCATGCAGACAGCTATATTTTTACTGAGAACATTACTAAATATTTACACTTTCAAAACACAATATTAAGCTTGAAGATTATTTTCCGTAATGTTTATTTAACAACATAAGATTTAAAAAGCACACAATCGCTGTATGAATACTAACACGATGATAATGACGATGTTATTAGTTATGAAATGAAGCACCAAACGAAGAAATATGTTCTTTCCTCTACAATTCAAATATCTGTATCCAATAACTTGATACAATAAAGTCATTACAAGAATTAAATTACATTTATGCAGAAGACGTCAAATGTCTCTAGCCTTTGCAAAGATAAGCCTTTTCCCACATCGCGTTGATAGAACCTTCGTTCTTTCAACGAGTGAAAGTGCACTTTCTCAAATAAGAAAACCAGTGTCATTAGGACCAACATGTATAATACACTCCCACTATGGCGACTATTCTTCTGGTGGTTTTCTCGCTTCTAGCACTCTGAGTCATGGGGATGTAACATAGCGTATATATATTTAGCATGTACCTGTGTCCTTGATCCGGGGTGAAAATATGTGCCAAAATTTGCACCCTCTCGCTGCCTGGGTTAGGACACCCTTCAAGAAGGCGTCCACCCTAAAACGAGTGACTAAGGCGCCTAAATGACGAGTCTGGACATAGATTTATTATTTTCTGTAGGTAGATCTTTGTTAAAATGTGCTCAATTTTTTTAGAGATCTCATAGAACCCCTACTGTCATATATTTCAATCACCATTTCCGTATTTTTTCTTTTTACTTCCGTTCCATTTTTTTGGCATATGGTGCCGTATTAAAAACCTTCGAGATTATTCCCTTCATTCTTTCTGGTCGGTTATGTAGTTTGTATGAGATGAATCCAGTTTTGCAAAATACTCTCAAGTACACTCTTATGATGTTCATTTCTGTTTCGAAATAGAGGGAATAGTTAATAATAACTTGAAGCAACAAAATAATGGAAAGAAATGGTGAAAAGAAATAAAAGGCATCATGCAAGAGGCATTCAATACTTTTTAGTAAATGTGTCTCGGTAGCAAAATTTTATCTTTTATTGAATGGATAACACTACTTCATTTTTACATTCTCTCACCACTTAACCAAGAAAATACAGCATTATTAATTTGTCCAATCGATGGAATAACCAAGTTTTCAGGGAAAATTTACTAAATAATGAAAATAAAGTAATAAATCGTTCCAGATATTTGCTTATGATTAGCTTTATGCCTGTTCTGTACCAACCTTTCTTCGTTTGCACTCCTTGTCCCAGTGCAAGGTGTAACGTGGGAGTATTTTTCTTTGTGTGATGGTAGAGTACCTTATATCTGTCAGGAGATAACATGACAGGGTCACCAAATGCGATGATTTAGGAGAAAAAATTTTACCCACCTTTTGGGCTGAAGGGTGAAGGCCACCAAAAAAGAGATGAAGGAACTTGTGAATGCGTTTCTAGTGGGAGCATGCAGTTTGGAGGTTTAAGAAGACTTGAGTGGACACCGATCGACAGCAATGTTCTCAACCGGGTCGACTGATTTGTTCCACGTGCAAATCTAAATTAAATCTAATACTGTCCGTGGAAGTGTCGTAGGCGATTATAGCTTTGTCAGAGGAAAATATGTCAAAGATGTGTAAGTAAATTTAAAAAATGTTATTCACAGTAGATTGATTTTTTCTGTATTAAAATTTTCTCTTTTGCGCTTTCTGCAAAATGTTTTGACAACTTGAGTGAACTAAGCTTTGGCGATTTATAATACGATGCCATATTTTATGTAACATAAAGTAGGGCGGTACGAGCTGTACAATACAGATATGTAGGGCTGGTATGTTGATATAAGGATTAACAAACGCAACAAAGATAACTTTTTCATCATGTTTGGCCATGAAGACTCATATTTCCGGTAAGCTTACATTATTGAAAACTTTAATCTAAATTAAAAGATGAGTTATAGGGACAAATATAATAGCTAAATACTTTATATACAATCTATGGGTTCTTTACGTTCTCAAAATCGTGTAAACGATCAATTGCAAAATATTGCAAAAAAATTAATTGAAGGCTTAAAATATTTGTATCCCTCAAAGATTCGGGGAATATCTTCAATCTTCAGCTCTTCAAAGAAGCGACTCTAAGGTACGAGAATATAGTTATGAAGTTTTCTGGAGGTTATTGGTTGGTCGGTAAAATCTCAAAAAATAATGCAACTTCAATTTAAGATGATAAAAATTCCAATTTTTTCGTTTTTTTATTCTATTATTACATCGCATATCCGGGATCGACTTCATAAATATCCATCTGTGGAATAGCCCACCAAAATTATGCCCAAAGCTCACGTTATTTATTTAGGACAGATTATATTGAGCATTGCGAATATTTATATACTCTATTTAAAAAATTAAACTGTGTTATATATGTATCCAAGTTAGAATTAAAGCCATTGGTATGTATTAACTTGCGTCTGTTTCTTAATGGAAGATAATCAAGAACGAACGACCTAAAAGAAAGAAAGTATGAAAGGAAGAAAAAGAAGAAAATTAGGGGATGACCCTATCGAATAACCATTTTTCGTTCTCGTAAATGGAGGCAGAGATATGTGAAGGTTTCTTCTTCTTTCCGAAGACAAACTCAAGAAAGGATCCCGAGGGGAAATATAGTTGCCCATACTCAAAGATAGGGGTGTACCACATGGGGGTATTTCGGAGAGAAGGAGGAGCGAGGGGGATAGGAGGCAAGGTGAGGCGGGAAAGGTGGTGGTTGTAGGAGAATAAAGGGTATAGGGGAGAGAATATGGGAAGGAGAGCCCTGTCCGCCCATCCCGACCAATGAGATTAGCGATCTGAATCTCACGTTTTCCCTGGCAACCCTTCCCTTTCCGCCCGCTGCAGTTACTCCCGTTTCGCCTTTCTGCCCTTTAAAGGAAAAATGACTCACCCGTGGCTCCTGGGCACCCAACAAAGCGGCTCATGCATCTCTCTGAGTTCCCGGGCTCCCTCTTGTTCCCAGAAACTCTCTCATGTAAAGGGCATTATTGTTAGACCAAAAATTAGGCGAATTTCGCGTATTTTTGTATCGTATAAGAAATATGAGTTATGTTAAAAATAATTTGTGCAAGTCAGTGATAAATGTGATCACACACAACAACTAGAAGGAATAAGATGTATATTTTTCGGGAGGATAAAACTCAAATCATCTTGATTTTTAAGGAGTCAAGACTGCAACCCTCAGTCATACGAGGACTGCAATCGAGAACACCCGGCTGCCACCAAAACTGGTGAATTGAAAATACGCTTCTTTACTCCTACACCTTTCTGTGGTGTAATTCAAATCATATTCTGCAACTTATTTTCTGAGGGTCTTTTATGTTAAAGTAGAAAGAATAAAGTGAAAATAATTTCTAGCTAATTGAGCGAACTGATCGGAATGTCAGAGCAATCCTAATAGAAAGCTATTTTATGGAGTCTCAGAAAGAGTTTGCCTCTTATTATCTGGTTTCAAAAAAATCGGCATAAGCTGTAATTTTTACGTATATCCCTCAAGGGTGTTCTATCATCAATAATAATAGAGAGCTGTTTACAATATTTAAAATTCAATATTAACCCTTACTTTTTCTAGCCCATGCTTTTCCTTATATCATAACTCAAATATTTTAATAATCTCCCCCGAATGATAAACGCGCTATTTCAGCTGTAATAACAAAATGTCGACGGGTTTCATGGCAAAATATGACTTCGAAAGTCTTCTTGAACTCAAAATTTGCAAGTCCGAATCGACGAATCGGGCCTGGATCACTTCTCACGTAGCGTGTCGACGACGACCACGTATTATCACGTGGCACGTCGCCTCCTTGTGATGAGGAAGATGAAGGGAGGAGAAGAGGTGAAACCCCACCTTTTGAGCCCCATTACGGGCACAATGCGTCCTCAAACCACAATGCCACGTCCTTCACGGGAGTCCCATTTGTGAAGACCGCGCACCCTCCCTCCGCCCCTCTCACAGCTTCAGTCACCACACTACACCTTGTCATTCCCTTTTTACGAGGCGTGTCCATATTAGGAGCATGGCGGAGGGAGGTGGAAGAAAAGGAAACGAGGAGGTTGTTGACGCTGAAGAATCAAGTTGCAACGACGCAAACGCCCGGGAGGAGGCGGAATAGGAGGGTGAAGGAGAGGCCTTCCTCGGGGTGGGCACATTATACAGAGGGTTGGGAGGAGCGGTAGGTAGTAGGTTTCCCGCAGACTCATGGGCGTATGGCCCCAAGGAGTGAAACCGCAGAGCACCTGGCCGTTCCGCGTTTCCTCAGACCCAAAGGCATTCTTACCCCATCCTTCCCATTCTTCGTCTTCCCTCCTCTTAAAAACTGATAGTGTTCCTCTTCGAAGCTTCCCCCTCCAGTTTCGTCTCACAAGGGGTTCCTTTTCTGTCCCCTCCCCCTCCTCTTCTGAACCGCGCACCGTAATCCCCTTTCCGTTTGTCCGAACGGCACGCCCATTGAGGACTTCTCCAGTAGTTTAAGGGTCCGGATAATGGTAGAAGAGGGTATGCCAGGGATGGGAATGCGGTGTGACGAATGAGAGATTGAAAAGGAAGGGAGAATGGCCGGTTCAGACGAAGGTTTGTTGAGGGATCGGAGTGATGGCAGTGTGTCTAAACTTCATTAGATTAATCGAATGAGAATCCACAAAGGCCGATTATAGTCATCTGAGCTTAAGGAAGAAAGGGAAGGTTATCACTATTTCTTGGATATGATAGTGTAAGGACGAGTACCTCGCTCTACGATGATTATTATTATGGGCGTCGGATTGATTTAAAATGGCGTAGCACAGTTGTTTGGCTGTCAAGTTTTGATATTAAAAGACCCTATGGACCAGTGCTGAGAAGGGTTTGTTCGGTCACAGAGGGGTAATGTAGTGTCACGTGTACCATATCCCCGTTCGAAAGTTACGTCGTGTGCTTTAGGTCATTAGCTATGAAATTCAGAACAGCGTTTTTATTGAAAAAACTGCTATTGTTACGGGATGGCACACTGATAATCCATTAGTGACGCCATTTTAGATCTTTTCGAATCAGTTAGGTCTATGCATCAGGGGATAAATAGGTTATGTGCTACTAACCATCAGAACATACCCAGAAAAGCTCGTCACTTCTTTCTCTACATGCATAATACTTAAAGATTGCAACTACACAATGGTGATAATAAATGAATTAGGCAGTACGGCGAATTACCTCTCCGACCACCATACATTCAGAAACATGTTTCCAAGAAGAGCATAAGTACGGTTTCCCAAAATCTACATTCATTTCTCAGGTTGTGAACAAAGCCGAGACGCACAGTTTTACTTGCCACCTTTACTTAGCACATCAGACTATGAATGGTGGAATTCGAGACCTTAGGATTCTCAGCATTGGAACTGTTCACCATTCGTCCCATCTATTCACCTTTCACTTCTACGGCTCACCATCCCTCTTTTCTGTTATTCCTGGAGGGAAAGAGAGAGGGAGGCCTCTTGTGACCGCATTTGACACCGTCTTTTGGTTTTCAAAGGGATGGGATCACATCTTTGCCGGCGAGGGAAAAGCTTTCAGAAAGGAGGACTAATTTTGTGTGAAAAATCTGTTTTGGTGTCCGATAAACCAACCTAACCAACTAAAGACCACCCTCTTGGAGACATTAGGTGGACGGAAGAAAAAAATTCAACCGGAAAGTGCGGGCGGCTTTGACAAATGAATGCTGACAATGCGGTTACACATCGCGGTATTTTCTATGGCATAGCGTGGTGGAGCTCCTTCTCAATCTTGATATTCGAGATAGTGGGTAAAGTTGAAACCCCATAAGAAAATTCCGTTCCGCGCTCGATTATTTCGATAGTAAAAAGTTGAAAAATAGTTATTTTTAAAGCCAGAGTATAAAAATAACCAGCTGCCGGGAAGTAAGGCCACTTACCTAATTAGATCCCTTTTTGGTAGTTGTGAAAATTTATGATCTCTTGTTATTATATGAAAGTGCCGTAGCCTTTGCTTTCCATAAAAGTAACTTTGGCGGTTTGTTCATTATTTAAATTATGCATCATAATTTATCCATTTGGAAATATCTTCAGTGAAAATTTAAAAATTTCGATGGAATATTAGTTTAAATTAGGGAAATACCTTTGAAAATTCTTTAGTTGCAAAGTTTGAGCGCAAGAGAAATTTTACGGATGGACTTTAACAATGTTTATATTAAATAATTCATTCAAAGTAAATATTTTTTCATGTAATGTTTGAATAAATATTTATTGTGTTTTAACTCAATGCTCCATAGTACCAGTGAATTTATTTGACTCTTAGTTTGGCAAACAATCTGGTGAATATTATTTGATAAAAATTGAAATTATCGAAATAATGTTTTTCATAATTTAGAACGTCGAGATTATGCGTTTCAGAAACTATGTTTTCAAATCAGGATAACAGATTTAGTGCGGAGGTATGCCTTAACAAATTTTAATTTCCTTTTTAATCTTTTTGGAAAATTATCATCACCTTAGAAGAAGTTTCAATAAATTATCTTTTAAAAAAGAGCTGGATTTATGATTTGGTGATTTAGCTTTTCGTTCCTACAATTCCGTTACTTGTCATCATATAATTTTGCACTTTCCTTGTAAAGAAGACCTCCCAAGAAAATTGCTCCCAATAATTTAAATGAAATATTTGTATGTCTGACAAAATTTGTCTGCTGTAAGAGTGATGGCAGTCTTTGGAGAAAAAGATTGATGAAAATCGGAGCTTGATCAGTGGACCGGGTTTTTGGTTTTTTCGGATATTTTCGATATGCACTCAGACGCAATGATCCTTATCTATGCATAGTTTGCTGTGAACTTACAGAAGTTCATCAGAATAGTTGACTCTCTCCCGAGATAATTCTTCGGCGTTCATCGGAGAGATAAGAATGAAAACCTAGTCATCTCTAAACCTGAATAAATCCCATTTCAGGTAGGTTCTCTCGCTTACCGTCCTCGTTGTTCCTCGCGGTGCTGTGCGGGTGGCGTAGCTAACGGGAACATCCTGGTGTGTTGGCAACCACCCTTACATTTCCAACCCTTTCCTTTTAGGAACTGTTAAAAATTGTCGATCAGTGGCTTGTCTTTACTCCTTTTATGCATTTCCTCGTGCTTTCTGAATTTATGAAAATCATATCCCTGGAATTTCAAGAAAAAGATTTCTTCCTGATGTTCTAGTATCATCCTTTTATACCGGATTAGTCATTTCTACTTATCTAAAGAACTTTCTCTTTGATTAAATTACCCTGACCTACTTAGGTGCTGTTTGTACATCTTTGGATGTATCTCTTTCATTATAATCATGTTTTTTTCCCTTTTTTATGGAGAAGGAGTGGGTAAATGTTTCGAAAAGCAAGTGAAATATCTGCAGCGCAATGAGCAATGGGAATGAGACGTATATAGGCGAATCATACTGTTCATTCACACTGAATGTATGTAAATACAATTGATCTTCATTTACACAAAGCCCCTTGATTAACCGCTAGTGTTCATGGTCTGGTGATTTTCACTTAGGAATTTCAGAACAATTTTTGAAAAGAAGATATAATAATATCACGCTGCTGTGGTTGAAACCTGCGAGTGCAAAGCTTGAAATTACTTGTGTCCCTATGTGATCATCTAATCTTCCTTAATGTGTACTGTTATCTGACATTACAGCTTAGCACTAGGCTTGGATAGTGTAACGAAAATGGAATGATCAATACCTTTGAAAGGAATTAATCCTGTTGTAACTGTCCTTAATTTTATGTTTATGGGTTAGGTGTAAGAAGGGACAATAAAGTCGCAACTTCGCCTCAATAAAGTCGTTAAGCAAATAAATAAAATCTTAGATTTATTTATTTTCATTAAGGTGTCAGATAAAAATTTTTGCAGTAAATGTGTTTTCTTGTATTACAGTAATAGTAGTATAAATAAAGAGATTGCAAGAAAATGAACTTTAATTTAGATCCATAATAAAATATGTACTCTAGAATTTTTTTTGTGAGTGAAAAAACTTAAAGTAAAATAACGCAGCACTTTGTCTTTCTACACCTAGGGAGAATTTAGTTTCGACTTTATTGAACGTAGTACATACGATAAATACGCAAACTGGTGCAATATGGCGGCCATGACGCGGATTATAGGCTCACCCACTAGCAGCGCTAGTTGTCTGAGACCCAATGAGCCGTCTGCGCTTGGCGGATCGTCGAGCTGTGCGTATGGTTTCTGTTTCTTTGTCATTACTCTTTGTCGAAAATGGAAATTGAATAAATCACGGAGCAACGAATCAATATGAAGTTTTTGGTGAAGTGCGGTAAAAGTTATCAAGAAATTACTGAAATATTGACAGCTGTTTCCGGTGATAATGCTCTGAAGAAGACATCCGTTTTCAAGTAGATTAAGCGTTTTAAAGATGACCGAGAAGACACCACGGGTGATGCAAGGCCGGGACGACCTTCAAACACCTGTGTTGACGACAACATTGATCGTGTGCGGTAGCTTGTCCTTACCGCAAATGCTGAGTTCTACCGAACAGCTCTCAAGCTTTTGAGGGATCGGGTGCGTCGTGTGTTACCAAATTGGACTCAAGGCGATGGATGGATTCTTCTCCATGACAATGTATCCATGCAATTCAGCATTGATTATTCATCAGTTTCTGGCACAAAGTTCAATCACCATCCTAAATCATCCTCTTTATTCGTCAGATCTCACCCCCTGCGACTTTTCTCTGGTCTTAAAATGCAAAAATGTGATGAAGGGACATCACTGGGAAGATGTGGACACAATAAAGCAAGAAAGTAATAGAGAAAACTAAAAAGCCTAACTGGCGAGGACTTCCAAGAGCGCTTTAAACAGTGGAAAAGGAGATAGAATAAGTGCATAGCAACGAATGGAGAGTACTTTGAAGTGGACAAAATGGTTGTAGACTAAATTTTGCAAAATAAAGTTTTCATGGCCTCAGTCCGCGTAGTTATTGGACAGCCCTAGAACAGTATCTCCGGTCTCTTTCTCATTTATCAACACCTTTTTCTGTGATAAACACGACGGCGTTGAGGAATGGAGAAAGAATTGGGGTAAGGGTTGAAAAGGTGACCTTCCTCTCTTTTTAGAGCCCGCTGTAACTCCGCCGAATGAAGGAGAGTTTGAGGCGCGTGGGGGGGGGGGGGGGAAGAGGGGACACGTTCAATGCGCGGGAGGGGTTGTGGATGGAATAGAATATCTCCTGCTGCGGATGGCTTTTTGATGAGCGGAATGGAAGGCGAGATAGAACAGAGATCGATTATTCATCGATTTATCGTGTGTCTTCGCTTTGATTGGAATCCGCTTCCGATACGCTCCTCGCTCGCCACCGTTCGGAGCGGCATAAAGCAAGTGGGTGGGTTGGATAGGGAGGGGCGGGGTTTGGCGAGGGAAGGAGGGATTAAAGGGTACAGAGAGGACAGCTAGGAGTCGAGATTCCAAATTGAGAGGTTTTACTCGGGCTCAAGGGCCACCTTTTTCGATCGTGAATATCGAGATTTCTAGTATTGAATGGAAGAAAATTATTTATCCTCCCGCGAAGATATTTCAAATTTCAGAGGGCTGCAGAGAATAAATAGGAATATATTCTAAGCCATGTAGCAACAGTTTTCTGTTAAATCGTAATGAATCACACTGAGGTGACTTGTAGCATTTATTAAAAAAAATCGTATGTTATGTTTAATATCATGTGCAATTGCTTGCCGTTGGACCAAAATAAGTAGTAAAAGGATATCAAATATTTGTTGAGTTTTCAAAACTTAAGCCATAAATACGATGTAACGTTGATTTATTCTTCGCTTATAAAAACATAATGAGAGTTAGCGAACACTATTATTTTAATTACTCAATGGCTTGTTCAATCTTAAAAATATACTGTATATTTCAATTAAAAACTTTTTTACCTACTTTTTAAAAATAAATTTTTAAATCATTGTCCGTTTTTATGTTCCATAAGAGGGAAATGATTTTTTGGGAAATATATTCTTGTCGGTGTAGTTTCTGCCATATACAGGGTTCGTCCGGGAAATAAGTGTACTGAGCTCAGGAAAAAAAAAATATTACACTTTTACACATCTTAAGCTAATATTCCTCAAAATAGGACCCTTGTGAGTCGATACACTTGTTCCAGCGGCGTTCCCATTCCTGGAACGCTCCCGCGAAGGCATAATCGGGAACCTCTCGAAGACACGTCGTCACGGCCTCTTTGACGGCGTCCAAAGTCCCGTATCGCGTTCCTTTCAAACTCCTCTTTATATTCGGGAACAGAAAGAAGTCCGGTGGTGCCAAGTCCGGGCTGTAGGGCGGGTGCGGCAGCGTTGCCACGCCGTGCTTGGCCAAGAAGTCCGACACGACAAGCGCGGTGTGAGACGGCGCATTGTCGTGATTTTTTTCGCATCTGTAAATGGTCCCTAATAATCTCGTGCACTATTGTTTTTGGCACATTACACTGCTCTGCTATCATCCGAACATTAAGACGACGATCAGAGTTCAGTACACCGCGAACTTTTCGCACATTTTCGTCGGTGTGTCGTTGATGGGCGTCCAGGCCGTGGTTCGTCGTCGACCTCTTCTCTGCCCTCCACGAACATCTTGTGCCACCGAAAGATCATGTTTCTGGACATGGCTGACTCCCCGTAAGTCTGGTTAATCATACCGGCAGTTTCGGTAGACGATTTCCCAAGCTTTAGCGCAAATTTGATGGAATAACGCTGCTCCAAAAACTTCGGCATCGCGTTCCGTGACGTGGGTCGAGCGTGGAGGTTCGCGTTAACAGAGCTCCTCACTACACCACAGCTCAGAGCCGACTGCCTTTTTCAGCGTCGCTTGTCAACATACCCCCCTCCAATCGTCAGAGCGGTGCTGGGGGCGCCTGGAGCGGCGGGAAAAAATCAGTACACTTATTTTCTGGACGAACCCTGTAGTTTAGCTGCCATTGATCTGCGCAACGCAGAGATCAATTATGGAATCGGTAACTCAAATGATGTTATCAAATGCGTTAAATTTAAAATATCAGTTTGTTTATGCTAGGAAAAACCATCTAAATTGAAAATCACACATCAGAATAAGAGGAGGCAAAGTCCCTACGTCCGCGACTTCCCCAGAGGATCTGGTGCCCAGAGCAGTGAGACTCGAAAGCTAACGATCACTGGACAACCCACAAATATTCTTATAGACTTTTAATATTTATCTTTGTCGGTAATTCTAGGTTTCCAACCGTTATTATCCTTAATAGCAGGGTAATTATGTCACTCATTATCGGGAGGGCCAGGGAGAAATTTCCTGGTTTCTTTTATACTGGCCTGAGTAACAACGTCTTAATTTGCGCTAAGTAGCAGTTATTCTTAAAATTTCTTAAATACAAGTGCATATTTCCCTTCTGCTGAGATGCATGACTCATTCCCCGCCTTTGGACGAATGTATAGATATTACTGCAGTAATTTTTTGTTGTTTTATTAGTGAATCTGTTGAAATGTTCTTGATGCAACATGCACACAAAGCAAATTACAAAAAAATATACTTTTCCTCAATATATCCTAAACTAACAGTGAAAGACTGACTTTAACGAGAAAAACATCCTTAGCTAAAGCCTCGCCAGCGAGGACGCCCCCTCTATTATTACTGTGGAGTGGGATCTAGATTATTATTCCAACTAGTATTTTATTTACTCATGGTGCATTCATTGATTTAGCCGTTTAACCTGAATTTATGAGTTTGACTAAATAGAAAAGAAGTAAATGCACTTCATTGATGCACGCATGTTCCATGGAATCCATCAATTAAGCTGATGAAACATTTCCTGTAGCTACGTGCAGATCTGCAAATTTAGAAAGGGATGATTTCTCTTATAAGTTCGTCGAGGTAATGTGGAAAGTACAGCAAGAAAGTACTTTGGTTGTGGTAAAGGAGCAGTTACAGTTCAGCCAACTAAAACTATCAAAGCAAATGTCGCTTCTAAATAATGGATATATCTACAATTGAAATTGTTTGTTCGTTTTCATTAGTCTTTGTCGAAAATAAAATGTTTTGAAAATATTTTAAGTTAAAGTGAGTATTAAGAGAGCATGAAGGATTCAATTCAGGTCATAATATTGAAAATTGTACCGAGCGCAAATATTTTGCAAATTGTCAATCCATTTCCGGGCTGATGAGAAGACATTTTTCTCATGCTTCAATATATACCTTTTATAACAGCTTGTCAAATCACTTGTGATGATCAAAATATTGCACAAATCACCAATTTTTTACTTCGCAAAGAAAACTATTTGCTTTGATTAAGAATTAGGGTTTCTAGTGGGAAAATTACGTTTTAAGATTTAAATGTTAAAATATTTATTCTTAAATCCTAATTTTAGTTATTTGATAATGCTAAAAAGAGTTCCTTTACCAAATGGCGCCTTAATCCCTAAAAGGGGGCGTTAAAAACATCTATCGCCGCGGAGAAGGAGATGATAGAAGCAGGAGAGTGCGAATATTTCGCATTTCGTACATGTCTCTGGCGGACGAATCTACTGGAGTGTCATATGGTGATCGAAATAGTGCTGCTGAATTACGTACGAGTATATTACCGTATCTTGGACCTCCGTCCTCCATCCCGCTACCACATCTCCTCCCCCCAAGCTCTCCCCAACACAACGTGACCTTCCTATCTCGCCCTCCCTACGCCTTGTCGCATATCGGGAGGGACCCAGATGTCACCCTTCCCGACAGGGAGATGGATCCGTATTCCACAGGACCTGACACTCCAGTTTTGTTTCCATTCACAGAACTGGGGCGCTATACTCCATAGACCCCCACCTCACCTTAGCGCACCAATCCTGCCCCCGGTCCTCCAGCCATTCTTACGCCCTTCTTTCTCGTCCTTTCCCTTATCCTTTCACGATATCTTCGCCCCATTCCTCCCACCTCGCTCGCTTTCACTGCGCTTACAAAGACAATTTCACGGTGGTCGGGTGCCTCGCGTATCTGATGCATCCTAAGTGGATTCGCGTGATTGTGTGGGCTTCGCTCTCGATTGGTGCCATATCTGAGACATCACACCCCATTTAGCTCCACTGCAGCTGCTCCGTACCAATACAAATGTGTTTGTGCCATGGTGAATGTGGCAAGGGTTTCGTTCAATTGCTCGTGAAGAGTGGGGGAAAAAGCTTTGGGAAGGATCCGATTCCAGTCAACATTGTTAGTGAGTAATAGTCATTTATTTTTTCAAGGAGGAGCCTTAGGTTCTTATTTTGACAGCCATTGGAGAATTAAAAATAATACTCTATATGTAATGATAAATATGATTGGAGAATATTTTTTCTTCAAATCTATTATCGCTCATAAAAGATTGAAATTAGAGAATGTGTAAAGCTAAACATTCAAATTCAAATTTTAGTTTAAAATCTACTGAAATGGTTCCTTGACTTTAACTACATTTCAATAGCTGAAGTTTATATATAATATCTACAAATTAAGAATGCAGCCAGAATGCTTTTGTGTGCTTACAGGCTTTCTAAAAGACGTTTACTTAATAGAGTAGACAAAGCGGATAAGAGTATTGAAGATAATTGAACTCGGCTGGAGGAATAACTATTAAGCTTTTGATTTTAGTAGTTACTCAAATAAGCAGTTGAATAGTGAGACCCTTATATTATAAAATAGTTAAGGATGGCGGAGTTGGAGATGGCGGGTTTGGAGAATTATACGGAAATTCATAAAACTGGGTTGTCCGTTTTGTACGTTAATTTCTAGCAAAATATACGAATCAGAGTTATCAATTATGTACGATACGTTTTATTCATTATATAAGTGGGAATCACAATTGTTAATTATCATCTCTCTCCTAAATGATATTCCTTAAAAAATAGAAATTCAGCGAAATATTTAAACACTGCTATAAATTATGAGTTTCCTAAATATTGCTCCTCTTGCTAGTTGACTGAATATTCGTGTTCTACATGTTTAGAACATAGATTTAAGTGTTAAATTTTATATACGATTCAACCTTCGTTGACATTTTTTAGGCAAAAACTTAATTTTACCCTGAAACAACTGAGAAAAATCAGAAAGAATCGCAAACAGGGTAAAATTAATCTTGAAAATTAATACCATAGGACAGATAGGATTGTTTTTAGCCTTAATTACTATATATTTTTCTGAGAAAATTCATTAAAACGCTTTGTTTTAAACATTGATGTGAAGTCATTGATATAAAATTGATACAGACATTGATATACGATCATTATAGATCTCTTCCCCGGCTACATCAAATTTAACGACCCCGTTAATCCGGCTGGAGGAACGCTCATGGAGAAACTTTACTGTAGGTTGAAATCCTCCCAGAGCCTTATAGTCATAGTATGTCACGAGTCTTCTCGATTTGTTGAAAATGATTCACACCGTCTCGGGAAACCTAAAAATTCAATTACCACCGCTACCAATAACATAACTTCCTCGGTCTCTTAAGGCCGCCTCTCCCCTCCCTCATTACTCTGGAAGCACGGCATTCACTCCGCATAATATTATTCTGTATATTTCCAACGCCGCTCCTCACAGCCCATCCTCTCTCTATCTCCCCCATCACCCGTCCCGCTTAAACCAATTCATTTCCCTCCTCGCCCCTCTCGGTCCCGCTTCCACGCTTCTTTATTTCCGTCGCCCATCCCCCTCCCTTGTACGTCCCCTGAAACAGCTCCCTGAAAGTTTCAAGTTGGGCTCCAGGCGGCAACAGTTCCGTCTCCACCCTTACCTACGAGGAAGTACACAAACGGTGAGGGCGCGAAGGAGTTGGCAATTAGTGAGGGAACGCCGGGGTTTCTTCCTCCGGGTCTTCAAGTTTGTCAGGGTTCGGTCGAGGGACGAGGCCGAAGTACGAGTGTCGTCGTGGGAGCGAGGCGTTTGTCTCAGTGTAATATAGAGAGCGAGGAAGTCATATTCAAAGGGTCTCCCCCGGGTGGGATAGGGAGGGTGGAGGATCGGGGGGGGGGGAGAACAAGGCGCTCTTTACCCGTGGAATCTCTTCGCTCTTTGCGCGAATCTCGAAGCTCGACTTTTGGGGATTCACTCTGTACGCGGCTCCTACTCTCTTCCAAACTTTCCGAAAGTGCTCCACGCCCCGCTCGCTCGCTTGAATTTCGACCTCCACTTCGCGTTTCTAATGACTCTGCTCTCAAAGGTCGTAAGAAACAGGATAATTTCGCGTGGGCAGGGTTTCAGTCGATTTAGAAAGAAATGGTGGCAACTTAATGTCTGCGCTGGGATGCTGTAACAACGGAAAGGGAATGGGTTTTGATCTGCGACGGATTGACGAGCGAATGTGATATTCACTGGAAAAGAAGACAAAAGAAAGTATTTTTATATTTTTTTGTAATTAAGCTATATGAGGTACTAAACTATTGCATTGCTAATTTAATAGAAAACGTTTTAAAGAAGTCTTGAACGAAATGCGAATATTTGCACCATGTTGAGCATGGGACAAGTTACGGGGAATTGCAACGCAGGATGGAGAGGGAAATATTTCAGGGCCTATATTACCTCAAAGCATTAATTTAACACTTTTAAAAACGAGTGTGAGCATAAATATATTTTGGAAAATATTTAGTTAAAATTCTGAATAGTAAAGCTGTATTCGTGTTTTAATAGACATGGCAATTAAAATCTTGCAATTCACTAATCTCTCTCCTGCCTCACTCCACACTCAATGATGTGGAGTTACACTTTTAGTGGATGTGAGACATGGACGTTCGAGTAACAGAGAAAATCTCAATTTATGGACGGATGATGTTTTGCGTAACCAGGGATGTAACCAAGTAGAGTGGGAGATCTTTATGGGACTACGGTGCCCTTTTGTTTAGAAATTTCTACAGAAACATGTGATTATATAGGTATAATGTAAATACATTCATCATTTTTTTCAAACAGTTTATTGTTTTTTAACCATTATTGTTCTCAAGTAATTGGAAGCTCATAGACATACTAGAGGGGCCGAATTGAGCCAAGGGAGGGTGATCGTTGCGAATTCACCGACCTTCAGGTTATGCCTTTAGGTATGGGAAAATGTACAGATATAGGGACGGTACATGCTTTATGGAAATAAGGGAGAATAAATAAGGTTCACTAATAGAATTTGAAATCAATAGCCATGGAACAACTCGAATAAGAAGATGAGGTAAACTAATTTGAAGTATTCTGTGATATACACGATCATTATTTTCAAGGTCCGGAAGAGTACCACAGCAGTTTATGGGTAGGAATAGTCTACAAATTACTGCTGTTATAAATTTATTCCAACAACTGAGACAATTTTTAGAAGATGGAAGCAGCTATGATTTTTATTTTTAAAGAAATTTTTTTAATTAAAAAATAAATTTTCTCGCACAAATACACAAGTTATGCGTACAATATTTCGTTTTCTTGTTTCATTCGTTCTATATCTATGAAATTTTCATGCATTGCATGGTGGATTGACAGTGTTTTATTCGTATTCCGTAAGTTAGGTGTTAGAAAACTCTAAAAGAATATTTTTAATTCAAGGCCAGAACTTACAGGAGAGAACAGGACGTGGGTCTCTTCATAGCTATAGTACTCAAACTTTTGTTGATCGTCGGTCATTAGTTAGTCTCAGCAGGTGAATGATTTGCATTAAATATCGTTATAAGACAGAAAGCTAGTCAAAATATTTTCTCTTATTAAATTTATTACCATACTATTTTAAACTCAAATGTTTATAACATTTCTGAAGGTTGTTAGTGTTCGATAGTCTTTTCTTAGTCCTGATTAAAGGCGACATTGATTTGCTTACTCCAAGAATTCGGTTTCCTTTTCACGACTGAACTGAATGCGTTTCCTTTTCGTGAGAAATCAATCAAAATCAATCCCCCCCCCCACCCCCGTACGTCCCCTGTCCCTTTTAATCGCTTTCGGAACGCCAAGCGCCAAATCCTTTGCAGAATCGTGAGCTGTTGATTCAGATTTCTGAGAAATAAACACTGCGACAAAAACCGCGAGAGAAAGGGAGGGAGAAATGGGAAAAAAGACGAGGGCCTCCCAACAATCGCAAGGTAAGAACGCTAATCGAAGCAACCGGTGCCAGCCACAAGGCGCCAGAAGTCAGTTAGAGAAAAAAAGGAGGAAGGTTTATGACTAGTGTGAGTGTGGCGGGTTGAAATATACCTGAGGGTCCTTGAAATGGACGGGAGTGGGATTGGCGAGAGGAAGGCTCGTGTGTTGGTGTGTGTGTGTGTTTGTGCGTGCGTGAGTTGCGAGCGGGGAGAAGGTAGGAGATTGAAAACTGCGACTCATTTGGGGGCCTCGAATCCCCAGCCGTGGTCTCCCTATAACAGCTCCCTTCCTCTCCTGTTATTTCCGGTCATTACACTCCTCCCACGCATCGCCTCTCTTCCCTTGCCTCTTCACTCCGCGCCAAACTACCCGCTCCTCGCTCTCCTTCGCCCCTCCTCCTTGCGCCCTCCCCGGCATCTTCCACTTCACCCTTCGCCACCGCCGCTGTGAGTGACTGGGTGAAAATGAGAGCGGTTGATGCCTCCTCTCCTTCCCAACTTCAACGCCCCCGTCACCCTCACGTCCTCCTCCCCACACCTTTCCCTCCCATTTTGCCTTTCCTTCCTCCCTCTTTTCATCTTGTATCTCTCTCTCTCTTTATCTCCTTTTCTCTCCCTTTTCGAGAGGTGAGGGAGGGGAGGAAACCGGATGTGCCTCCATTCGCACTCACAAAAAAAAAGTATATTTTTCTTTATTTTTTTCTTTCCTGTTAGTTTCGAAATTCGCCTCCCATCGCGGGGCATGGTCGCTTACGATTTTCTTTGCCGGGGGAAGGCGAATCTCATTGCCGTGCATGTTTGGGAGCCGCCAGAGGGGACGTTTTTATAAATGGATAATCCTTCTTGCCGTGGAGTTCTTATTTTGTTCGTTTTTTTCATCCTAACCGGAATCCAGCTAGTAACGAAACGACGACATACTTCTGGAGACGATGTGTTGCCTCTGGACAGCATGTGGAATTGTTTATAACAGCACTTTGCGTTAAGTTAAATTACCAACGATATTAAAAGCATACTCATTATAATTTACTGAGATTATTTCGTACCCAAAACATGAATTTTTGAGAAATTGTAGCGAAGTAAAAAAATTTCAATTGAATTTCCTCGAAAGCGGTGACTTTAGATCATTCGCTTACAGTGTGGTAATTATTTGATTATGTGTACCATTCCCGCGATTTAAACATTTCGAATTATTTCAAGGGTTGACAACCAGAATAACTATGTAAACATGCGCAGTAATGTCATATATTTGTAAAAAATAAATAAAAGATATCAATCTGCATGTAAAATGGGAAAAGATGAATTACCCAAATCGGAAAATGTGAAGTACTTGGGTGCCACCCTTACCGCCAACCGCTCAGGCAGTGCAATATTTAAAGCATATAAGTGCCTGCCACAAAGAACTTTGTTTTATTAAACATGTAGTGGGAAAATTAAATGAAATGTTTTTATTATGCGAAAATTATTTTTATTCCACTATAGAAATTGCTTATTGTAGAATTAGATAGAGCACAAAAAATATAAGCTAAATTCACCAAATTTTGTTACCAAAAGAAAATATAATGGGGTTTCTGGAGAGCTAGGATGCTAGGCCATCGAAAAAGCAAAAATATAAAGCGAATATAAAAGCTATTAAGACTGCATGTGAAGTAAAAGAATTATTATGGCTCAACTTTACATGGATATACGATATAAGGCTCTGCGGGTAACATAAGGGGCTCTCTCACTGAACCATTCAGATACCGTTTCTTCCCTCGCATAGATCGCGATCACAACAGGAACGAGATTCAGTAGCCAGAAAGAGTACGCAGAAAACCAAATTTAATATGAAATCCATAGTATGGATACATTGTATTTACTTGAATTTGCGTGGTAAATATCCATTCTCATGCCCCCGTGGTTGATCGCTCACCCACATATAACTTTCAATCAAATCTACTTGCTAAAAGGCAAAATTTGATAACCGAGTGTGCTTTCTAGTGAATTTTTTTCTGGCTCGGGAAAGAACATTCGCAGGTTTGTACAAAAATCGTCATTCATTTTTCCTAAGAGACGATATCTATAGTTTGAGAAAATTAACGAAATAAGTTTTTATCACAAACTTTCGCGTGAAATTACACTTTGAGTATATCTAGCGGGATGCATCCTGATGATATCTTTGAGTGTGTCAATGCACATCTCAAGGTAATTATGACCGAATATTAGGGAATACTAGATTCAAAAATTGTGCGACGCACGTCTCCTAGTGGGAAGCAGCATAAGGAATAACTTGAAGACATGAGAAAAATTTCATTAATTTTCCATTTAAATACGTGAAAGGTCATTGATGATGAAATATTTGTTTATTCGTCTGCATTGACGCACAAACTGAGTTTCTCCCGTCTATAACTAATTGTTGAGATTGAAAATTTAAAGATAAAACAAAATAACACCTAGGTTTAAGTATTCTAAGAGTTTATTTTAGATATGTATGAATAGCTCGGGCTGTGGCAAACGCAGCTTCACCAGATTCAGTTGGTTTTTGACCTATTGTTAAAAATGTAATAAAGGCTTTTCTACTTCCAAACATCCCTAATTTTAGTTCTATTCATGAGAAAGAATTGCGAAATAAGTCGCATCTAATTTACATTTAATTCAATTCTCTGATACCTCTCCTTGTGTTGATTGGAGTGAAACTCGTAAGTGAGAAAACTTGTGGCGAGAAACCTGGCTCTTTAGTTTGATATTTCCTGTACTCATTCAATAAAACCAAGGCCGCCGATAGTACTAGGTAGGTGCACTTATTTTTAGATAGATGAATATTTTATTTTTGATTTGGGGTCGTATTGTCTAAAATACTGCGTGCTGGACTTCCAAATTTACAAAACATTATCAAATAATCACGAATAACTTAATTTCTCAGGGTTCCGATGCATAGATCATTGTGGTGTATCGTGATTGTATTAACTCGTAAAAGAGATATTCGTGTCGGCATTCAAACTCTTAAAATTTGCAACAGGGCATTTTATTCACTGCATAAAGCTTAGCCACCTGGCGTTTGAAATAAGCATGACATCACACGACATCGATCAAACTTTGTGTTCCATGAAGGGGTGCAAGCTGCACGGTGGAATAACAAATCAGTCTCCTGTAGGCACACAATTTTCCTTTTTTTTCCGAATCCACCTTCTCACCCCGAGGGGAGATAACGGAAAGAAATATCGATTAAGGAGAGAATCCCGATAGTGTTGGGAGGTGGGGAAGGGAGAGTATACTGGCGGAGCACCTGAGAATCGCGTTTTCCTCGTTTTCCTCTGGATTTTCCCGAGCCCGCACGTCAATCACCCATCTATCCCCGCCAACGAGGCTCGAGCGAAGAAGAGTTCAAGGAGTTGGAATGACGCTGTAAGGAGGAGTTGTGTGTTATATAAGGGCTCCTTGAATCCAGCTCCTCTTGCTTCTTTCCCTCTTCGACCGAGTGTAAAAATGACAGGCAAGTCGCACCCGCCTTAACCCTCCCCCCACCCTCCCTCCCATCAGGGGAACTCCCTCTCTCCCTTCCCGCAGACCCTTTCGTCCCCGAGCTTTCGCTCGAGAGGGCGAAAGAGGGTTGAGACTTGGGGGAAGGGGGCGGAGGGAATTGTCGAACGCGTTAACTTTAACGCTCGGGGAGAGGCAGGTCTGAAGAAGAGGTGTCGGTTAGTTGTTTGAGGAAACGTAATGGCGCCACGGACTAGCGGGCCCCTGCGACTCTCATCGGCGCCACTCCGCCCACAACATCCCCTCGGCACCCCGTCGGTCTTCACTTGCTCTCCCCTCCGCTCTCCTCCTCCGACCTGCCTCCTTCCCTCCTGGAGTCCTCCCGACTCTCAATTGTCTATGTGCATCTTGGCCCCTTTTCCTCCACCCCGGCCCGTCCACGGACTTCCATCTTATATTTTTGAGGAGTGATGCAGCGAAAAGGATAGATTCGTGTTAGGAGCCCGTGTCCACTCGAAAATGACTATAATCTTCGGGTTAACGGCAATCATCACACGGACACTAATACCAACGTGAGCTCTACTCCGGGTGTATAATTCAAACCCACCCACTCTATTTCCCTCCTGCCTTTTCCACCCACTTCCTCTATATTTTTCACGGCCGTGTTATTTTTTCACTCTCTTCATTATTATTACGGATCAAGATTATACCTCACTCTTACAAGTCTTCCCATCAGAGGTGGTTATCTTTTGTATGGGTGCGAAAAACGAATTATTTAGACTACCTTACAAAATACAGCCTCCGAACCGTAAAGATATGTGGTTCATAGTTCATAGACTTATTTGCGTCCAAACGGATGAACAATGCGGTAATGGGATTTTACATTATTCCTGCCGGTTATTTAATTATTTAGTATTAGTCCGAAACAACACTCTTTGGCCTAGGGATTCCTAGGTGGAGGAAAACACACCCAAGCGAGAATCGAACCCGCGACCCGCCATCGGGGTCGGCAACAATTGCTTACTTATTATTATGAAATAATATTTAAAAGCTCTTTTGAAGCTTTTAAATTATCGACGTAGCTCCAATGAATGTTTCAAAACTAAAATTTTAATGTAAGGATCTTAGTATGGATATTTATGATTAATTTTAAAACTTCATGCTAGAGGTTAATGTCACTGGAGCCAAAAATGTGTCAAAATAAATATGATGATGGTTTCAAATTCAAAGCATATCGTGTTGATTATGTTTAGATTCTGAATCAAAACAAATTCCATATTTAATAAAATATATTTCTTGTGGAGTGTTCCTCAGGGTGATTTGTTTCTGCTATGATTGAAATAAGATACCTGGAAAACAACATGGGTGGCAAATTATTAGGATTAGTTTTGATCAGTGTCTAAGTATCCTTTTCTGAGCAATTTACCACTAATTTCTGCTAAAAATGAATGTTCTACTCCTCCATCTGAACCTTTAAAAATAATTCACTTAGCGAATGTAATATTATTCTTGTAAATGTTACCTTTTTTTGTACTCATGAGAAAACCCAATATTGAGCTTATACCTAGGATATGTTCCTCAAAGGTAATACAAATGAATTTTTAGATAAACACTTGGTTTTAGATAGACATTAGGTAAAATAGTATGATGAAAATCAAATCCGCTGTAATAAAAACCGAGAGTGGCATAATCTCGCAGGCACAGCTCAATTTGTACAGAGCTCAGTCGCGAGTGTTATCCGCACGTTTGAGATAGGGTCTATAACCTTTCGTGTTTGTGGTCTAAGGTTTTCCTTTCCGGTTAGACATGCTACATTGAAAAATACAAAAGGCTCAGTTTCGCTGTCGATTTTCAGCACCCTCAACTCAAATATGAGTCCGGTGCCCTTCTGTTTATCGGTCCGTGATCCTTCGGCTGAACGTTCTCACCTCTGGACTCTTGCTGTTTAAATTATGATGTATTTCTTCCTGTAATCATTTCGTCTAAATCCAAGGAGTTGTGATTTAGAATATCTAAGTATTGGTTGAAATTGACTATTTATCAAGGGTATGTATATGCTTATTGGGAAACTATGACTGATAATTGTTTAATAGATATTTCGCTGCTAGCTTTAAAAAACGTGCCGTTGATAAAGTTATCATCCTATCGCGTGCTAGCTATATATATATGTATACAAGATTTCTTCGAAGTAGCAAGGTAGTATTAAATAAAAAACTTTGACAGCAACACACAATATATGAACACTCACACGTTATTTCTTACTATTTTCGACGGAATTGAGCTACGTCTTCATTAGAAGACTAGTTAGGACAGAGTCCGGATTAGGACGGAGCTCAATTCCATCAAAATTATCAAGAAATAACGTGTGAGTGATCCTTTTATATGTTCTAATATTGTGTATTGCTGTCAAAGTTATAAATATATATATATATATATATATATATATATATGAAAAGAAACACAAATATAATTACATGCATATATGTATCATATAATTACATATGTATAAAACCATAAACACAGTAATCAACCCGAAGGTCGGTTTAGTAGGTGATGGTAGAGCTCACCCATGTACCAAGCCCGACGGCGTGTGAATATTCACACATCAGGGTAGGGGGGCCAGTTCCTTTCCCTGTGCCGGTTATGGTTTCCCAGGAAGATCTGGTATCCGAAAAATCAACTAGCTTGGGTGGAGCTGCAGGTTCCCAGAGTGCCTCGCCCGGGAATCGAACCCGGGACCCAGTAGTCCAACGCTCTACCCACTGGAACACCGCGACCCACTACATTAATGTATATACACGTACATACAGTGGCCGTATTGTCCTTCAAAACATAATAATTTTCTTTCTTTCCTCAATTCATCCCAGGTCACGTTGGACCCTTCGTGTGGAACACACCTCTGGGATTGGTCAATATGACCTGTAGTTCGCACCGTGAGCACTGAGTCACCGCTGCTTTCAAATGCGGCCTCTTCGGCTTCTCGTTTGACACCACCGAAGCGCCACGACGATTCCTCCAATTCACACTTCCTGTTTTCTCCATTGTACCGTGGGGATGGCTCTTCCCGCGGTGGGTAGGGAGGAACATCTGCTCCTTAATAGCCGTTTAAAGAAGCCGCCCACGCCCGTGAACATTTGCCCTCTTCTTCCCTTTCTCAGCAAAAGTGAGCTCCGCCAAAGGCGGTTGATAATTCCCTTTCATCGATGTGAATAAGTCGTAGCCGCAATGTCACACGCCAAGTTCATCTCGGGTCTCCTACACATCGAGGGAAAATGTCATTCAAAATTGACTATTAAGGCAGACGAAGCTTTTAAGCAATAGGCTTTTTAAACGCCTCCGTCGAGGTCAACCTAAGACTTCGCAAACGGAATCTTCGGGTCAAAGTTTGAAGTGTTTCATTACTAGCTTGTTGTTCAAACGACAGGTAATTTATGACTTCAACACTTTTTGCTATACGTAACAATTATCACTTTGATCATAAGGAATAGTTCTAAAATTTCCAAATTCATATATCGTGTTATATTAGTTTGGAGTAATCGTTTTTACATGTTCAACTGCACTTTTATGTATGTAATAAGTTGGGAACTACAACTCATAGTTGGCTTTAATATTGGTGGGGTTCTTTCAAGGTGTAAGAAATGCACCCAATTATATAAAATATAAAAGGTAACACTAATATTTTCCGGAAGTAAAGGAAAGATCCAATTTTAGGAATTGTAAGTGATTTATCTTTCAAAAAGCTATTTATATTAATTTCGTAGCATGCAAGTGGACGGTAACACATCTCACGGTTGTATGCGGGCTTAATGATATTTCATTTGATGGATATTTTCTCTCATCGAGTGTCATATTCATATTAACATAAAGGTTGAAGCCTTTCATGAGCGGATGTTTTTAAAAGAGATATTTTTAAGGAAAACTGAAGGAGGGCAAGTTTGAGAGAGTGGATACATTTTTTGATCAGTCATTAAAGTTTACCACCATAGAAAGAATTAAAGGAATTAGTAAGAGAAATAGCTAAGTTCTATTAGAATAACC